>CM043123.1:24156226-24650350 GCA_023701765.1 Hylyphantes graminicola | reverse complement strand
AAAGTTAGTGGAAAAATACCAATGACATGTAAAACGCTTCAAAAACAGCGTGTACGAATTGGTGGATTTCAGAAGCTGTGACAGAGTTCAGCTTGGGTGGGAGCAGCAGAGTTTTGAAAACTGTTCTATGCTATCCTAGCGACTCCTACGGTGAAGGGGCCCGGATGGCCGAGTGGTAAGCATCGCAGGCCAGCAGTCTGCGTGCCTGTAACGGGCGCGGGTTCGATTCCCGCCTTCGCCCTGGGTGTATTTCCTCTCTTTGGTGACAGTAAAAAATCTTTCTGTGTCTGTATTACTTGACGAAGACTTATAAGCGGCTCACTGAGCAAGCACACAAGTCCGAAATATATATGTAAAATACCCTACCCATACCCTCCTTCGGTGAAATATAAACTCGAAGTGTTTTTAGGAAATATATATATTTTTTATTTTGTTGTTTACCACAGTTAAAGAATTTTGGCATTGTTTCAAAAACCATATAAAAAATTTTAATGGATTTTTTTCCTTATAGAATTCGTATATTTGACCTAAAATAAGCTTATTTTGTGAATATCAGATGTTTCTGTAGTGTAGTAAATTTTTGGGACTGAAAGGGTTAAAAGCAGATGTAAAAAAAGAAAAGTTTAAATATTGTGTAAAAATAGTAATGTTATGTTAGTTTAGAAAAAAGGACCATAATGACTTTGAATTGAATATGAGCCTGCATATTTAATCTCCACATTAAAAATTAATAAAAAAAAACTTGACGTTTAAAAGATTGTTACGGCTTAAGTTTAGGCTCAGGTTTGGCTATATTGTCGTCCACTAGTCGAAAAAATTAGTTGGACTTAAAAGATGTCATTTGGATATCAATATCAGTTTAAAACACACACAAAATAAGCTTTGCTTATCATTTACTCTCATATAAAATAATATTCATTTACCCTCTTATAAATTATAATACTTTTATTTACGCTTCATTTAATGACTTAAGACTTTCGTGGTGGGGGGCAAGTTCGCCGAACACTATGACCTTAGGAGGTCTATTTGTATTCAACCCCCGAAATGACACAATCACAAGAGACACACAAAGAAAGATTAAGAGACACACAAACACCTAGTCAAATAAGAACATTTATTGACGGACACAAATATCCATGCCATGACCGGGACTCGCACCAGAGCCCAAGGACTAACGTTTAAGGCGCTGGCGTTCGCCAGTGAATAAACACCAGGCCATAATGACCAGGACAACCAATCATATGCCAGATAGCTTCCTACTAGACGGGAGGAAGTCAGTGTTGCAAATCCATAAAGTGGAATGATTTTCAATCCTTAGCAAGCACCAGCCCAAGCACCAGCTCCAAGGACTAACAGGTTAACCATTGCGCCAGCGGGCCGGCACGATTCATTTAAACTTCCTATCGCTTCTAAAAATATTTTGGAGTATTATTATGTGTATAATAATGTTATGCAATGTTACATAACATAAATCTGAGTTGGCAACAATTAGGCTACAATAAAATAAATCGTAAAGTGTGTGTGGTGCGATAACTATGTAACGCGTGTGACGTCTGATTTTTCGAGTCTTCTTTCTATAAAAATATAATTTCTGTGGAATTTTATTTTTATCTATTTACAGATAAAGTAAAACAAATTAAAAACGGGAATTAAAATTTATTCGGACACAAAGCAATCCTCTTTAATATTTGCATAGCTTACATAATTTTACTTACAGTTTCCGATAAAAGAATACAATATTATAAGAATAGCGAATTACTTTTTTCAAACCGTACTAATTTTACTCTTAAATGTCGATAATTTTAAGGCAACCGAATTCATTTTGTAAAATCGTTTTTAATTAATGAGCCATCTGACACCCCAGCCGTCCTCATTATTTTAGAAATTGAAATGTACTGTAGAAGCGGATAACTTTGACATAGCGTCGGAAAAGATTTGTCTCTTAATTTCTCTTCATAAGCAATCCCATCTTAAATTGTTTTACATTTTTGGAAAGGTGGAAACATTGAATTTCAATTCATGTAAAAAAAATCTATACCATTATTTTTATTTATGAGGATGAATATTACACCATTTTTTCTAATCTAAGTTGCATGCTTTTCATGCTATGTTTCATTACTGGTCACTGGGAAACTTTTGCGAATGTATGCGGTTAACTTTGGTCTAAGATGTAAGATTTTTTTTTATGGAACTTAACACTCATAAAAATGTCTGTAAAAGTGTATTCTGCTTAAATGATATTGAAGAAGTTTTACTCTTATGATTGTCCATTTTTGAGATGATTTTTAAAAAAATTAAACGATTTTAAACATTAAAAAGATAAAATGCAAGAAACATATAAGATTCAAAATCGCTAACGTCGAAATGTAAACATTTTTTAAATTCCTAATTGCGAATATATATTATTGTTTTCTTTTTATAATAAAAGCTTTGCTTTTTATAAAGATATTTATTTTTAAATTTCTTCCTTCTAAAATTAAGTTAATTTTAAGATATTGAAATTGAAGCTTACATTTTTTCTTTCAATAGTGTTATTCACAGTGTAATGTCATTCTACGATACAATGCAATGCAAAAGTTAAGCTCTATAAAACATTTTTAATAACTTTATAACTTCATCTTTTTTATGTTTACACATGGGGGGGGGGGAGAGAATGGTGGTATGGGGGAAAATGAGGGTATGTTAAAAAATATACAATTATCCAATATACATTTTTTTCGACTTTTTCTTTGAAATATTATTTTAGATGATCTCTAATTACTTTTATTTGGTTTTTAAAATCTGGCAACGCTATAAATTCGTTTAAATTCTTGTTCCTAAGCTAATTTTGCTTCAGCTGTTAGAATTCACTCGTAAAAACTTCATTATATTTATTTTATAAAATATGCTGTGCTCTTAAGCATTGTTGCATGCAATAGGAAGATTCTCGAAGAGTATTTCTGCAAAATTAGCTAGGGAAAATTCGATTTTTTTTAAACAAAATTTTTAACGTTTTTTTTTAATGTAGTGGGGTAAAGTATGGTTAGGCTTTGCCATGCATGCAAGATGTAAAGGAGTTTTGGTCGTGGAATGAACTTAAATTTTATTATATTGGATGATATTTTTTTTAAAAAAACCATTTTAATGTTAGTAAATATACAGTGTTATTAAAAAACTTATTTAATAAGATTTGTTTAAGTTTAACTTAATATATTAAGTTTATCAATGCATCTTTAAGAATATGAACGGAAGAATCTGTCATATACAATGTTTTATTTGAAATTAGTTATTCGCAATAATTTACTAAAATGATACAAAATATGTGTAAAATACTTAACTAAATCAAAGATGGAAACTATTAATTATTTCCAGAAATATACGATGCAGATTATTTTGTAAAGTTCGGTGCAATCTGTAAAGTTTTACAGGAGCCACAATTTAATAGTAGAGGACAATACTCTCTTGCATGAATATATATTCTACTATTCTACTATTATTATTATCTCTAAGTAAGCTTTTCTGAAATAAAAGTGTAGAGGAATATTATAAATGAGTTTGTTTCAATTTTTTTATATTAATGATTTTTGATTCAATCATATTGTTAAATTTGGGCTACCCCCAATTTCCTCCAGTCTGGGGGAAAATCAGGGTATGAAACTAAATTCCCTAAATTGCCAGATACTGAAGCTTGTAGTGAGAAAAAAATTAAAAATACTTATATTCAAAATCTAAACACTTCGAACGTATGTTATATGAAAAAATCCATGAAAATTAGTTTAAAAAGTAGGTTTTTAATGAGATGATTTAAAAAATGCTCGATTTTACCCTCCCCCCACTATTTAATTTTGTAACATAGCCCATCAGGATGTTAAAAGGTATTTTCCTAAGTAGTTTATGCTTGGTCCGGATTCTAACCGGGTTCTAATTTTTTAAAAAATACCTTTTTTTAAAAAATTTATATAATTTAATGAAAACTGCTTAAAAATTGCTTATAAAAGTTTTATATTTAAAATGAATAGTTATTTCAAAGTGTTTAAGTGATTTTTGTAGCTTAATATTTTCTTCTCTCTCTCTAAAAAAAAAACTAGGATTTTGAACCTAAGTTACCCGCATTGACGGTATTTTTTTTTTGTCATCCACTGCTATTTTAACAATTATTTAAATCTTTGATGCTAATTTATTGAACAAAAAACTACGAAGTAACTTAATAATGCAATGTAATAAATTTGAACGTTGAATTTTTTTTCATTTTGCAAGAACCTATGTACTTTTTATGATATGTTAATATGGAATTTGTATATGAAATTAAATGATAGTTTATTTACGTAAAACTTATATTTTATTATTTACCAAAATAATACATTATTAATTTTTATTTATGCCTGTTATTGTTTTCGATTATGCACGTCATGGTCACATACGACACTATTTGTTAAGTGTGTGCCTAAACTTAAAAAACAAAAACTATTATTTCCAACCAAAAAATCCTGCTTTTTTACCATGTTTTCCAAGTTGAACAAGCTTATAAAAATCAAAATCAACGCTTTTATATTTATATTTGAGTTTTTAGGTAAAAAAATACAAGTCTGTGTGAAGTGTGTGATACCAGATGATTATTTTAGCATGGTTAAAATTTGTTCAAAGTCGCCGAAAACAAATAGCATATTTTGGTTACCGTATGTTATATACTTGTTATGATATATATGCTAGTAATTTGTATTCTTTATGGTAGTCTCAGTGATTTTTTTTAAACTTCTTACTGTATTAAAAAAAAGATTTTCTGAAAGTGTACTAGTTTATTCCAATTCTTTAGTTCTTCCATTTTTTATATCTAATAATTAGTTATTCTCAAAACATTTATAGCTTTAAATACGTAAATAATTTTTTCTGAAATTTTATTTGTAAATTTATTTTTTCTGTTCTGCAATCACTTTGTTTGAAAGGGCCTAGAAATGAAGGTAAGATTTCTGTAGACAAAATTTAGAATAATAAAAAAGTTGTTTTCAAAATTAATTTAACTTAATTCGACAACTTTTATTCCTCAACTTTGGTCCTAACTAGAAAAAAAATGTGAATAACTATCATAAGTAATCAAAAACTTATAGGTTTTTTAATGGTGAAATTCAATATAATTGGTCAAATCAATGTAATTGTAGTGTGGATAGAGTTTGCCAGAATTCCAGCAAATAGTAAGGGAAAATTATAAAGAAAAACAGACTAAGACACACGCACACAATTTTATTTATTGCTGTGTAGACAAAAGTTTTTGTGTACGAAAAAAAAGAGCTGTTTGCAGACAGACAGTTTTAGTTCATTTATAATGACAATCGGACGTGTTTTGTGAAGTTCTTAAAATGTTTAAGGAAAGTTTGTTCGTTTTATATAATAAAGATTGTTTTTTAAACTTAAATTTCATGCTAAACTATTAATTCTAGCATTAAGTATAACTTTACTCATACTCAGAAGATTGGTATTTGATGACTAGTAACTTATAAACTAGGTACGTATAACTATACTTCAGTTACATAATTTAACACAGTAAACCATTCCGACTGCTGCCAGTTTTGTTACCGAAATATATCATTTAAAAGTAAATAATTTCATTATTATAGATATGTGCTGTGTGTATCATGCAGCGATATTATTAGGAAATGTGATTATGAAATGATAAATGAAACTCTTTTTCGTGTTTTTAGAAGCTAATTCAAGGTTATTTTCATCCGTCAAGAATTTTGTAATTAACATTTTTGAACATAAGTGCTTAAGTTTCGACGTTAATCTCAACAAAAGGATCTGATTTAAGACGAAAGCATTCAAAAAGCTTTAAGTGGTCCATTAAAAGTAGTTCTAATTGTAATGTATATTTTATCTTTAATTAAATATAAATAATAAATTCATATTCTCCCAAAACAAAAGAGCGTGACAATAACAATGCATCTAAAATTACATCGAAGAATTTTTAATTTTGATGATAAATAATAGAAGTTTAAAATTATGTAATGATATATTAGTTTTTGGTTCCTTTGTAGATGGGGAGAGTTAGGGCACAAAGATAATAACCTTAATACACCTATCTACTCCACGAAGGATCATTAAAAGAAACTTCACATCAGTTTAAAAATATTTAGCAGTTAAGTGTAAAAACGCTGCAAGTAAAAAATTTTGCGTGATCCAGATTATTGAAATGATATGGGGAATTTAGTAATTTTGGATGTCAAATGTGAATTTTAATTGCGCAATTACATTTGAGTTACACAGATGTTCTAGACTTTTCAACAGGAAAGGATACCCTTCCGGGTAAGGAAAACTACTCTGATGCCGTTAAATGACATTAAGGATAACTTGCTTAGCCATTCAACTTAAGTAAAATAATAACTTGGGTACATTGATGCAGTTTATGTTGGGGTATATATTGATACGCATAAATGAATAACTTTAAATAACATATATCATTTTTAGTTATTTTTTTTAAAAATTATAATTATATTTATAATTTTTATCATTCACTCGTTTGTCTAACCATTTCCAATCAATTTTTTCTAACATTATTTTTTTTATCGAAGTATAATAGCTCCATTATTGTATATTGCAAAATGAAATATAATTTTTAAAATGGTATTTTTTGTTACACAGTGTGATTTATTTGAATGTAATTTCTGTTCCGCTAAATATCTTTAAACATTGAACATAACTGACATTTTTCTGTTTTGTATACATTAAAGTTACATGCATTTATGAGATATGAATTAATAATAAAGAAGTAAAACAATTTTTCAATTATTAGACCAAATCCATTGTTTTGTAATTTCTGTCTGTCTTTACTGTGACCACTAAAAGTTGTTATTCAATGGGAAATTTAAGTTAATGACATTTATTTAACTTAATGATATTTGTCATTTCATCTGCTCACTATGAAACATTTATCCACTCATTACATGATGAGATTTGTTGTGGACTTGTGATGAAGTAATATTGAAAACTAAAAAATAAAATATCGGGGAAATGTAATTTCCTCCCGTATTTATTCTATGCTTTTAAATAAAAAATTTAACATTGGTTTTAATTTTTAGTTAAAATTATTAAAACTTAAAATTTTTAAAACAAATTTTTCAATGTATTTGGTGTTACTAGTTATAAATTTTATTCCTATTTGCTTAATCATGTTAAATCCCGCAACATTATTTTTCAAAATAATTTAAAACGTTGAAGAAACAAAATGTGAACCAATCTTCAAGGTAGAGGGCCTGCCAAATTAATTTCAATTCCTCAATTTTTTTACCCTTCTATACCTGCCATACAAAATATATGATATTACTAGCAAAATTAACATTTGAGAATATTATTATTTTAGCCTCTCTTTGAGTTGCCTATTTGAGGTGCTCTTAATAAAATTGAAATTTATATTGCTTTTTTTGTGAAATTCAGCTTAAATATTATGTGAGAACGTGTTATTATTCAACTAAGTTTGTGTGAATTTAATTTTAAATTTTCGGATTAGTTGAAAAAATTATTGTAAATTAATTAACATTTCACATAGAAATTACGCTTAAATAAATCAATGAAGTATACGTAAAATGTTTTGAAAACCTTTTTATTTGTTGCCGATAATATTGAATTTAACCCTAAATTCAGCCAGCATGTCTATAATTGAAGTCGTGTGTTTTGTGAGGGAAGAAACTAATTTTTTCAAACGATTAAAATACTTGACTAAATAATGTTTAACAATTTTTAAACGTAATGTAACATTTCTTATTTAAAAATTTATGACATGCAGTTATATGCTAATTTTTTAGCATAATATTTTAGCCCGTCTGTCTGTCTATCTATCTGTCCGTACCCCCTTCCTAAGTCGGTTCTATCCATCGGATCTTAATAATTCTTTTTTTGTTAGAAAGCTATGACCTCAGAGACTCGACTTTCATATTTTTTGTCCACCTGTCTGTACGTCCGGATGGACACAAATCAGCTATTGGTCGGCGAATTACCAATTGAATTAGCACTGGAATTCAATTTTGAGTCATTTAAATCGCTGTTGACAAATCAACAATGGCATAAGAAACTTTATTTAAAAATATTCGAAGCAAAATAATTTTTCATTAATCAGTTTGGAATGACATCATAAAATGCAGCACAATGTGAAAATTTGATTGGTCATTCATGTTTACTTAGAAAGCGCCAAAGCACTTTTTTGCATATATCTGCTTAGTTTTAATTTATATTTCCTTTTTTAATGCAGTTTGGCGTTGTTTCATGTTTTTTGTTATTAATAAATGGTTGATTCCACGAAAATGCGCCATGGACATCATTTTTTGAATTTTAACTTTTTTATTTTAAACAAAATCTACTCGACAAAAATTCTTGACACTTTATTTTCTCTTTTTATACCTCAAAATAAACAATTCTTAAAAATTCGAACATTAAATTTGAAATTTGAGTTAAATATAGAACATCAAAACTTTGTCACGTCTGTCACATTTGTCATGTCAGTCACGCTAATAAATATTTGTAATATTTCACTATTTATAGATTTCTTGATTTTTTTCTTTTTGGTTGGCACATCAGAATCTTATATTGATTCCAAAAAAAAAATCAGACTTGAAATGCATACCAGTTAGAGCAAATGGAAATAATATAAGGTCATTCAAAATCTGTGTCTCAATTTTGTCATGTCAGTCACGACGTGTTTTAACCCAATTAATTTTAAGTATTTTCTCTTGAACGAAAATTTCAGCGTTTTTTATAATCAAGACCTTTATTTGCATGACCCCATGGCAATTTTTTAACAGTCAATTAACATTTAGTACTTTTTAAAAGCCAAGAAAGTTGTCTTATGTCATGTATGTCACGAATTTAATTAGCCAAATATTTAATTATTTTTTTGAACTACAAATAAATTGAGCAGATGAGATAAATAATATTCAGTTAATTTGAGAAAGAATATTAAGGAAAATAGTTGACTCTGGCTTTTAGAAGTTTAAATGAACTGGATGCTGTGTTTAGCAATTCTTTTTTCTAATGTGGATTTCTAATGTGGATAATGTGGATGTGTTTAAGAAAATTTTGTTTGAAAGGAATTTTTTGTTGGAATAATTTGTTAGAATGGAGAGAAAAAAAATTGTTAATTAAACTTAAAGAAATTAGCTAATTTAAAAATTACGAGTGAACAAACTGATCCAGATAGTTTTTTTAGATGTCCCCTTTTCTAGATAAACAAAAAAGGGTTTTAAATTTAACAAGTATGCGTTGTACACAGTGATTACATTTCTTATTACACGTTGTTACAAAATAATATACTAAAAATAATTTAAAGTATGAAAACATATCCTGATACTTATTTTTATACAAAAACACAAGACACAGTATCAGTAAACCTGGCTATCCTACTTGTTTCCCAACAGAAAATTGTAAATTGTATAAAAATAGTCAAATAACAAGTAAAGGGAGAGTGACTAGAAAATCAAAGTTACACTCTCCGCAACTGAGTAACTCTCGACACAATATGTGTTTTCGAAGCTTTAACGATAATTGTCTCGAGATTTATTTCGTTTCAAACGTATTAGCTAAAGTAGCTTCAGTTTTCCGCTAAACGCAAAATCGCGTGATGTCCTCTTCTCATCCAAAATAAAATAATCAACCTTTATTTGTGTAGTAGGAAAATAAAAATAAGGTGTATCAGTTAGAGTCTAAATATCTGTTACAATTCTTTTTATTATGTAATAAGATTGTTACCCATTTTAAAAATTAATCCTTTATTCGAAAGTTTTTTTTAACATTTTGTTTAGCTTTTGACACCTGGTTACTTTATTTTATGATTTAATTGTTTATTTTGTTTCATTGCGGCAATGAAACAGTGAATTAATGTTTCTATTTTTTGAATGTTTAGTAATGCAAAATAAAGTAGGGGTGTGAGACACCACATGACTTTTAATTATCACTCAAAAATATATATTTGATACTCTAGAATTCTGTCAAAGATTTAAGAAGGTTTCTGTTTTTAGCAATATTTGTAAAACTTGAAACGTTTTACAGTAGCTGCTTTTTGCCCGTGCGTGATTATCTCAAAAGTCTTAACTAGTGTACAAAATTTGAAGTCTATAACTCTTTTAGTTCAAGAGGTGAAGACAGACAGAATGACAGACTAACCAATAAACAAAAAACATTGTTTCAGAGACAGCAACCTCCATACCGTGTAGAAGACACAAAACCTCTATTTCGTAGATCTCATCGCAATACTTTTATTATCTTGTATTTCATACTAGGTTATTGAGATTAGAAAAAAATATTTAAATAAAAAATATTATTACAAGAAAATAGGTAATCGAGAATTAGGAAAACTTAAAAGTTAATTCCAATGGCAAGATTTTAAAAAATAGACAATCGTAAGTAGAATAATAATTACAAGTTTTATTATTAATATCACCCACCAAGACCATTAATTAATACTAAAACACATTAAACAAAAATTTGTAACGTACTTAAAGGTAATTTTTAAACAATTCCATAACAATTATATTTAAAACAATAAAGTTAATGACTCTTATTAGGGAATTTCAAAAAGTAATGTTTGAAATTAATAACTGTGGTGTGGGCAAGTTAAATGCAGTACCTATAGAACAAAAGACTTTGATCAATGTTGAAAGCACCCAATAAACTTAAAATTTAAGAAAATATACTAAATAATTGATTATTTATAGACAAAAATGGTATAATTTATTGTTATAGATACTTCAGTTTACACGCTCATGGAAGTAAAGACTCCGATATCATTAAATATTTTGAAAAATTAAAGGATAACATCCAAATTTGTTTATTAATGGTTTGAATTTGCTTTCAAACCTTTATTAATATTCCACAAAAAGTTACAAACTTGTAAATGCAAACAAAAATCCTATCTCTTTTCAACATTTTAAAGCGAAGTGTTTTTTTTTTATTATTACATATTCCTCTCTTGGTTTTTGAAAAAATAAGGAGGAGTTCTTATTTTCTTTTGAACATTGCTCAAAATGATGATGCACTGTTATTCTCTGTTCCTTATTATTGAATAGATATTCAACCGTACATAGTATACTATATGCTTTTTTAAGAAATATTCAACATAAAAAAATATAATAAATAAAAGGAAATTAAAGACAACCATTTCAAGACAAACAAAAAACTTTCTCTGTTAGGTTCTACTTAAGGTTAAAAAAATTTCCTAATTGGTAAAAAAAAGAGAAAGCTCTCTACATGCTTGATTCATTTCTAACGTAAAATAAGGCTTTGATAGTCCCAGAAAATATCCAAACACACTAGTACATAATTTTTTTTTTCAAGTTTTGATCTAGCTGTTTATCAAGTCTTTTAGGTTCGATTTATAAAGCAGTATAAAGACAAAGTGTGTGTTATTTTAATCATCACAAACTCATCTCTTGGCTCACTTCTGACGTCAATCCGGCGAGAAGTCCCTGATTCGCAGCGCCAACTGACGTGTTATTTCCGTAACTTATTCATGACCCCCCCTTCCCCATAGTAATGTGATATGTATATGTATGTGACTCCCCCCCCCCCCCCCGAGGGAGAGAGGAGCGCTCCTGGCGACTACACCCACAACTACTCTCTATGAAATTCAGAAGTCGCCAAGCTATGTATCCGGAAAAAAAATCGCCAAATTTGAGAGTGTATTGAAGCGGTAGGGATCGGTAGTATTGTACCGGATTATCCGGGAGCTTGGCGACGGGATCGGATGGTTGTACCGTGAAAGTATCGAAACAAATACTGTTTGGTTGGGTAATTTAAAATACTTAAAAGCATGTTAATTTACGTCATTTGTGCAAAGAGGGTTAAAACAGTGAAGAGAAATATATTGCGTTTTAATAAAAACTTTAAGGTAACGTCGTAAATAGGGCGCAAAAGTTTATTTTTACCGGATTATCCGGGAGCTTGGCGACGGGATCGGATGGTTGTACCGTGAAAGTATCGAAACAAATACTGTTTGGTTGGGTAATTTAAAATACTTAAAAGCATGTTAATTTACGTCATTTGTGCAAAGAGGGTTAAAACAGTGAAGAGAAATATATTGCGTTTTAATAAAAACTTTAAGGTAACGTCGTAAATAGGGCGCAAAAGTTTATTTTTAAGAAAATAAAAAGTTCGTCGTCACAAAAACTTTCTTACTATTTACATGGCTGTTGTTGACTGCTCGAGGTTTAGTCTCAGGGAAACCAAGGAACGATTCCTCGTTATGTTAAACCATGCTGTTAGAATGTGAAGACTTCACTTGAAATGATAACCAAAGCCTCAATAAAGCAAAAGGATTTGGGGATATGAAGACGTGAACAAATTAAATGTGCGCCAGAATTCTAAGCACCAGTGGAAAATAACGAACACGAGAGTATATTATTTGGTATTATTTTCCACTGTTTGCGCGATCGATTTTTAAATTTTGTATATATTGTGCAAAGATTGATCCGTGACAAGCGTTGGTAAATGCGAAAACACCAAAATTAACCACATTACAAAAGTTAAGAAAAACTGAATAGTTATTCAAGATTTTAGGACTTTTTAAAAATTTAATTGAAAACCAGAATGATTTATGTTCACTTTTCGTAAAAAAACAAGTCTGTTGAACGAATTATCTCAGAAACAATATCACAAATGGTTCTCATAAGGCTAGATTGAGCACCAGCTCTGATGTGATAACTCTAGTGACTTTCTATTTACAGGGTGGCCCAAAAGTAGGTGCACAGTTAATGCTGGCCTAAATGAACCACTGGTATAACTCTGGGTTATTTAGAATAGGTTATTTTTAATTTTCGTGTTTAGTTTTGTTGAATGGCTAAAATTTACTAATGCGTATCGGATCGAAAGAGTAGAGATTTGTAGATGTTTGATTTAATTTCGAGGTAACTCCGGTTTATTGCTCGAGAGATAAGATAATAATGTCGCCAGAGTACGTAACTTTGAATCCCACCATCTGTCATGTGTGTGTTTATAAGTTTAAACCATGGCTTAAAATCCGAGCGTGGAGCACCGATGGTGGATAATTGAGACCTACTGGAAGTATGAAAATGCGGAAACAGTGAGTAGGGTATAGGAAATAATTTGTCTGCGTTGTCCCGTCAAACGATTTGCTGCATCAGAGAAGGTCTGGACGACCACGCCGGACGTTGGCATAAGAAAATCTGATTAATGTAGTTCTTACATTCGCAATAAAAAAAAGAATTCCGCATGATTAGCGTCTTGGGAGCTGATTATCCCGAGAGCAACTTTACAACGCCTGATGCACCATCTGAACCTTTAACCATATCCAAGACTATAACATGACCTTTTTGAGAAAAATCCTGACAATAGAACAGTTCTGAGAAATTCTTCTCCTGCTTTCGAAAATAGTGTGGACAGATGAAGTAACTGTAGTGTAACAGTATATAAATAACTGTTGCTGTATAAATAACTGTATATATTAACTAACTGTAAACTTACTTTTGGGTTACTCTCTCTCTATATATTTTTGACAGAGATATAACACAGCCTAATACGACTTGTAATTTAAACTTTGTAAGAGTTACTGAAGTCAGATACGGAATTTGAGCAATTGGACATCCTGAAAAGATTTTTGTAGCTGTGCTGTTAATATATAAAATTTTTATTCGGATTTTTTCTAGAGCAGATTCAACTCGCACAATCCACACTATACAGACAAATGAAGTATTAGCCAAAATACAATTTTTTAACATATTCGTCTAGCGTTTTGCCTTTCCAATGCATTTCATATAAAGAAAAGAGACTCATCTGCACATTTATAGCCTGAAGATTGTTCAGATCGTTTAGAAGGTGTTATAAATTGATGCATCTAAAACTTTTAAATAAATTTTAAATCGAAAATTCAATTTTTTCGGTTACATCACTTTTTGGCATAGAGCTTCGACGACTTCAGCATATACATGAAACTTTTATTACTTTGTTTACGCCATTCCATTTATTCCATAAATAACTATCAATAAAAATTAACGTGTCTTTTTTTATATTTTAATCGATTGTGTGGGAGACAAAGAGGAAGGTTTTGTTTAGAAATTATAATTTACACTATTATTACCAACACATTAATTTTCTTATCAGATTTGCATCTTATACTATGTTAAAATATGATTTTATTCTTCATAAACTAGCATTTTAGTTTTAATAATTCAGTAAATCAATTTTTAAATTACTAAAATAAATTATTCAAACCCTCTAACTTGGTAGATAAGGAAGATAGTAAAAAAAATGGTCAAAATTTTGATCCGATGCCTAAAAGAAATAAAAAAAAAACATTGTTAAATCTTAAAAATTGTCTTGTTTATCCACATTTCACTTCTGAGTCATTATTTTTTGTTTATTTGAAATGTAGTTTATAGGATAGCTATTGATAACTAAAGGACAAAAGTGAAACGTTTTCTTTAAAAAATTATAATTTACTGTGATGTCACTTTTCTTTGTATGTGTGATGCTCTTTTTTGGAGAGAAGTAAAATAACTCGAGACAGGTTGTTTACTTTTAATTTTATTTTCTCCTTAAATTGTAAAATTATCGCTGCATATTGTCTTTATCAAAGGCGGATTTTAAGGGCGCAAGTCTCTTTTTGTCATTTTAAATATGAAAAGAATATGAAAGACAAGCACGACATTAGAGGTTTTGTATCTGAGAATAATTATTTGAAATTAATAACAAAATGTAATTCATCAAATGTATGTATTGACTAAAATGCCATACTTTTCTTAATTTAAATTATTATCGAACTCGGAAACTCATAAAAGTAGTCTTAAATACTCTCTTCTACAGTTTTATCATGAACAAAATCATAAAATTATCAAATAAGAGTGTAAACTTTTATTGATGTTTAAGTTAATGCAATTACTCACTGAGCGTTAATTTCTTCCTATTTTTTACTAAGAAAATTAAAGGACTTAACTTTTTATCTACTTTGCGTTTTCCCCGCAATACACATTTCTCTCTTACAAACCGAAAAAATCTCTTAGTGCTTCGTTACTTCATTTAGTTTAGTTTGAAATATTGTCGCACTAGAGCTACACAAGGGCTTTTGGAGATGGGCGTTCTTAATTTAGAACTTCAGTTAAGAGACGAGCCGACACCTGAGTAGGCACCCACACAACTGTTAAGGGCGACATCGTAAGCAGCGTTGGGGCTTTGCAGCATATTTAACGTGCACTCCCCCTACACGGGGTATTATATGTCGGACATTTTTGACTGAACGGACCGTTTATAGGTCGGTAGTAATTTTGTCGATGCCCGGACCCAAATCTGGGACCTTCGCAAGCAAGGCGAACGCTTTAACAGACTGGGCTCCTCAGCCCCCTTCGTTACTTCATTCTTTTCTTAGGGATGGGGAGTACAGTCGGTTAAGCACTCGCTTTAGCATGCGGAAGGTCCTTGGTTCGTGTCCGGGCATCGCCAAAATAGCTGCCAACCTACACACGGCCCGTTTTAGCATGCAGAAGGTCCTTGGTTCGTGTCCGGGCATCGCTAAAATAGCTGCCGACCTACAAACGGCCCGTGCAGCCAAAAATGTCCGACGAATAATACCCCGTGTAAGGAAGCACGTTCAATATCCTTCAAAGTCCTAACGTTGCGTACGATGTTGCCCTTAACGGTTGCGTTGGGTGCCTGTTCAGGTGTTGGCTCGTCACCTGACTGGGGTTCTAAAATACGACGCTCGTCGCCAATAGCCCTCGTGTAGCTCTAGTGCGACGCTATTTCAAACCTAACCTAACCAAAAATCTTTTCAGGAAGTCCAATTACTCAAATTCCGTTTCTGACATCAGTAGCTCTTACAAGGTTTAAATTACAAGTCGCATTAGGCTGTGTCATAGGCTGTCTCTAGTGCGACGATAATTCAACCAAACCAAATCATTCTTTCCTTACTTTACGTTTTTCATTCAACCCTTGAAAACCTGCATTTCCACTACAACTACAAAACCATTTAACTGTACCCATTCACAAACAAAAAACCCCGCCACTTTGGCGCTAACCCGCCAACCGCCGCCAACCCCCCCACCAAACCTCGCCTCAGTTGCCGTCCGACCTCCACCCGAAGCAGGCAGCTATGTGGACGGCTCCTTCTTGGGCCTGCACGCACCGACCACGCGTCGGCCCCGAGTTCGAACCGCGCTGGCGGCTGTGTTGCTGGCTGCTCTCTTGGTTCTGCACGTGAGGCCAGCCGCGATGGAGGAGGGGGGGCCCGCCACCCTCTCGGGCCAGCCGCCCCCGGACCTGAGCCATCTGACGGAGGAGGAGCGGAGGATCATCGAGGGGGTCATGTTTCGGCAGCAGAAGGAGGAGGAAAAGGAGATGGAGATTCTCAGGTGGGTTAAAGGTCCTCAGGTGATATCAAGCTGTCTTGAAATTTCTCAATCAGTTGAGAATTAAAAAATTGCATGGTCAAAAAATACGGTGCAACTTAGAGGACCGGCTTTGATATGTTATCAAATTTCAAAATAATGGGTAAGTTAGTTGTAAAATCAAACTCCTCGAAAGGAAGGAGGAAGAAAAGGAGATGGAGATTCTCAGGTGGGTTAAAGGTCCTCAGGTGATATCAAACTCTTCTGAAAATTCTCAATCAGTTGAGAATCAAAAATTGCATGGCCAAAAAATGCGGTGCAATTTAGAGGACCGGCTTTGAGATGTTATCAAATTTCAAAATAATTTTCAAGTTAGTTGTGAAATCAAACTCTTCGAAAGGAAGGAGGAAGAAAAGGAGATGGAGATTCTCAGGTGAGACAAGGGTTAAAGGTCCTCAGGTGATATCAAGCTGTTCGGAAATTTCTCAATCAGTTGAGAATCAAAAATTGCATGGTCAAAAAATACGGTGCGACTTCGTGGACCGGCTTTAGCATGTAATCGCATTTCAAAATAGTTTTCAAGTTAGTTGTAAAATCAAACTCTTCGAAAGGAAGGAGGAGGAAAAGGAGATGGAAATTATCAGGTGAGACAAGGGTTAAAGGTCCTCAGGTGATATCAAACTGTTTGGAAATTTCCCAATCAGTTGAGAATCAAAAATTGCACGCTCAAAAATACGGTGCAACTTAGAGGACCGGCTTTGACATGTTTTCAAATTTCAAAATAATTTTCAAGTGAGTTGTGTTTTCAGGTGATAGCAAACTGTTTTGAAATTTCTCAATCAGTTGAGAAGCAAAAATTGCATGGTCAAAAAATACGGTGCGACTTAGAGGACCGGCTTTGACATGTTATCGAATTTCAAAATAATTTTCGAGTTAGTTGTGAAACCAAACTCTTTTGCGTAAAAGAAAATTTCTCATTCAGTTGAGATTAAAAAATTGCATTGTCGGAAGAAGCGTTGCCGAAAAATGCGGTCCAACGTAAAGGACCTGCTTTGACATGTTATCAAATTTCAAAATAATTGTCAAGTGAGTTGTGAAATCAAACTCTTTTGCGAAAAAGAAAATTTCCCTTTCGGTTCATCAAAAAGTGCATCGTCAAAAAATGCGGTGCAGCTCAAAGGATCTGCTTTAACGTGTTATTAAATTTAAGAAGATTTTTAAGTTCGTTGTGATATCAAACTCTTGGAGTTTTCTGAGAAAATGAAAATATCTCTGTGAGTTGAGAATCAAAACTTACATTGTCGGAAGACGCATTGTCGAAAAATGCTGTGCAATTTAAGAGAACTGCTTTAACATGTTATCGAATTTCAAAATATTTCTCCAAGGGATTTGGAGAACAATGCTTGGTATTGTTAAGGTTCTCAGGATTCAAAAATAATTTTTTTGAAAAGTAAAGTTTCAATAGTCAGTTGAGTTTGGCTAAATTCAAATGCTGCATCGCCTATTTTCGTCAAAAATTTAGTTTTCAATTCACCAAACCTGACTTTTAAGGAAGGAAAGAATCCATAACCAGTTCGAATACAGTTGAGATCTTTTTATGTGTAGTTCCTTGCATGTGAATTTTTGAGAGTTTCAGTATTGGTAGCAAATGCGAGTTATTTTATAAAAAATATGTAAAACGTACACAAATATTAACTAACGGTCCGATACTTACTGTGTAGAC
The DNA here is from genome assembly GCA_023701765.1 of Hylyphantes graminicola. NCBI lineage: Eukaryota > Metazoa > Arthropoda > Arachnida > Araneae > Linyphiidae > Hylyphantes > Hylyphantes graminicola. Next base: position 24,632,335 of record CM043123.1, on the reverse strand, counting down.
ATCAATTATTATCCAAGCTCGTAAACTAGGCTTCTTTATCAAGCGCTCTATTAAAAAACCCTAAAGGACTCTGGATCTTTCACACTAGTTTGATTAGCTATCAGGTCTTTTATAAAAAAATCATCAATAATTCACGAGATGGACAAAATCTCACAGCGTAGCATGAGCAGCATCATTTTTTGCCGTACAATCAGTTTTGTTGTTGCCATACAATCAGGCGATGTAGCAATCTGGATTCGGTAAACCAGCTTTCCCTGTATTGAGAGGTGCTTTTTTTCTGCTTAGAATATGATATATTTGTTTGGAAATGATCAGTTTAATAATGTATTCGTTCACTACGAACATAGCAGATTTTCAAATTGATATTGTATTCAGAAAACATATAAATAATTCAACATCAAACATTTCTTTTACAACCATTTTACGGCATTAATTAATTTTGAAGAAGCAATACATCTGTCGTTTAAAAACTACTTTGTCTTTAAACGTCTGCGATAACAACAGTTATTGTTTTTGACAATAAACTTAATTTTTTTTACCTGATAACAACGCTCCTTGTGTGAAAATAATTATGTCTTTAAAAATATGTTTTAAACACGATAGAAAAATTATAGTAAATGTACCACTAATAGAATTTCAGCTTATGAAATGCGGTTGAAAACCTTATACGAATATATTTTTTACCAATAATAATAATTCTTAATTTTAAACAACACTTTCTCGTAATCTACTGTAATTATGACATAATTTTTTTTGTTTTTTTTATAATCGCAGTAGCTTAATATATCTTTTTCAATGTATGTATATGTTATACTAAAATCCTAGATAAATGTTATTGAAACCAATTCGCTATTTAAATCATTGATGCATTACCAACTACTATTCACCGTATATAAATTCCGCCTTCTTCCTATGTTATTCATCGATTCAAAATTTACATTTCTGAAATATAGTTTACACAGTGTTTAAAAGTACCATATTTAGTGTTAAATTTAGTTTTAAAATGTCAAATGTATTTTAAAAATATATTGATATGTTCAATGCAAAAATACCCATAAAAACCTTTTAAAAAATTGAAACATTAAACAATAATTCATTAATCAAAATATGAAAGTATTTATATTCCCTAATATCCCAATGTTATTCTCAAGCGCTTTTATTATTTATGATATTTAGTTTGTGAGTAAGCGAGTTTTTTCCTAAGGTTTCTCTCTGTATTCATTGTAACAGATAAATCAATGCGCTGCGACGCCGCATATGGAAAATCTCCGTTTCAGGATATTTGGTCCATTAGTGTTGATATGGCGTAAAAAATTACTTAGAATATTAGGTACTGTTTCGTATTCTCATTATCGATTCGAGAAGATTTATAGTGCTCGTCAAAGCTTTTTGCGTATACGTTTTCATTATTTATTGCATAAATGTTTCACCTAATTAGCTATTTTAGTATATGATAAATATTGCAAATAACTATTAAAATCTGTATTTCGTGCAATGCAGTACAGTTATTTCTTTCCGTTTAACCATAAAAAAAACAATTGGTTGTAAAACTAAATTATTATATTAAAAATATTATTTGTTTACGGTCATTATCTCACCTAAGCTTTTATTGTAAAAACAGAGTACTCTCAACGAAAGATCAACGGATTTTTAGTCCAAGCGTAAAAACAACACAATTCAAATTTACTATTACTGTTCAAAATTACTATGCATGTTTATTCAAAAGCAAAAAAAAATACTACTGGTTGTATAATTTTATTGTTTAATTAACCCTAAAAATATTACCTAAAGTTATCCTTAATTTTTTTTAAGCTTACTAAAAATAATATAAATTTATTTTGAACAAGTAATGTTTTGTTATTTAATATATATTTTTAATAAAACGTGTGATGCTAAACTCTGCGAAGCAAAAGGCACCTCATTTAAAACAAATTCATTCAAAAATTATAAGTCCTAAAAACTAACTTTCTTGTAGACATAGTAACTTAAACCTCGAAGCAGAAAGCAACCCTAAACTTCCCACAAACTCACGACAATCATGTAAAAGTATTTTTAATGCATTTAATTTAGCAAGTCTTATGTAAATTACGCAAGTGTATTACTTGCCTCTTTCAAAGCATTGTCATTTAAATGGCTTTCAGTTCACGTTGATGAAACCTTTAAAAATATTTTGTTATTGGGATACATTCTTATACAGTGTATAATATTTAAAAGTTTGGTACGTAAGATTCATCTTTCGGTTTTGGCATCTTTTTTGTTAGTTTAAAGGTTTCCATTTAATAGAGAATCTAAAAATACTATACACTTGACAAAATACAATGTTTGTGTGTTTTACGTGATGTCTTAACTATATTTTATAGCATTTATATTCATTATAAAGGGAATTATTAACACAATAATCGTACGGATGAAATAAAATTATTTTAATTTAATAAAGGTACTTTTATAATAAAAAAACTATGTGAATAAAACTTTAAGCTTTATTCGTGTTACTAAAACACTTAAAATGTATTATTTAAAATTTGTCTTTAGTTTTAATAGTTATTTTTTTATTGTATTTGTTTCGTGATATAATTCATTCTTTTATATTGCAATGAAATTAAAATCATTATTATACACATGAGTACAAATCTTTTTAGAGATAATTTCTAGAGAAGTTAGATATTTAAAATAATGTTTTTTTTCCTTAAAATTTTTAATCCTTTTGCTTATTTTTAAATTAACTTTACATATAAAGTATCAAAAAGTGTTTTAAGAAAATTTACCTAATATTAAAAAAATATGTCAAAAATATCTAAAATCATTTATTGATGGTAATTACATCATTTCATTTTCTACATTTTAATGAGATTTAAAGATTTTAATAGATTTCAAATTCAATTTGTTTTACTATTAAACATGCTGAATTATAAAATTTTGATTAAAAGGCTGTTTCGTGAAAAAACGAGTAACGTATTTCTTACATCTTATAATCCTGTTTTTATAAAAGTAATTAGATTTGTGATCTATTTATTTTTTTACATAAATACATTACTACGATTATAGTTATTGAATAGATTAAATTACAAAAATAAATATAATTTTAAAATAATAAAACAATTATGCAGCAATAGATAAAACTTATTACCGAAAATAGTTCTGCACCTCTGAACCACCTTATCTAATTTTTTGACCTTTTCTTTACATTCTTATTATTAGACGGTGCTATATTACGTAAATTTAAAAATAATTCTACCATATTCCAATTGGAGGCCGCAAATATAATGTAAATGGCTTGAAAAATCATATATTACTGCAATATAATTTTGCTTAAATAAAACTTTAGATTATTACTTACTGCTCGTTCAATCATTATCGTAGTATTTTTATCTACCCGCATGTTTTAGTCTGTAACAGGATAAGTTCAATGCCCGATTATATTAAACCAAAATAAAAGTCGAAAGGTATTAACTATGTTTTTCATATTTTCTTCTAATCTTTCATGAAACCATTAATTTGACACGGAAGTATTAAGATTGACTTAAGTTCATAGAATAATAAGTTTGGTAAGGACAATTTTTCTCCCTCACATTCATTTCTTTGTAATAGCTAAAAATTACATTGTTTTTGAATATTACATAGTGATAGTTTTAAAAAGAGTGAAAGAAAATAAAATGAAATATTCTTAATAAAATCGCTTTTGACGCAAAAAGTATGCAAATATTAATTTGAAATATCAAAATTAAATTTATAAAAACAGTAAAAGTAAAAATAGTAAATTCTAATGTAATGGTTTGAAAGGATAGTATTCACATAACAGTACTAGTTAAGTAATTATAACTATACACATTAACATTTATTATACAATAAAATTAAAATAAACATATTTTTACTACTTTGGGTGCAATAAGTTAATTGATTTTAATACGTTAATTATAGTATACTTTAAGAGAAAATTTTACGTTTTGTCGTTAGTTACTCAACGTAAGATGCATCCCTTTCAACATATGGTATGATATATTCTTTTATATATTATTTTGCTTGCTCATAATTTACATAAATTAATATTTTTGTTAATCTAAAGTGTTTGCGCTCACGAGTTTCTTTTGAAGAATATAAACATTGCTTGTTAATTTAACTTTTCTTTTTTTAATCAAAAGAGTGAAACTACTTCAAAAAAGTAGTAGAACAGCATTATCCTTATTTTAGTTCTTAAGAAAAAAACTCAAAGTAAAAGAAGAATTTAGCTTGATCCATTAAAGCAATTAAAGTTACGTTGCTTAGAAACTATATGGATGGGGAGAAGGTGAAGCTCGGTAGATGTTTTTGTGATTAAAGGTATATGAAAATAAATAATGTTTATGTAGATTATGCTGTTGGTTATAAAATTCGTTCACAGTATATTCTAATCATGAGTCAACGGTATTTTTACTGTTACAAAAATGTCTTGGCACTTTAATGTAATCAAAATATACTTTTATTAAAATTAACAGCCAATTTTAAAATATTATAAGAGACCAAATGACAGATATTCAAAAATTTGCTGTGTTTTATTTATCAATGAGGTTAAATTGGTTTTACTGCATGTAGAATTATTATTATTTTTTTTTAAATTAAAGATTTGTCCGAATTTATGATGAATGACTCATTGAAAATTAACAAATAAAAAACACTCAAAGATAGAATCATCACCTTTAATTATGATTACGAAAAGGGCAACAATAAGTTTTCTTTCTTATTTAAAAAAAAATGGACATTTTGGTTTAAAAACACCTAATAAACAAAAATTCTTTTAAACCACTGACTAATGATTTTTAAAAACTTTTTTGGAATTTATACAAGTTATCCTGTAAGTTAATCTATTTCAGTTTATTCAAAAACATACACATTTATAAAATACTTATTTATGAATAAGTGTTATCTAACGTATCCCTAAACAATTTTTTTCTGCTTATTGAAATGCCCCAAAAGGATATATTACCGCGTATCTTAAAACTCAAACCTGAATTACAAAAAGTAAAATATATAAATGCTAAATGATATAGTAATGCGTATCTTAAAACTCAAATCCGGATTACAAAAACAAAATATGTAACACTTTATACATTTTGACAATAAATCGGATATACCATGTTAAATGCAAAATATTAGTACCCGTGTATTCTGAGCGATAAGTTATGCATTAAAATATACTATTCGAGTGCTTCAAGAAAGTACACAGTAGTTTAAATGAATCAGTTTCTAAATTATATTGTGCACCGCATTGTTTTGATTTTAGAATTTCCATCAATTAAATTTTTTGGGAAACTCGTGGTATGTTTATTAAGATTATTTATTCCTATTATTCTATTAACTGGTTTCATTCACGCAAGGATATTACATCATCTTACAGCAGAAATCAATTATGCATAAAATTCCAATTCTGTAAGGAGCCTATATATCAGGGCCTAAATATGTGCGTGAAAGGTTTTGAATAATACTCATGAACCATAAAATGTTCACCGAAGTCAGAAATATAATTAAAGACCGAGGCTCAAATACCGTTAATTGATTTATAGCTTAGCAAATGGCTCGCCTTGGGTAGTCCCTTTGCATTTTGAGCTAGACGCCTTGCACTTGTAAGGTTTCTGTATAACCCGTTTCACTGCGCTTGGATTCCTACCGCAGTGTAAAATGCAGCGTAGGCGACTCCACGCCTTTACTCGCTTAGAGATTATATTATTGAATGTCATATTAGAATATGTCATAGAAAATAGCTTTTATGCAAGATTTGCTTAAACGATTAAAAGCCCTTTTATGTTAAATCTATAGACGTCAAACCTTTATATATATATGTCATTTCTAATTATAGTAGACATGCTAGATTAACATCGAGACACAATTATAGTATTACCGTATGGTGCTCTTGTCGGAAACATGTTGTGAATAAATAATTATTTATGAAATTATGTTCGACATACATATGTTTTCAGACTAGTTAAAGTAAGTAAACATAGCTTTTACGTTAAATTGAGTTAAAATTGATTCATGTATTTTATATGTTGCTTTTTGATTGGCTAAGATGATCATTTATTTTTAATTTAGAACTACGTCTTTTTTGTAGAGGAAATTTTGTTATGAATATGTTAATATTTTGAAAAAGAAATTTCTTTTTCGCCAAGTCATAGTTATATTATGCTTACATTTATAATGAAATTTTGCATAAAGTTAATGCTTAATCACATACTTTGTGTAAAGTCAACTTCTAGTTTTATAAATCCCTCAATTATTAACCAATGATTAATAAATATTTATTTAAGAGTAAATTACTCAAACTACGTTTGATTGAATGATTTAAATTATTCAAATTCAGTACAATATATTTTATCTCTTGATTCTAATCGCACAAATATTACTAATCAGAAAATGATATTAAAACGTTATATATTGTCCATTTACTCTAAAATGCTTAAAAACAAATCAATGAATATAATAACACATGAATTTTGAGACAGATTTACGTGTTATTATATTATATAGCTTTGGAAAATATACTTATGAAACATGAAAATAATTCATTGGTGATAATTTTATACACGAATTTTTTAAAATTGTAACTTAATAAATCTTTAAATTGTAATTTTCAAGTAAATATACAAATTAATTTTTTTTTTACAAAAAGTGTGATTTTTTTGAATTATTAAAAAAAAAAAAATTGTGCTTAGTAATGCTGAGACTTTCCTAAAACCTATTTGAAAAGAGGCTTTCGGTTTTTCTAAATCTCATAAGTAGTTTAGTACATGAATAAATCCAGGCACGTAGACGTAACTTTGTAAATCGTATTGTTGATTTTACTAAAAAGGATTTTCATTTTTATGCACTTATAGCGGGAAAGGTAAACCTATTTTGAACACTTAAATGCGATAATATTTTAGCCACACAATGTTATTAGTAAAACTACTATTTGATTTGCAAATGCAAACCTGAAGAATAAGTATTTAAATGCTGCGAATTTCTATTAAATTGGAAAGGAATTTTTTGCACGAAAATTTATTTTATCAGAGTTTTGTGCACCATCGTTACAATATAAGACTCATGTTAATATTGTCTGGGATACTTTCTGGGATATTAGCGGACCATAAAACAGGATTGAAATATAAAATAATAATTTTAAATATATTTTAAAATTTCAATTTATAGAAATACTTCAAATCATCAATTCTTCCGAGACTCTATAGCTACATTAAACTTAAAGCTAGTAAAACATGGTTGACTTGTAACATCTAGGTAAAGCTTGAGCAACAAGTAAATAGTAAATAATGATATTGATAAACAATAATATTGACTATATATGTTTTACTTGATATTTTCCAATACCTATTACCTATTCAAGTATTATTTACTTTTTATGCCTTTTGTTTTTAAAATTATACTTCGATAATTATTAACCAAAAAGACAATACCTGACACATTTATATTACATTCTATTTGTTTAAACAACTAATTGAACGTTGAACTGAATGAAATAATGTTCACATATCAAACTGTAAAACTGTTTTCTCACATTTAAATGAGATTCCGTAATTAGAAAGAATAATTAAGTGCTAACAAATCACGCACATAAGTGTTTAAATTAAATGACTGGTCAGAAAATGGTGTCCGTATTTTCACCTGTGATCTGGCTAGCTTTACTGTCTAACATTTATATTATTTCAAACTGTTGATTGAATATATACTCAGAAATATTGTTCAGCAAATTGGCTTTCTGATTTACACTCATGTTTGGATTTGCCCCGTTGTCCATAAACCATTTTCAACTTTTATTAAACAATTTCCGACCGAGCTATCACGATCGTGCGCGTATAAAAGAGCATGTTCAAGCTCTTCAAAAATATCGATACCGAAGCAGCTGACTTGTGATATTCGTTATTTGTATAAAAAATTTCTTTGTTTTTAAGGAGTCGCTGTCATTGATGCTTTTTAACGCATTTTTTTCGATAAAACTCCAAATTAAGTCTCATAATTTTAAATCAGCGCCATCTGACCACCGGTCTTAAAGTGTTAATTCGAAGCTCATTAAGACTTACATTTTTCATATATGGTACACGTGTCTGATAATATTTGGATTATTAATGTAGAAACATCTTAAAAAAACTTCTTTATATTAGAAAAAATAATACATAAGAATATAAAACTTCCTTAGAACATAGTTTGAAAAACGTTCTTACGTTTTCTTTCTCATAAGTGGTTCAGTATATGAATTCAATCCTAGCACGTAGACGTTGCTCGGTATATCCCATGTAGAATTGTTGATTTTTACTTGGAGCGCTTTCCGTAATAAAGCGAAGGGACGAGCAAAAGGTTGTTTCTCTTTATCTAAGATGCGTCAGTAACGTGCCTTGAGTCGGAATGAGTTTCTTGACAGCCCATTCTGTTAGTCAGACAAAGCTGCAAGGGTTATTTTTAGTCGCAATTGACTTAATTTGAAATAAGTTAATTAGTACATTCTTTATGCACATTTTCAGCGGATTGTGTACTGATTAAAGTTTTAACACAGATATGACCCTCGTAATTTCGAACCGTGGACCAGTGACAAAGTCAACAAATGAGTAGAACCCAAGGGAACTTTGAGTTACATCGTACCCTGACGTCATCGGGAATTTGGATTGCGCATATTCAACGGGTACGTCTGTTCCAGTGTATTCGATCACAAATGACTTACACAAATGACGTGTTTTCGGTATTGCTTCACGATTTCTATTTGTAGCCCATTTGTAGAGTTTAACTCAAACAATATAGGCGCCTCATTTCAAACAATTCTTAAGTAACAACTATTATGAATGGCAATCGACACAGTATTAAATATATGAACCACATTACATATTTAACATACACCAGCCTAGGAGGATCCTCCTAGACACCAGCACCTTATGCACGGAGCTATTAATTTGTGGAATTTTATCTTTTAACTGTTTGAACAGTTTTATATTAAGAATCAAACCGATAATGATGCTTAAAACCCCTAGTGATACATTTTTTTGTATTAGTTTTGTTAGATTTAGAATTGTATTTAGTTATTTAGGTGGGAAAGAAAAAAAATAATAATCTAGAAAATATCAACCTTTTTTTATTGTCATGACTATATTTTCACTTTTATACTTTTTTAGTTGAAACTGTTTTCATTAATTTTTGTTTTATGATTTTAACCCCTTTTATTTGAAACTTTTTGTTTGAACCCCCTTAAAATAATTTTTGTTTTTAAACCCCATTTGTTTTAAGTTATTTTTCCCCGCCCTCTTTACTTAAAACTGCTTGTAATATGTGCACCTATAATTAAAAATAGTTTTAAACTACTTTTATTAGAAATTATATTGAGTTTTCAAACATTTTCATTTAATATCAATCAAGTGTAAGATACTTCTTTGTCATACCAATGAAGCAAATTCTGGTACAAGAAACAGCGTTGTTTTAGTTTTGTGTTTCGAATACTACACAAAAGTTGATAAATAAAACATGTTGCATTACTTTTATAGTTTGTTTTAATTTTAAATATTTGGTCGATTTGGGGATTATCATTGGTATTTTATTTTGAAGATCATAAATGAAAACTACTCTGCTGAAATTTTTATTTGTTATTACTACTTTGCGACTGTGTGAGTTTATTTTTATTACGATAGCAATATCAAGAATGAAATGATAAAACGAAAGCTATATGTCATGAATCTGTAAATATTTTATGATTTCATGAGAATGGGCAATTTTTTGTTAACTGATTAAAGTAAAAAATAAAACTTCACGATTTATCAATATTAATAAGGAAATTTTTTTAAAGGTGTCAATAGTCTCTGGATAAACCTTGAAGTTTTTTTTACCTGAACATATTAATTTTTATAGATTTAAATATCTATAAAATTTAATGCAGAATATAAATAAAGTAATAAATAAGTTGATATAACATTAATTAGAATGCGTACTATTGTAACATTTTATGAATAGCCTAAATTGTAAAAACGATTGGACTTTGTCAAAGTGTCATGTAATCCAGAACTACTACATTTTCAATTTTACGTAGAAACATATTTAATATTAAATAGTCATTTGAAAACTATAAGCACTAAATGTCACGTAACGGTTTTAATGTAAGATTACCATTATAAACTTTAACATCTCACTTTCTCATAACAAATGTTTATTCATTGATGGGTAGTAGACAGTTGCAAACCATTGACTTATAATATAATTGCATGCAACTTACTACTTTAATTTAAGACGTAGAATAATAATTTCCAAAAAACGTTCATTGGTTCTATAAAAAGAGTACGTTACAAAAGTTGGAGCATACAATAGTAATTTAAGTAAATAGGCTTAGAGTATTTGGGAAATAGAGCTCTTAGAAAAAAAAGTTTTTTTTTCATTTCTGTATTTTCCCGAGTTTGAAATAATAATAATTTAATGTGAAAATTAATATTTGCTGACGAGTGAAGCGATAATTGGTTTATCTAGAATTCTACATAACGGCAACATTCAAAATTACTCAAATTATGTTTGTCAGAGAACTTTCTACCAGCAGCTAAAATTTCACGAAACTGACGACATTAATTCGACCGATCAATTCACTAATGGCGGTATTAAGTGATTAATAACTGCATATGATTGACTTTCTATGCCGTTAGAACTTGTTGTAGATTATATTGCAAGATATTATTTCACTAAAATAATGTTAATTTAATTTGTATACTTTATTTTTAAACTATGATTTTCAGAATATAATCGGATTTTTTTTTGAAAGTATTTCAAGTAATATTTAGAAAATTTAATTACTTGCCTACAATTATTTAGAGAAAAAAACCCACAGTAGATAAATAATAGTTAAAAATGTAAAATTGTCCTTATAATATTGATTATTTTAATACTTTTGTTTTAGGTATTGTTATATTTACACTCTGCAAAGATATAGTTACATTTTAGTGAGCATGTTCAAAGCAATGATTGAAAAGTAGGTAGTTTTTTTTGTATGTGTTAAATATTGGTGTTGTGCTAGTCTTCGTTTTTTTAATGTATTCGGATTTTTTTTTTGTGATACATAGTCATAGAGGATGTTTTATGCATTTATAATACTGATGTCAAAATATCTTTATATTAAAAAGTTCTTTCTTATAGCATTTTCTATTCCTGTTTGTTAATTTTGAATTTGTGTTTTATGTAGGGAAATGGATAATTGTTTTTTGTTTAATAGTTAAAATTCTTTTTTGGCTATTATTTTACTGTTAAGTACGTTTTTCTGCTAATTACAAAATATGAGGCAAATCGGTAAAAGTGATTAGGAGAAAACATTGCAACTAGACCTTTATACTGTGAGCCCGGAAGGCCGAGTGCACTCTAAATAATGAATGCTCAAAAGCGACGAAATTTTCCTTAATTTTGACGATTCGTTTACTGGCAAATGCTCCGAGTTTTCGTTTCTTCAAAGTGAGAAAATTTGAATCGTCATTTTTATGAGGATTTGAGTGATCAACTTCATCAACTAATCTAAAGAAATATTTCGTCATTTTTGAGCATGTGAGTACAACAATGAGATTCAGTTTCCTCAAAATCAAGATACAGAATCGTCAAATCGCGATCGTAAAAGTGAGGATTCGCGTTTACTCAAAAGTCACCTGATAGTTTGACGAACAATCCTCAAAATTAACAAAATGTGGCTTGAGGATTCATGAATCGTCAAAAATGAAAGTGTTATTTCTGAGAGTGTGGTTTGGACCATTACGCCAGCAGTCTGCGCGCTGTAACGGGTGCGGGTTCGATTCCCGGATACGCCCTGGGTGCACTCTTCCCGGTGACAGTAAAAATTTTTCTGTGTCTGTCTTAATTGGCGAAGGCTTATATAAGCGGGTCCCTGATCAAGCACACAAGCCGGAATATATATGTACCTACCCCTACCTTGATACTTCTCAAAGTAACGCATTGATCAGTTTGTGCAACCGAACCTAGCAAAGCATTACAATTGATTGTAGAGAGATTTCGTTCACTTCAGAATAACAAACTCAATACACATTAGATTTCAAAAAGTCAGCTTTAATTTCAATATTAATTTATGTATAGCACTAAAAAGCTTGTTTAAAAACTTTTGTTTGCCGGACTCCAGAAGATTGTTCAATAGATAGATAATAAATTTATTGAAATGGACCTAAACTCGTTTACAATGGTTTGAAGAATCTATACATAATGCTAATGCACAACACTAATACACAATACTATTACATAATACTAACATAATTCTATTTTAAGGATACTTTAAAAAACAACAAATGAAATACAAACAAACACTTAAATAAATAAATAAAAAAAACACAAGGAAGTAAACTAATTGTCAATTTACTCAAAGCTTAATATATGATGTCTAAATTTTAAAACTGATATTAGGTAGTTATAAATATTATAATAGCCTAGCTGTTGCCTATCAAGATTGTTCAATATGAAGGTTCAAATCATCCACACAAATTTAGTTCAAACTTATCGCACCATACATGAAAAGTGACACTTCTAAACAAAACTAAAAAGACGCCACTTTTTCAGGTAAAGTTCCATACGTATTTCTTTACCACGAAACATAAAAAAAAAGATTGTCGATCCTTGCCCTTTCGGCCCAGCAAGATATCCCTATCTTAGTCTTTCATCTTAATCTCGGAAGTAAACAAAGCCACCCGTATGTTGGTCACTCCCAGGGAAACAAATCGACAGCAATAGATCCTAAGCTAAAAGCCCCCTGAGACCGCAAAAGTAGGCCTTACTCGACAAAACACCAAGATGGCGGATAGCAAGAAACATTGCAGGCGTTTTAGCGGCTACGATATATCGCGAAACGATAACTTTGATAAATGAAAGACATAATGGAGGTAGCAGGTGTATGATGTCTCGAAATGTTTCCCGCCCTATTTCTTGGAAAAAAAGGGACTGCATTAATTGCGCTTTTTTTCGAGTTTTGGAGATAGGGGTTAACAAAGCGAGATATGTGTCACGCCCACATAAGTACACAGTGAACGATAAAATTTCCCATTTTTACTTTATATGATAGTGGTTGGACTTATATGGAAATGACTTAAACTGTTTTAATCATTTCTGGAGTTGAATACAACAGACCTAAGGTCGCAATGTTCGGCGAACTTGACCGCTACCAAGAAAGTCATAACTGTTTTAATTTGTTTAAAATAATTAGTGTTGTGAAAAAGTGTTGTGAATTATTCACTATTTTTGATTGGATTATATTTTTTTTACAACACCGTCTCTCTTGCTCATTATAATTCTATATAGGTAGTAAAGTGATATTTAAAATGACTGTATTTTTATTATTATATCAGTTTTTACCAGAATATAATTCACCAAAATATTTTAAATACATTCAATTATGAACATCTGTAGATAACAATTCTAGTTGCAAGCTAAACTCGTAAAAAAACTTATATAGTTATCATTTTGGTTAACAGAAAGCTTCATGTTTTAACTTCTTCATTTGTATGTATTTCCTGTAGGATTCGCGCTATTTCAAAGGTAAAAATGATTTTAACTATAGAGAAAATTTTTGTCCCAAAACCTTAAAGTATTGGTCACACATAACGAACAACATCTCATATTAAGAAAAAGACAAAAAAAAAAAAGATTTTTGATCCGACACAGTGATGCCTAAAATTTAGCAAAGAATCACAAAAGAAACTATCTCGCATTTTCATTAAAATACATATGTTTTTAAAAAGCCTTTAGGTTTAATTTGCTTCGGAGCGATATGATTGATTGTTAAATGTTTAACCCTTTCAGTCCCAAAAATTTACTACACTACAGAAACATCTGATATTCACAAAATAAGCTTATTTAAGGTCAAATATACGAATTCCATAAGAAAAAAATCATTTATATTTTTTATATGGTTTTTGAAACAATGCCAAAATTTTTTTAACTGTGGAAAACAACAAAATAAAAATATATATATTACCTAAAAACACTTCGAGTTACATATTTTAAGGTATCTGACCATATTATTAAAAAAAATTTAGTAATTATTTTAACCGAAGTAGTTTAAATTGTGTTTTAAATATGTGGAACTGAAGTGAACCTATCAAAAATCAGGAGAAACGCTTGTTGACTCTTTTCTAAATAAAAAAAATAGTAGTTCTGACTTCTATTGAGATTAATGTAAAATATTGTCTGATAGAACAAACTGTGAAGAATCGAATGATGTGTGTTTGGATGTCATAACGGCACATAAAAAATTTGAAAAAAATATTGAAAGTGATGATGCCAAATGGCATCACTGGGACTGAAAGGGTTAAGATTGATAAGACACTTTCTTATAAATAGGGGATTTAGTGTATCATGTTTTGATAATATTACTTTAAGACTTTTTCAAAGTAAAAATATTGCGATCATCACGATCTTAGGCTATTTAATTTTGACATTTTTAATTTGAGGAAGTGTTTAAACAAATTATTTGAAAATTACGCTTAAGAACTGTGTAAACTGTGCGAACACATAGCTTAATTTTTTTTTTAATTTTTGAAGCCGCGCTTAAAAGAAAGACTAAATTGATGAGGTTTTTTTCTTTAAATAAGAATTATATACCAGTACTCAAAGAGATATATCCAGATATATCCAGTACTCAAAGAGTTCTACATCGACGGTTAAAATATTTTTTATTTAAGGTAACTAATTGATAAGAAGACCATTTTAATTAGAAATCTTTCTTTCTTCTACACGCATTATAAAATACAGTTAAAAACAAAATGTATTAAAAGAAAATCTTAATTGAATGTAATCTAAGAAAAGTATGATAAAGTAAAAAATCTTAATAATTTATGGAAATGTAAGATTAGGGGTAGATACGTATATATTCCAGCTTGTATGCTTGATCAGAGACCCCCTTCATAAGGACGGAGAAAGAATTTTTAATGTCACAGAGAAAGGAAGTACACACAGAGAAAAGGCGGGAATCGAACCAGCAACCGTTACAGCGCGCAAACTACTAGCGTTATTGTTCAAACCACACGACCATCCGGGCTCTGGGCCCCAATGTAAGATTAAGTTCATAACAATTAGAATGAAAGATCTGTAAAGTTAAATATACAGAATAAATTTTAAACTTTCTCAAATAAATGAACGACACTTCTCTAAATCCCATTTGTTTTAAACTTCAGAATTTAGTTTCCAATTAAAAAGTCGATGAAATTCTAAATTCTAAAGTGGAGTTTTTTTTAAAATATCATCGTTTCCTTGAATTCGAATTAATTTCGAAATTCAACTTTATAATCGCTACGATTTAAGACATTTTTACCTAGTTATACAGTGATTATAATTGTTATTGTACAATTAGGTTCAATTCTTTTATTAAACAATTCAATTCTGTTGCAGATTATACACTAATATGCAACTTAAAACTGAAACCACAATGAAATAATTAAAATATTTAAAAATTGAACTCTAATTAAACCTTTAAAACAACTTATTAATGAGCACATATGTTTAATATAAGTCAATACACCGTACTTAAAATAAGAATACTTATAAGCGCATTTTTAGAAATACGATTAAAGATTCCGTAGGAAAAATATCTTATTGTAATTACTTTTCAAATTAATTTTTATAAAAAGGGAATTTGCATTTTTAAAATAAATTATACTTCTTCGCCTTTAAAATAGATATTCCAATTTTCTGTGCAGAATTTTTTTTAGGAAAAGAGTATTAATTTTTTATACTTATGTATTCAAACTACATATTATTTCTAAATGTTTAGTCTTAACGTTTAAATTGTTTTAATGGAAAATAGTTTTCAGGATTTTCTGTTTATGTTATTTTTTGCTTTTTACAAATATTTTTACTATTTTTAATACAACACTAAACTTATTTTAAAATTATATGTTTTGCAATGTCTAAACAGTTAATGAAATTCATAAAATTTAAATTGTTTGAAAGTACTTAATTTCTAAGTTTCGTCTAAGATGCGTCTTATTGTAAACAGTAAATAGTTGTTTAGTAGTTTACTCTTTAAAAACGTTGTTTAGTATTTTACTCTTTAAAAACGTTGTTTAGTATTTTACTCATTTAAATTATTATTTTATAAGCTTCAAAGGTGCTGTGATTTTCTATCATAAATTATTACCTAATTTGTTGCCTCTTTAATAAACTGAAAGTTTTTTTTATTAGTGTTAACTGTTGTTTTATTTATTATATTTATTGCTTCGATGTTATTCAGTTATCTTATATATCAAGTTTATATGTTTTTTTCTGTTGATAAAATAAGTTCTAAATCATATATATTTTTTTAAACCACTACTTAGTTCCAAAAATATCAGCAACTTATTTGTTGTTTATTGTGTGATGTAATATATATATATAGATTAAGTTTTATTATTTTAAAGTTTGAGGTCTTGAAAGGCTTTTGAAATCATATGCTAACAAAATGTTGATGAAAATTGTTATAAAAAAATGTTAAAATTTTAAAAATAAAATTGAGTCCAGTGAAAAATGATTACACTGTTGGCCTTTTTGCTACTTATCGTGTAGTTTAAAGCTGTAACATTCCCTTACCACGCAAAAAAATATCAGGTCAGAGAGAACTTTTTGACTTCTTTACTTTTTTAAAGCTTCATCATCTGACATTTGACTCCATTGCTTTGACGAAATAGTAAGTGAAAACCTATTTACCAGAAGAAAAATTCGTTTTTGAAACTAAGAATTTATAAGAAATGTCTACGAAAATAAATAACTAAATATTCATATCTTGCTTGAGTTTAATCCAACGAATAACTACTATAATTTTCTCTCAGTTTGTAGAAAAAACAATAAAACATATTTTTTCGACAAAATGTCGCCTACAGTTTCGCCAAACTAGTACTCTTTTCGAAAGTCGACCCATTTTTCCGGCAAGTGCCATCGATCCCTCTGTGTCCATTCAAGACAACAATAATTTAGTGAAAAAGATCGCTGTATTGTTACTCACGATTTTCACTTGGACAGTACTCGAAATTGGTTAGAGGCATATTTTATGTCTATTTATAGCTTTATTACTGTGAGGAATGATAGCTATTATGACGTCACGTAAGTCAGTACAGTTTTCTTGAGATAGATCACAAATATAAATATACTATCTAGGTTGTAATAAAAAGGTATATTTTCTAAGCTATGAAATTGGACATTGAAATTGGTTCTTTTTCTAGTAATGTTCAAAATGTGCTCACAAAATGTATTTTTTGTTGCTGTCGTGCCCATGGATATCATATGGGAGATGATTGAAAGAGCCTTTGAAGAGGTTGGACTTTTTACACAAATAAGGACGAAGACAAACAACATTTTATTGACAAGACAAACATCCATGAGCTTACTAACCGAGATTCGAAAACGTTAGCTACTGGTTGGGATTCAGACGCGCTATCCACTATGCCGAGTAGGCGGCAATGTATAATTTTATTTCATTAAGTTTAACATTTTAAATTCTTACATAATCTTAGTCTTTTTGAGAATTTTGTATTAGAGAAATTCTCTCCATTCAATAAATGATCATAACTTGAATATATCATGGTAATTCAAGATTCAACTCCACTTCAAGAGATTAAAATGATTTTTTTTATTTAAAGTTATTTTAGAATTTTAAGGGGAATCACTGCCTTAAAATAAATGAAAATATCCATTCATTTGCTGCTTTAAAATACTATTTGAATCCTCTAGTATAATTCCCAACTATTCAAATCAATTCGACAAATGTTTTTCACATAAAAAGCACGTTTATTGTAACTTATCATCAATGTTCTACTAATATTTAATTCTTTAAATTGATTTTACCCAATTTGTAATATTTGGAAAAAAACCCATACTTTAAATGCCCAAACTTCAATAAATGTATATGATAAGTAGTGAAAGTATTTAATAGGTTTTTTAATAAAGTAAAATGTGAGAATTTTGTAATTTTGAATGATGTTTATTCTCTAATAAATAAATATTTTTTTTACGAAACTATGCGTCGCTTAAAAAATCAATTTTTAAAGAAATAACTAAGACGAATTAAAAAATTTACTGTTAAAAATTAAATCTTAAGTCGAAGAAAGATTTTAAAATTTGTATCAGAATTAAGAAAAACTCATTAAAAGAAGTTTTATATATAAAATCTGTTTTTAGACAATTTTTCATAAATTTATCAAAAAACTAGTTATTACAAACACAATTTAAAGAAAACAATTTTGGGTACCGATTATTTTTAATATCACTGAAGTCTGGATCATAATCTGTTACTCAATACCGGAATAAAATTTTGTTAAGAAAAATTAAAAAATAAAAAACTCTGCAAAAAGCTTTAAAAGTACAACAGATAGGCTCGACTTTTTTTTAAAAACGTTTTCAATATATATATGAAATTCGAAATTTATTTGTAGAACATATAGCTAGTATTAAAATAGCTAAGCTCTAAAAAAGCAATGCCTAATGTTAATATTGGGCATCAGCTCCGTTTCCACGACTAAAACACATATTATTTGGTTGATACTGAATCACATTCTAATTTCATTATTATGCATAAATAAATACATTAAATAAGTTTGATTGCTGACCACAAATTAAAACACAATACTACCCTATAACGTTGTATAATATGTTAGCAAAGGCAAGAACTTTTCTGATGACCCAAGTAATTTATTATCTCAAAAATATCCTTTATTCGATAAAACATCCCCCCTGCCAAGAAGTTGACGGGACAAGTATTCAATCTATACAGAAACCGGACATCATATGTAATTGTCACTTAAAATAATATACTAACCACACCTTACAAAAACGTCTGGAAAGTTACAGGAAAAAGCTCTAATGAATGTTCCACATCCGATCAGGTAGTGGTTCCTTTCTTTTATACTTCATTGTTCTTTTTTTTTTATCGTCGCTGATCGAACAATTATAAGGCACGTTCATTTTTTCTCGTTTCTTGTCCTTTTTTAGAAGAAACAGTACGAGCTACATTCAACTTACTGAAGACGGACGATAATTGCGGTTACGATCAATATAGAATCCACTGCTTTATTTTGACAAAATGTGACTAAAAATTTTGTTAAAATAGGTTTCATATTTGTTTTTGCATGTTTGAACCCGAGTTTAATACCAGAAAAGCCAACTATTTTTTAGGGCAACCTTTTGCAACGATTACCAACCAAAATATGTATAGTTTTCCACATTTTCGTAACATTGCATTACCGAAATTCAATAAGTATTTGTTGACCACATATACTATTGTGCCAATTTGGACAAATAAAAAATAAAACTAAGCGTATAATTTGCATGTAGTTAGAGTCAGAAAATATAAGAAAGATTATGGGCCTACTAAAAATGGATGACCTTAGCTCGGGGGCTTCATGAGCCTATTTAATAGGTGGAACATGTCCATCTATACTTCAAAATGCATGGTTCCAAACTTACAAAAAACATTAAGCTTACATTTAGAAATCGGACACCATCTGTAATTGCCACTTAAAATAATATACTAACCCCATTTTACCAAAACGTCAGGAAAGTTATAAGGAAAATAGCTCTGATGGAATGTTCCACTTCCGATAGGGTCACTCTGAGTTATCTCTTTCTTTTATAGTTCAATATTTCTTTTTTTATAATCGCTGACCGAACAATTATAAGACACGTTCATTAAACCGTCATCTTTAAAAAAAAGTGAGCTATAAAAATTATTTTTTCTTCTTTTTTTAATTTCAAACCCATTTCACTAAAAATCATTAAAGTGTCTGTTACAGCTTCGTCAGTCTAACATAACGAATTCTTTTACTACCGAAGGGAATTCGTGTTCCACCAGAATAGAAACTGAAACTCTGGCGCAGTGATCAATTTCTGGCTTTTCTTCGCGAATTCGCTTTTATTCGCACTTTTTGAGACGGATTCGCATTAGACTCGTTTATGAAGTGGGACGTTGGCAGTCGTCGTTTTGTTTGGGTGAATCGCAAGTGGCTTCGATTTTTATTCGGGACTTTACAGCCAATAAAGGATAATGATGGCGGATCGGGTTCCTCGAGGTAAAAGTGATTTTGCTGTCGATACTTTCTAACTAGCTTCCAACATATGTTATTAGTCTTTTAATCCATTTTTAAGTATTAGTATTAACTTTTAGATGCCCGTTTCGAGGCTCTTTCTAGATTTTTAGATCAAGCAGCATAAGTATAGTACTTTTGCATTATTTATCTGTCTCCACTTAAAAATAAGTCTTGACTTGAGCAATTGATCACTTTTTGTCCAAAGAAAGACGTTCTCTCTGCTAAACAATCTTGTTTTGTGATTGCAATATAACAGAATCTCTTTATAAGGAGCTAACTTTAAGGTACGATAGACATTCAGACAGTTGTCTTTTATCTGACATTTTCCTTTAACACTTTCGTTGCGTAAGTTTTCCATTGTCACGTAATATGTCATAGGAATAGCATTATAGAATCCTTAATTCGGGACGAATTAAGGTATTATTCACAGCGAAAGTGTTAAAGTAGATGAACTGTAAAAAATTAGTTCTTGTAATTTTGTACGTAATTACGAAAAATTTCTGTAAAACAAACCTTACAACACTAGGATGTAAAACAGTAACCATACGTATGCTGTAATTTTACAATTTTTTTTACAGCCAACTTTTTCTTTTTACTTTGGGGAATTACATCTTTTTTTAGACAGACTGTACTCAGACTTTTTCTAGACCTGGGTGGTTTATCGTGAGAGTGAAATCTAAATTAAATTGAAAGATGTATATTTAATTTACCCATATACACTGCTCAAAACAATTAGGGGAGCACATGTTTTAAACCCTTTCGCTCCCAATGATTCCATTGGGAATCATCAGCTTGTGATTTTTTTCTGACTAAGTTAAATTCGCAACTTATGTGTCGTTAGATACATCATTATATGAAAGAATAACGTATTTTGAAGAATTTTATATATTTTTTAATATTAATGAAAATATGAAAAATATGGTAAAATAAATTTCACTTTAAAACAGTTTTAGAAAATAAATTGAACCTAAATTTTTCATGCTTACATTTTTTAGATGTTTAAAAATATATTTCAACTATTTTTAACAAAAAAAGTTTTGAAAAAATTATTGTTATAATTTATTAAAAAGTTATTATTCCATTTCCCCCCTTTAAATTTAAGTATTAAAAACTTAAGATTTTTTCTCCTGTTTTTTACTATTTCATTTCGAATGCATAGTGAACCTATTTAACAAATTTCAGATTTATAGGATAAAAATTAAAAAGTTGGGAGTGAAGTTAAAGTTGGAATCAAAAAGTGCTCCCCTAATTGTTTTGAGCAGTGTACATTCCCATATACACATATCGCGCTTAATAATACGATTTTAGCGTGGCATCTATTCAATTAAGAAATAAGCATTGCGGTACCACCATACGGGAGTCCAATGCCTTATCCCGGAGTTACTAAATTATCTTTTTCAAGGTTAAAGAGATTATACTGTCAATAATTTTCCCTAAACTAGATTTTCGCGTGCATGAGTCCCATATAATCTTTTACAGTATTTCTATTGTTGTGTAAAAAGCGCTACTCGAACTTCAATCTAAAGTTTTTGTTAAATAGTAACATAGTTTCAGTTTTTTTGTAACTAACATAAGGTTGTTCAATTTTGAGATTATCTTGCAATCTTAAATTTAGTTTGCTTTGTTTTCAGAGTTGAACGTCAAAAAATAAACTTACATTTCAGTCAAAAAGTTACACTTATTGGGAATATGTTGGCAAAGTTTTGTAATCTTTGATGCTATTATTGTTATAATTTCTTCTATTACTAATTGTGACACTATTTATTTAGAGTCACTATTATTTTTTTTATTTAGTTTTAACTCTTTCTATATTTGTCACTTTTGTAATATTAGTTATGCAAAAAATGTGAAACAATATTTTAAATATTTTTACTTTCAATACATTCTACTACTCTCCGATTATCAGCTGTTTAAAATAAAATTTGTGTAAAGTTACAGATTCAACCAACTAATTAGTTTACTCTCATACACCTTATTTAAGATTTTCTTAAAAAAACCCTCCCCATTTAAATACAAGTCTTATACCATTAAATCAGCTGAAATTACAAGAGAATTTCATTAATATCCCTAAGTAAAATTCCCTCATTGAATAGGGTAGGGTTGATACATATATATTCCGGCTAGTGTGCTTGATCAGAGACCCGCTTATAAACCTTCGTTAAGTGAGACAGACACAGAAAGAATTTTTACTGTCACAGAGAGAGAAATTACATCCAGGGCGAAGGCGGGATTCGAACTCGCACCAGGTACAGTGCGCAGACTGTTAGCGGATGCAGCTATCAATTTCCACTCGGCCACCCGGGCCACCTCATTGAATAATGACTGTCTCTCCTCTTTTTTGTCGCAATGCTGTCGCTACACATAACAAACAGCCAAGCTGTCTGAGGTCCAGTCTTCTTTCCTGGTCACAATTGCGTGCGAAGTTATTGACTTGACTGCTCGGAACAGGCGTCATCCAGAAATATCGATAAGCTTGGGGGGAACAAATATTTGAGCTGTCGACAACAGCGCGTTTGATCCATTGGTTGATTAAATCCCTAGTTTCGAGAACTTTATCCAATTTCGTTTTGCTTCTTTGCCTCTTTCGTGTCAGTTTAGATCGGATATGCGCTGAGAGCGGCATTAAATGCAACGCTTAATACATTTTGTGTTTGTGGATATACTTTAGTACAAATGATTTAATGGTTAGAAAAAAATATTAAAAAAAACGAATAAATTTAGATTTTTTAAAGAAGTTGTTGAGTCCACATTTTTATATTTAAAAATACATTAAACAACATATTTTGTGTTTATAAAAATTAACTTTAAGCTTACAAAAAGCATAGTTAAAACAAAGCTTTATACACGCATTATTAATGGATATACATTAAAACGATTGATTTAATAGTTATAAAATATATGTAAAATAAATAATATATAAGAAGAATATTAGTTTTTTTTAAAGGTTCGCAGTTTTTAGATTAAAATATGTATTAAAATGATATTGTGTTACTTAGGATAAATTTTGGAACTGACAAAAACAGCTCTGTTTATTATGGTAATGGTTGTGTGTGTGATTACATCCCCTACGAAATTAAAAATGGAACTACGAATTAAAAAAAACTCATACCCGTTTTTAAAAGTTCAGCCAATTGCGTTTTGCTTAAATTTGTATTTAAAATTTGCAGTTTATATTAAGAAAATTATTCGGCTCATGCCACTTGAATAGTATTATTAAATTTTTTCTTACATTAAAAAACTATAATGTTACTCAAGTAATTCAAATGTTTCTCTTTGTAGCTAACGTGGGCAGTATATGTTTTATAAATAATATCTAACATATAACATAGATACATTCTATGAAACTTCGTCTAACCATTGCAAATACATATTTCTTTTTCAAATCAAAATATGTGTCTGAAACGTATCTAAGAATATTATATGGCTTCAATATTGAAACATCTAATCATAATGTATGTTCACATAAATAACATTTGCTCTTTAGCCAAGGCTTCAGATACATATTTTCCTGAAAGGACTACTATTGAAACCAATAAAATGCAGGGAACTATGTAGTAAAAGATAAAAATAGTCATTTTCTTTGTTATGATTTATTTTCAAAGGAAAGTATCACAAAGGTTAATAATGTAGAAGAGCATTAGAACATAACATTCAGCATAAGTAGATAGAAGACAACTATACTGTTTTATTTCAGAAGCATAAAAGTTTCAAACTTGTGGTTTTGCATATGCTCATAAAAATAGTATTTGAAATATTGGACAAATATATTGCAATGGATATCATATATAAATTCTAAAAAAAATAATAAAATGTTTCCAACTAAATTAATAAGCTTTTAAAAAGTTCTTATATCTTAAAAGATTTTGTCAACGATAAATACTTAAAACAACAAAAGTTTTCGATTTTTCACAGAACATATCTAGATTACACAAAAACCGTTTCATTTCAATTTTGAGCGATTTTATTTCCAATTGTGAAAAAGTAATATGTAAATTCAACTGACTTTATGTTACCGAGCTTATGTTAAACATATTTCTTTTTATCTTTCTTGAAATAAAAAAAACAATATTTCTGTTTGCTTTAACAATCAGGTTATAAATATACTGTACTGGTTTTTAATTTATCTAAAAATAATATATTTAATACCTAGAGATTATTAATAATAGTTCACTACATATCATTTGTCATTTGGAGAATTGTATAAATTTGAAAAAAACCTTAATAAACATTCTCAGAAATTCTAATCAAAACTACTTTTTTGCATTATTTCCTTTTCACCAATCCCCCGATAAAATTATTAAAAAAAAGTCAGAAACCCGAATACACTTTCTTATGGTATGGATGTCTTTACAAATTTTGAAGAAGTGCTTTTAATAGCTTTTAAAAAAAGCTGCTGATCTTTCATTTCTTAATCTATTGATAAAGATGAATATGAGACTTTCTTAAAGATTTGCCCTACTTACCGTATCTAGATATTTTCAGGTATCTTTAGTAAAAATTTCATCGTTGCAGAAAGTAAGAGAAAGTCTATTGATAAGCTTCAGAAAATGCTAAGTTTGCATAAGAATATATTCTATAGTTGCTCCACTGAGAAAAGAATTGCTAATATAAAAATTATAACATAAATTAAAAACTTTATTAATGCAATTCAATAGCAAATAAAATTGGATTGATACATGGTTGATACTATCAAAAAGACAATTGTGATCATTGCTTAAAAATTTAATGTTAGCGTATTTATTAAGATTTTTTATGTGAAGTTTGAATTTCTATTTTATACGCTAAAGGCTAAGTACAGAATATTCCCCAATGTACTAGCACTCTAAATTATATGTATTCTAAAAAACTAGTTAGGAACAGCATAGTCTTAACTAGCGTGAATGTGCATTGTAGTATATCTAAGATTGAAAGATAGTGTTCGAAGATGAATAAAAAAAGAAAACCCTTACTGCAATAAATTTTACAAATTCTGAAAGAAAGTATGAAGAAAATCAAAATGATATGTGACATGATGTGCTCTCCGAAATATTGATTTTCATTTGGTTTGTTTCATTTTTTAGTTACTTCCGAAGTATTGTATTCTGACTTTAATCAGAATATAAAGCAATTTCGGTGAACGGCACGTGGTATGCAGAATATTGATGGTCTTAACGTGCTTTTCCACTGTCAGCAAAAATGTGTTTTGAGCATTGATTTGATTTGTTTGTTTATTCTTAAAGCCTAAGATTCCGTTATTTATTAGGATATGATGCGTATATCGAGTGACACTTTTATATTCATCTTCAAATATGTTATATTATACTACTTCCATATCTATGCTGAGAGGTGGGTAGTCGGTTAGTCATTCGCCTAGCACGCGAAAGGTCCCAGGTTCGGGTCCGGGCACCGCCAACATAACTACCGACCTGTATAACGGCCCATGTAGCCAAAATGTCCGACGAGTAATACCCCGTGTGGATGGAGTGCACGTTAAATATCCTCTTAAGTCCCAACGCTGCGTACGATGTCACCCTTAACGGTTGCACTGGGTGCCTACTCAGGTGCTGGCTCTTCGCTTGAATGTGGTTCTAAAATGCAAAGCCCGTCGCCAACAGCCCTCGTGTAGCTCTAGTGCGACGATAATTTAAACTAAAACTAAACTATGCTGAGAAAACATACGTTAACATAAATAATTAAAATTTCTAAGTTAAGAATAAATAAATGTTTTCTTGCTCATTGTCAACACATGAATTGTTCAATATTTTTATTGTGCTTTGAAGTTTGAACCCTTAACTGATGGTTAGTCGTGAATTGCGTAAATGTATTTAACTTAAAATGATGAACACTTATGTTTTAAAAACTAATTTTGGATCCCATTAATTAATTATCTAAGGATATTTAAATTAGGATTAATCATTTACAATTAAGGATTTAAAAGTTCACAATTGCAATTTAAAATTACAATTAAGGATTTTAAAAATATCCATTATTTTGAAACTCGGACATCGTGTGATAGTTGTATTTTTTGATTGCTTAGCTTTATATATGTTGTTGTTTGTTGTGTATATGGAAGATGCCCCTCACATGTAGAGAATGTCAAATTTTTCAGTTCTGCCACGCCTTCGTTATAACACGTGGAACGTAAGCATGTTTAAAGGGCAGTATTTTTTCAAATCAACAACATATCAAAGTTTGGTATCAAAAACATTGTTAGCACAACATAAATTGTTTATAAATAAATGCTTTCTTTCGTAGGGCTTTATTGCATTTCAACTTTATAACGCATCAGATCGCGAAAATTTGCATTTTGTGTCATATTCCTGCCCTTTCGACTTCAGTTAAAATTCTTGTTTTGAAACACATTGCACTGAGAATAAGTAACTTAATAATTACATTTTCGTTGAACCAACTCACCCAGATAATAATATAAGTTGAGAAGGAATTTACATTCTCTTCCTGTGACTAATGTCCGTTAACCCTTGGTTTCCTGTCTAGGACAGATGCAAACAAGCCTTGACGTCACATAGTCGTCCTAAAATAGCCCGTGTATCTGGACATCACGGCATAATAGTTTGACTTAAATGTTAGCTAACAATCGCAAGATTTTGAGTAAAATGCTTGGAGTATTTAGTACATGAGCTATTAGTAACAAATATAGAAAATTGAAGAAATTTTTAAATATAATATTTTAAAATGCAATTTTCTTATTAATATGTTTAGAATTACGAAAAATGTATGATAAGCAATAAAGTATTTTACATAAGCTAGGCCCTATACTTTTATGGTTGGATTTATTTTAGTGTTACTACGGTTAGTTACACGAGGGTAAATTGAACTGGTCTTATAAATAATTGACTGCTGCTTACAAACGGCTAGAAAATATTCATGATGCAGTGTGACTCGAACGGCTAGACTTTGATACCGGAAGATATTGCTTTAATCACTCCTTCCTCTTCCATCATCTGAATAAATATATTTGCTTTTTTCGGTTGTTTCAGGATGCTGGAACTCTCCATTTATAATTCTTGTTCTTCCATGATTTCATTGAATGTATCGGTTTTACTTTCATTGCTTAGTTTTTCCGTCTGCTGTGTTCTATTTTAAAGTTCTTTACATGTGAGTTGTTTTAATTCCTGCTATTTATAAAACTTTATAGGTTTTAATTCAATTAAATTTTAAGTTGTCAAAGCCTCACCAAAACGGCAATGTCGTTGGAAAACTTTGGTTCAGATGATATTCTTTTTTATGTGAAGAAATGAAGCGAAATTGTGTGATATTCTTTTTTATGTGAAGAAATGAAGCGAAATTGTGTGATATTCTTTTTTATGTGAAGAAATGAAGCGAAATTCTGTGACAGAAACTAAACGTGATTCACGAACAGAGAAAATTTTCAGTTCTACTGAAAAAAAAAGTTTGCACCAACCTTCATTTCAGCAAGGTAAGAAAATATTGTATTGTCCAAAACTACTATTATTTTAGAATGTCCAAGAATGAAAACAATGCCGCTAAAACTGTTGCCACTCAACACGTTACTGCCCATTTCAGCTTTGTCATCCCAAAATAGGGACCTCACAATGACACGCAAATGCGTTCGGTTTCGTAGGATGTCAGGCAAATGACTTCGCTGCTGAATTTTGATTTCGGAGGAATCACTTGCATGGGCGAAGGGCGTAAATAAACATGGTGGGACGGCTGTAATAAGTCCAAGATAAGGACGAAGAATATGGGATGGGAAGCTTACGTTTGTAAATATTCACTTTCGAATCATTTTCTGGTGAAAGATAGAGGTGGTTCACGTAACCTTATGAATAATGTTAAGTTTCATTAAGTTAAGTAGCATCTAATTTTCGGTGTTAGGTTATCTATAGATAAATTAAAATTTCAGGTTTTAAAACTTTAGTTTTTGACCAGTTTGGGATTATTGTTTTTTTAATGCTTACATTACAGTTTTTAGTAAAATTCTATTATAATTAGGAAAGTTTTTGATAAATCTATACTTGCAAATTCAAAATTACTTGAAAAAAATAATGCTGGTAATTCTATTCAATATTCGAATCGTAATAAAAATATTAATATTTTAACCTCCTAATATTTTTTATCCAAACATGATTTTTCTCTGCATAGAAACTAGAAACTAAGGCCTAAATCCCTTCATTTAAACATATTACCTGGAAAATTAGTCAAAAAATACTTTTGTTATTTGCCACAAAATTGTTAATTTATCCGAAAAGAGTTAAAATAAAAATTCCCCAAAATGGGAAAAATCACTATATAGTTATCATACTCTTTATAAAGTGATACGTCAGCTTAAGGCTTTTACACAGACACATGTGCTATTTCGTAAAAAATATACCTCAATACAGCTAAACTATTCAAATTAGAAGTAACAAACCAAGTCAATCATCAAATAAAAATATAAATAGTGAATAAATTATTATTAGTATTTTTTTTTTTTGGGGGGGGGGAGGTATTCATTTATTGAATTTTTTAATTTTTTTTGCATTATTTTTTGCATTTGGGAAGAGGGATTTATCTTTTATTGCTATGTAAACAAAAAATGCTTTTAATTTTCAAATGGTGTTATAATTTAATTCCATTTTCGTTTTAAAATTTTACTTATTATTTGGACTTATGAAGTGCGGTTTCGACGCCCACGGTCCTAATTTTTTCTTCTAATATAGGTACTGTAGAAATGTAATGTTGTTTTCGCGAGCTGAGTTCAAATATTTAATAGTACACAATAATTTTTTAACAAGAAATAGTTTATATATTTAAAATAATTATTCGAATTTCGAGAAAAAAAAGGGAAGAAAAAGACAAAAAAAAAATGTATTTATAGTGTGAAGTATTCATCCCTGTCTGGCTTTTGGTATAGTCGAGTTTTAGACCCTTGCGAGATTTTGACCCTTTCTGGATTTCGGCTTTTGGGTTCTGTCTTGCCGAGAATTCGGCTGTCGGGAAAATATGCCCCAGACCCATTTCTTTATTTGTCTCAAATATATATCTACCACATATTGCACAAGTTCCAGTGAATTGTTAAAAAATAAATTTTCTCCTTTTTGCTTTCTTCTATATTTGTAGCAAATTTTCTAAACGTTAAACTATGTAATTTTTAGCTTTGAAAGTGATAGACGGAAAGACCAAAATACTGAAACTGATAGTTTGTTTTCTGACGTAGCATGTGTATCTGGACCATTTACAAAGTCACGCAATGTGCTTCGATCTAGACGACAAATTACTTTGCTACTGTATGTTGATTAAGAAGGAATCTCATTCACTGAGAACAACGTAATAAATGTTAGCTTTTACAAAAGAAGTGTTCTTTGCCCTTGTTATTTTTAATGGTTATTGTTTTAAATGTTCATCATTTTAATCGCCATTGTGTTACCCATTCTTTTTTTAATGGAAATTGTTTTTTTCTTTAAAGTTCTTTATCGTAAGTTTTGTCTTTTAAAGTTTTTAAAGCATTTTAGCCTTTCAATAGAGATTAAAATTAAACAAACATAAGAGTTTGAGAAGAAATTGAATGATGCGTTTTAGTTAACAAAATTAAACCATGGTTTCTTAAAACAATCACGGAACTCAATAGGTTATAGATAAAGTATTACGTTATGTAGAAAACACCATAAAAGTCATTGCAACTATTTTAAAAAAAGAGGAATTATTATTTAATTGAAAAACACACAGTTCTCCTGTAGACTAACACGTAAAAAAAAGAGACGCTTTTGTTTTTTTCACGTCCTTAGAGAAGAGATAACAGTGAAATTTCTAGATGGATGGTTTTGTATGGTATGTTAAAATAAATGGTAGGTCTTCATTTTTTCTTATCACGCGTTATTTGAAATTTGTAAACCTTAAAATTAGCCAAATCTCATGCACTTTACATATCTTTTTAGAAAATATAAAGGTCATTGAATGTTTCATTTGTATTTTGGGCTTTTGTTGCATTAAAGTTGCACTAGAAATTCACGAGGGCAGTTGGCAATGGATTCCTTGCTTTTCTGTCGAGTTTTTTTTGTTTAGTTTGAAGTCGCTTCAACGAAGAATGCTTCAAAATTTTAGGTATTCAAAAATGAAATAATTTTCTTTACCTATTGAACATTAATATAGTGACAATTTTTAATTTTTAAACAGTTCATATACTTGCTGAAATATATGTAAAAAAGACTGTACCGTTTGTTCTTTAATGTTGGAACAATAACGCAAGTACCAGGATCTTTACAATTTTCAACTAAGGTTTTTAATCATATATGAATACGTACCAGACTGATATTTATTTGCTGCTATCAAATTTCCAATAATTGTTCCACGAACAACAATTATTTTCGGTAGTAATTAATTTAACTAATCCTAATTGTTTGTTGGCTTCAAAAGGAAGTCACTTTTCTATTTTGAGTATTCGTAAAGGTCGTATAAATTATAACTCTCAATTACCATGCACCAAGAAACATAAAAGAGAAAATGTTATATTTATTTTGTTTTGTATTTAATTTTCAACCTCGCTTTAATTAAAATTAATTAGAGTGCAATGTCTTTCGATTATTTTAAAAAATTCTTTCGGAAAAACGGTTGTGCATTTATTTATTCCTCTATAAAGATTAATGTTAATTAATAATCAATTACTGCATTGAATGAGTGTATATTTCAGTGAAATAAATTAGAAAATTTATGAAGGTTTGAAAACAAATACATAATTTGTTTAATAAATTCATGTTTTAAAAAATTGAAAAAATTAATCTATTTATAATTTGTACCTACATTGAACACAAATATTTGAAAAAAAATAATCTACTTTATTTTAAGTTTGTAAAATTTTTAATGCTATTTATCGTCAATAACAAGTTAAAAATATTCCAATATATATTTGTTTTGTTTTATATGAAAAATAGTTCTATAATAATAACGGTTTTCATCGCATCGATGTATTTAAAAAATTAATTTTTTATACAAAATTAATAAAAATAAGAATGCTTTTCCAGTGAATTCGTTGGAAAACTAGTATAATAATGAAAGTAAATATTAGGTTGTAATCTCTTTTTAAAATATAGTTAAATATCTTTGTTTTGGATAACTAATACATTGTGTTAAACTCTATTTTTAAAATGTATTGCATCTT
Organism: Hylyphantes graminicola; assembly: GCA_023701765.1. Lineage (NCBI taxonomy): Eukaryota > Metazoa > Arthropoda > Arachnida > Araneae > Linyphiidae > Hylyphantes > Hylyphantes graminicola. The sequence continues at coordinate 24,601,222 of CM043123.1, read as the reverse complement.
AATTTCCTACTTTTTAAATTTTAATGATTAGATTTTATATGGTAATATTTTAGGTAGTTTGTTTTCTATTAACATTTATTTTTAATATTTATATTTGTGATGTTTTAAAAACATTTTACGTTTTCTACTGTTTGCAATTTTTTTATTACATTTTAATTTAACATACGTTACCAGGGTATCATGCTTTTGCTTTAGTCAAATCATTTCAACCGCTTTTCAGTTTTTACTTTTAAAAATTTAGATGATATTTTTTTGTTAGTTTGCAAAAATTATAAGCTCATGGGCAAATGCGAATTTATCATGACTATGAATAAACTGGCCTTGATGTCTCTTGATCTTTCTTGGTGCTTTAGAACATTTTCAGGATTAGTTCAAAAGAAATTCCTATGAATAAACAAATGAAAACCAAATATTCATTAAAATAACCATATAAGTTAAAAAAATGTATAACACATAAATATACAGGTTAAAATTTTGAATTTTTAAAAATGTGCGTGTAAATTCACAAATATAAAATTTTATTTGTAATTTAGAAATGAATCATATAATCATCAAAAACTGCATATATTTTATCCCTATCCGACCAGGCTCGCTGTTGAAAAACGTTATGATTGCAGTTTTCTTTCTTCTGACATTATTCTGAAAACAGAAAATAAAGAGCTTTTCCCCCACCGTATGAAAATATATGGGGAATTACAGTAATTTTGTAATACTTGTAGTAATACTTAAACATACATCTTTATTGACAAAAATATTTCGTTATTACTTCTTTTCATATCCCGTTGCAATATTTGTCTGACAAGTTTATTTAGTCAATTATGATGAAAATGGAAACATATTAACATTTTTAGCAAACTTTTAAATTATAAAATGAAAAAAGTTCAATCAGTTTTATTTGCTCTATGCACTCCCATTTATTGTTTAAAATTCACGTATTTAAAAAGAAAATGTGTTTTAATAAATCCCCTTCCACACATTTAGAGAAACTATTCAAATTCTTCTACTAGCGGACACGCTATTTGAACATTAACGAAAATCGTTGAAGCAGGAAAGCCGAAATGCGGAGATGTACAGGGTGTTTCATAATTGACCGGAATAGGAATTGATGCAATTCCGAAATATTGAGCCGGCCCCTCCGAAAAATAGTAAAAAGCCAATTGATCACGGGTTTTGGTCGTGGTTGCATACTTGAACTAGGGCAGCACGAGAATGTGTTGACGAAGGGATGCATTTGTTTTGAGTTCGGTTTGGTTGAATCGACATATTGCCTAGTAATTTTACAATTTGCAGATTCTGTTACATCACAGTTCCTAAAACAGCTAAAAATGATTAATAACTACGAAAATGGAATTTTTGTGTTTGGATTTCGATTTAAATAATTTGGTGTGTTTCAAATTCGAGCTGGATGTTTGAAAATTGGAAGGAGCTAAACGTTTTGCGATAGAAGTGTACAGTTTGTCGAAATGTGCATGTGTTGGGACCAATTAGTTCCATAGTAGGGTAGAGACTGAACCTACCAATCGCACCATCTACCAACACGGAGACAATTTAGGGTGTCATGTGGGGATCGATGGCCGAGGGGTTTGGATCGCAGGCCATATCGCTAGCAGTCCGCGCGCTGTAAAGGGTACTACCCAATTTTTTTTTCAAAATTAAATTAAAGGGTGATATAAAGTTTAGCTTTCACATTTAGAACAAAAGAGGCAATTTTACCCATCTACTTTACTTATTGCAAATGATATATAAAAGTACTAGCTTTATAAACCCGGCGTTGCACGGGTGTACCCTTAATAACGGATATTTTTTTTATGTAAACAATTATTTTATACCAATTGATCCCTTCCCCACTGGCCAGTACTCCATCGGTAAATTATAATCGCTATTCAAGTGACACCTACGACATAAAAAGAATATTTTAATAAAATTTGGTAGCTGTACCTTCAGTAATTTTGGCTAGGCGTTGAGTGAGTCAATCAGTGAGTTAGGACTTTGCCTTTTATGTATATAAATTGAATTTAAGAAAGAAAATCCATAAAAATTGCTTATTTATAACACTTAAAATTGAACTAAAAGCTGTGCTAAATGATTTTTGTCTAAGATATATAAATAAATCTTGTGTGGAAAATGGGCTCTAAGTAACAATTTTTTGTAAAAAAAACGACTTTTCCACATTTTTTATCGAAAAAATAAGAACAAATGTCAAAAAAATATTTCTATTTCCACTTTTTGTCAAATACTAATTATACTTCTGATTGAAAATCAAAATGTCGTGCTTGTAAAATAAATAAACTACAGCTTGGCAACTTGGCTCAATATGACATGAACATTTGGCTTCAACAAAACAGAACCATGACGTCAGTGTAGCGAACAGTCACCAGATTCACCTGATTGGCTGATGGGAAAAGTGTCGCGAGGAGTCGGGGAATATTTAAATCGCCTTTCTGCTGAAAGCGTGTGCTTTTCATTAATCTCCAGCTTGCTGTGAAGATATGGTTTATTCTTTAGAGGAGAGGATTTTTTTGGTGTTGGAATTTCACCGCCTAGAACACAATGTTAATGCAACAAAACGGAGTTTCAAAAAGAAGTTTAATGTTACCAAAGGACCAAAATTCGACACAATAAGGATGCTGTTTGAAAAATTTCAACGAACTGGGAACGTGAATGATGAGAGAGCTGGATTTGTCGGGAGAAGATTTTCGCAAACAACCACTGCTAATGCTCAGCTGGTGGAAACAGTAATACGAAAGCAGCCTTGTATATCCGTCCGCCGTGTTGCAACTACGGTTCAAATCAAGCCAACGTCGACGTATCGTCTCATGCGGCAGGGCTTGCACATGTTTCCATACAGAATTCAAACTCGGCAACCTCTCACCGCTGCTTCAATTAATTCACGGGAGACATTCGCTAACGATATGGTGCAAATGATTGATGTTGGTGATATAAATGTAGACAACATTTGGTTTTCGGATGAAGCCTACTTTCAGCTGGATGGCTACGTTAATAAACAGAACTGGCGCATATGGGGAACAGAAAACCCCCATGTTGCAGTTCCATCATCTCTGCATCCACCAAAAGTAATGGTTTGGGCCGCCATTTCGTCCAAAGGACTCATTGGCCCCTTTTTCAGAACCGGAACTATTACTGCCCTCCGCTACCTAGAGATTCTTCGTGAATTTGTGGCGATTCAAAATGCCTTAGATGACGCTGAAAGCACTTCGTGGTTCATGCAAGACGGTGCCCGACCCCATCGCACGGCCGACGTGTTTAATTTCTTGAGCGAACATTTCAATAACCGTGTGATTGCATTGGACTATCCCACACATACAGGAAGTGGTATGGATTGGCCTCCTCTTTCACCAGACTTGACCCCCTGTGATTTCTTTCTGTGGGGATATTTAAAAGATCAAGTGTACCGTCGCAATCCCGAAACAATTGAGGAACTAAAGCAATACATCTCTGCTGCATGTGACGCCATCCCACCAGAAATTTTCAAACAGGCGGCCGGTAATTTTGCTCTAAGACTGCGTCACGTTATTGCTGCTAATGGCGGATATGTAGAAAATATCGTAGTATGAGTAAACACATAATTTCACCCACCCTATATTTTCGTTTGTTTTCAACTTTATTTGCAAACACATGAACAAATTTTTGAAGGGTTGATTCTTTTTTAGGATCGACCCATAAAAAACAATAGCAGAACCACTACACATACATGCACCGTTAAGCCATACAAACCCTCCTTCTTTGTGCTGTTTACTATTTTTTTCCTTTTATTAATATAAATAAGCAGGTGCCCGGATGTTGTAATGGTTTGGATCGCAGACAATTACGCTAGCAGTCTGCGCGCTGTAACGGGTGCGATTCCCGCCTTCGCCCTGGGTGTACTTCCTTTCTCTGTCAGTAATAAGTCCTTCTGTGGTTGTCTTACTTGACGAAATCTTATAAGCGGGTGCCTCTGGAGCTGCTGGGTCCGGGCTCGAATCCCGTTCAGGCATGGATGTTTGTGTTTGTCGAGTATATGCGGAGTACGTGCTCGTAAAATCTGTTGGGTCCGAAAGTCCTGTGGGCGGTCATTGCGCAGTTCACCATGGGTACAGGTCAATGGAGAAAATTTCCCTACCCTTCAGGGACATGTCTAAATTGCGGAGGTGGCGACAGATGGCAACATCTGTCATAAGTGTTTGTGTGTGTCTTGTGCTGTCCTACTTGACGATGGTTTATAAGCGGGTCCTTGCGACCAAGCACACAAGCCTGAAAATATATGTCCACCAACCAACCAACCAATAAGCGGGTCTCTGATCATGCACACAAGCCGGAATATATATGTACATACCTACCCAGCATAAATATGAAAAATACAATAATTGTTATGTTTAAACTGATGGTCAACATCAAGTTTTTTTTAACAATAATGCAACAACCTATCAAAATGAACAGCATCCTAATTTTTTTTTTTTGAAAACTAGTTGAACCTGTAATTTTTATCAGATGTAAATTCAAACAAACCAAACTAAAAGTACTACATTCTTGTGTAGCTCCAGTGCAAGATTTCATGCACGACCGAAAGGGCGGCCAATTAGTTAGCCGTTTTTCATTGGCGGGGGCCGGGTAAATATTTAGGAATTGCGTCCTATACTATTCCGGTCAATTATGGAACACCCTGTATAGTCGAACAAAAGTAGCGTAAAATGATATCAAGGGAAATATATAGTTACAAAAATTTAATGTTTACTGTAGCATGGTGTTAATATTGGATTTATACTGCTTAGCTATTTGTACTAAAAAGTAATATACCTATAATCTGAATATTAATTTTTTCTTCGTATTTTTACGTACATAAAGTTGTTTATCTTAAATAAGTTAAATGATGATTAAAATGTTTCTTGCTTAAAGAATTCTTGTAGCATATTTTATTAAAAAATAAATCTTTTCATTATTACAAATCCACTATTTGTATAATAAAGCTATTCTATGTACATATAAGGTGTTTGTAGAGCTACTTTTGCTACAAATATTTTTTTTCAAACAATGAATACGCTTTGCTAATTATACGAAGTTATGTAATATAAAAGATAGTGTGTTTGCAGAGTTAATCCTGATAATCAACTCACCGTAATTTAAAATTTCTTGAAACTACGTTATTTTGTGTCTGCATTAATGAAATAAATATTTATTCAGTTAACACAATAAATCTATACACATATTTTTTGCGTCCTTAATATTTATAGTATACGTTAAAATAAATGCTTTTCACTGCTAGTTAAGCATTTGGAAAAATCTATACATTGTAACACTAACAAACATTGTAACATTAAATCCTAATAATCTATTATAAATATAAATTCTACAACTACTCTTGAGAAAAGTTAATGGAGCTAATGTTAAAATTTAAAACTGAATACTTTCTTATTCATATCCGTACAAAATTACACGTTTCAGTTAGTCCAGCTTTTATATAGAACCAATTACATTAGAAGGGGAGTTTTATTCATTCTTAAAATAAGTTTCACTGCCGAAGAATAGCCACAACCGAGAAACGGGTTTGCAGAGTCAATTATTGAAATCACCCTACAATTTTCTCCCGTCTGAATTCGCAAGAAAATATATTTTAAATTCAATTAGATAGCGTCGCTTAACAAAGAACCGACCTCTTTAAATTTATATCGCTCATAAATTTAATTATGGGGTTTGAATGAAATTGTAACACTTTATACATAAAATAAGCTAAGTGAGATGCATGTACCTTGTAAAATTTCGCCCATAATTATAAATATTTGATTCAAAGCGTTGTTATTTATATAAGTAAATGCTAATTTTTTAATTGCCTTTATTCAAGCTAATAAGACTTGAATGAAAAGTGTGTGATCAATTAAATGTGAAAAAGGTTTTTGGTTGTCAAAAGTAAAATTCTTTATTATTTTTTATTTAAAAAAAAACTAAGTTCAATATTTTAATTTATCCCTTTCCGACCGAGCTATCTTGACCGTGAGGTTAAAAAAGATAATGTTCAAGCTTTGCAAAGCAATATCGATACGCAGCAGATGACATGTATCTTTTGTTATTTGAATAAAAAATGACTTTGCTTTTAAGGAGTTGCTAGCATTGATGCTGTTTAAGGCATTTTTTCGATAAAACTCTAAAATTTAGTCTCATAAACTTAAATCAAAGCCATCTGATAGCCGGTCGGAAAGGGTTAACACACTCTGATAAAAAACATGGTGAAAAAAACATGCTCACAGAAAAGGTGAAACTATGTTTCACTCTTCCTTATCAATCTTAAATTGCAATTAATCCTCATTCTGCTAATAAGAATTCTTTCTATAATTACACAATGTATTTCGATAGGTTCTTTTTAATTTTTTCAAAGGAAGTTGGATTTTTTTCATTATACAAGCAAGATTTTTTTGGAACGAGTACAGAATTTTTATTTGTTCCGTGTTATTTCACGTATTAAGTTAATTTCTTACGGTTATGTGGTTGAGAGCTGAGGAATATAAAAAGTATGGAAGAGTTTGGAAAGTTTAATTAGAAATATTTTAAAGCAAATGTTATATATTAATGAAATTAAGTTTGCTAATTTTATAGAATTGAGTACTTTTTTATTGGCATTAACTGAAAGTTATAAAGTTGCTTATTTATTAACCTATTAAGCTTTAACGTTCACTTTAAACAAAAATATGAGTAAACATATAAAAACACTCTATCAAGACGTGTGTCTTCCTAATTTACATGTTGAGTCATAAAAGGTAGCGTATTTAAATATATATATTTTTATAATTTTTATAAGCGAGTTTAGCAATAAAAATAATAGTTTTTACGTTTACTGACTCAAAGTAATTGAAAGATGATAAAAAAATGTCCAATTTAGCGTTTTAATCATAATTTAACCTTTAAGATTGTGTATTTTTTTATTTCAGTAGATTTCACTCCCATTTTCTTCGGATTCTAATTTCCAGTAATCGTTTAGCGCCCAGTTTCTGAATTAGAAAAGACTCTATTAGAAGAAATTATTACTATTTGTTAAGACCACACTAAAGAATGACATGGTTAATGATGGTCATTGGCCTGGGCACTAATTTATAATTTAATTTTCTAGTGCTTGTATTTGCATAAATTGAATCATAAAATATCAACATAAACTTGTTTTTTTATATCAAAATGAGTATATTGTGTTATCAACACTTTTTAATTTTACAAGCCTACCATAGAAAAAAAAATATCAAAAACCTTATGGTATGGTATGGTATGGTACATATATATTCCAGCTTGTGTGCTTGTTCAGAGAACTGCTTATAAGCTTTCGTCAAGTGGGACAGACACAGAAAGAATTATTACAGTCACAAAGAAATGAATAACACATAGACAAATAACAACATTTATTGACGGTCACAAACATCCATGCCTGACCAGGATACGAGCCCGACCCTAGCAGCTCCAAAGGCTAGAGTCCTAACGATTGTGCCACCGGGGAGGCTTCAAAAGCCTTATATTCTCTCTTCTAAACTTATTTCTAACCAACACAAAAACAACTTAAGCTTTAGCGCCCATCTACTCCCTTGATTCTTCACATTTTCTTTTTTCCAATCTCCCTTCTAGCCAAATCAATATCTTGATTAATAAGAAAATTCCATTTTTGACGGCGCCTAATTCCACGCCATTCCGGTCACTCCTGATTAAAGCCATCGTGATGTTCCGCACTTTAATCACGGAGATATGAAAATGCGACGGATCCCCCTTTGCTAAGAAGAACAGATTTGGAGACTTATTTGCATTCTATTTTCATTTCAATGGGGAGCGAGAAAGAAGCGGGATAGTAGATAAAATAGCTTTATTTAAGGGGTTAAAGAGATGGCTGTCCGTTTCTATCCCCTAAATGACGTGCTTTAACACAGTTAAAGTAGACTCTTAGTTACTTAGAATCTTTATCAAGCGAGACAAGACGCATTAAACGCAACTTTGTAGCGACTATCCCTTTAAGACTGGCGGTCGGATGGCGCTGATTTAAAATTATGAGACTAAATTTGGAGTTTTATCGAAAAAAATGCATTAAACAGCATCAATGTCAGCAACTCCTTAAAAACAGTCATTTTTAAATATAAATAACGAATGATACAAGTCAACTGATTCGGTATCGATATTTTTGAAGAGCTTGAACATTCTCTTTTTATACCCGCACGATCGTGATAGCTCGATCCAAAAGGGTAATGCAGGCGTCTTTGGTCATTTATGATTTTTTTGCAAATTTTCGTTGCCATTATAAGTTATTCAATTTATATAATAGGATACAAGTGTTGATTATTCATATTATGCTGTGTTGGGAAACAAATTTGACCAAGGACATGGAGTTCTTAATTTACGACTTTTACATCCTTTAGTTTCATATATTTAGTTGTAGTGATGGTAGCTAAAAAAAATTCCAGAATTTCGGTACAACGTTGCACCGCAATTTTTAACTTTGTATTCTGAACGTGAGTCTTGCAGTATTATAAAATGAAATTATCAATTTGTTTATTAACTACCGTTCAAGGGATCCTTCTCAATTTTAAAGTGTTGATTTTTCGATATTTATACATTAAAATATGTCAAGCACTGTTAAACAATACTTCACAAAATTTTAATTTTGTTAAATTAAAAGCATTCCTTTTATACATAACCTAAAACAATGGTTTGATAACTTTTCTTACATTGCTCATAACAAATGTGTCCAAAAGTAACAAAAAACATTTGTTTTATATTGTTTTTCAACGTGTCACGCTACATACTGATTTCATAAAAGCAGTTAAATAATAACATCAATATATTCATTGGTCTCTTAACTTTACGAGATTTTTAAACTTTATATAAAATATAATCACAATTAGATAAATTATTATTATTTTTTTTAATTTAAATTTCACTCATCAAAAGTAAAAAAGTTTAAAATTGTTAGATAAAAGCAGGTTGGATAGCGTTTAGATATTTGGCAATGACAGAAGAAATTTTATCACTTCTCTCTGTTACTACCTAATACCATTATTCCCTTTAAAACATATACATTGAGTTTCCTCAATATTCTAGTTTTAATAATAATAAGTTAAGATATTGTTCTGATAAAAACGGTAATCCTCTCTTAACGAATTAAAATTAGTGTCTGATTTAAACTACGCGATTAATGAATTATTTTTATGTAAGTGAAACTTATTTTGTAAGTTTATGTTCTCATTCGGACAAAATTCAAACTATAAAAGAAATATGAATATTTTCCCTTAAAGATTGAAACGTGTTTTTTTTGTATATTGCATTTATCTGGGTTTCAATTATTGAATTCTATATGATGCGATGAGGCAGCTTAAGAATTTTTTTTAAAATTAAGAGTACAAATATTTTAGCTTAATAAAATACGATTTATTTGAAAATAGATTTTTTTTAAATAAAAAAAAGAACTTTCAAAGTAAAAGAAAATTCTGAAATACTAGAAAATGTTTATGTGTGATGACACAAACTAATATTTTCGTGAATGCTATGTAAACACAGTGGTTGTACTCCTAGAAAAAAAAGTTAAATATCAAAATAAGCAACTATATATTAAACATTCTTATATGAGATTCTTAGTAAAAAAGAAAAACAGATTTGAAGTTTATTAAATGTATTTTAGATAATAAATCTAAGTAATATATAATCTACACTGTTGAGTTGATACCGTAACTTAATTATAGAAATACTTTTTTCCAACATATACTATTAGCTACAGAAGACTTCTATCGTAAAGTGTTAAGATTGTATCATATGCAAAGTAATCAATCACTTGATACTATCTTTAAAAGCATCTGCTGACATTTTAATGAATATGCGTTGTTAACTAATATCAGATATATAAGGTATAGTTTTATTTGTAAAAATCAGTAGGTTAATTCTTGGTTAATTTATGTATATAACAGTGACATAGTGTACTTGTTTAGCTAAATTTATTATCAGTAAAATTATAACTTGACATACAGTGTATAATTTAATGATGATTTTACATTTTTAGTATAAATCAAGACTTAAGGTAGGCGAATACCCAAAATTCCCCCAAATTCTAAAATTTTTACTATTACTTTAATCTTTTCCAAATTTGGTATAGTGATTTCAAATATAATGAATAATTCTATTTAGGCATTTTTTTTAAAATTTAAATATAATTTATTTATTTTAAACGGTGTTTTCTACTAAAAAAAGAGGTTTACGCTAACAAGTCTACCACATTGAATTTTCATCCTATAAACATTAATTATGTGTTAAATTCTTCGTTTTAAACTGATGCATGCAATGACCCTCTAGAGTTACATACAAATTACAAGAAAAGAAGTTATTAAGGAAAATGTTATAAATTAACCACAAAAAAAGGATTTTTTTCGATCAACTTACACTTGAAAATTTAAAAAAAAACTTATATATTTACACCAGATGTTAGAGGTTCATGGCACAGATATATATTGAAATAGCATCTGTAAAAAATTTTAGGTAAATTAATGCAAAACTTTTTATACTAGAAATATTGGCGTAAACCCCTTTTTTTAGGTGAAAAACACTGTTTAAAATTAATCAATCATATTTAAATAAGAAAAATTGCCTAAAACGCATTGCTCATTATATTTGAAATCACCATGCCGAATTTGGAAAAGATTAAAGCATTAGTAAAAATTTTAGAATTTTGGGTATTCGCCTACCTTAAAAATTAACATGCGAAATCTTAGTGGATACTCGTTACGTATACAAAGCACGCAAATCCAACTGATTACATGTTTCTAAATATTACGGTCCCTTAAAGTATACAAATAATTAACTATAATATCATTTTGGAAACATTTTCAGAAAAAACCCTGTTAATTTATTTAAATTAGTTATAAATATAGATAATTACTGAAACTGAAAACCATATATATTAATAATAGGAAAAATATTTTTCGGAAGATTTGTGTCTTAAAGAAAATTTAAATTCAGCTTCAAACCTTTAACGACCCATTTGAGTATTCCATTAGCATCTTTTTTACCGAATAATAACGTTAACCAAAAATTTTAAAAATCATTTTTCGTGTTGCTTAATTTGTCCTACAGTTCCAGTAATATGGACTTCATTCGTTTTATATTTTGTTTATGTAGGTATTATAAAGCAAAGCCTTATTTTCGCATGGGACATTTTCTTGATAGGTTAACCTAATATATTTCCAGTTATTGAAATTAAACACCCTTTGTATGATAACTGCGGTTAAATAGTTTTTTTTTAAAGTTTATACTTTTACTGCGCACTTATACAATTAAATCTTATAAATACTTTTATGGATTCGGAAAATATTTGTTAGCATTAGATTCATTAATTTTTTTTAATTCAATCTATAAGATTAAGTTGAAATTTTTTTTTCATCACGTCAGTGCAGCATTTGTTAAATATATCGTGTAAAAATTTTAATAAATACAGAAGTAATTTTCTTTATATAAAAAGGTAAATATGTTTTAAATTGTCAATACTTTTAATTTGAAATAATTATTTTATGTATTAAAATATGAATAACAAATGTAAAACACACGGAGATTTGGCCTTGAGCTATTAGAATATTTGCATTTATTTGGTTAAGTCTAACTAAAAAAAATTAGCATAAACCAGATTTTAAATGCTTGTATTTGAAACATGTTACTATCAAAAACAATAAAAGCTTTAGTTTCAAAAGTACTAATGTGTGTGGCGTTAAATTTAGTTCCAAGCATTATCATTATAAAACAAATAAAATTGTAGTTTTATTAAACTCTGCTTAACAAACCGTGCGAAATTGAACCTCGACGAATTCCAATCTCCACTCTTCATTAAATTATTTTGTAGCATTCGAATGAAAACAACTTTAGAATAAAACTTTTCCCCTGGTGTCCCTAGTACCAGTAGATGATGATGATGATGCCTAGACTTCCTTATGCAAATCTCATCTGGGTTTGCGGAAGTCTGCACGTCTAACAGTGTGCAAGAAGGAAGGAGGGCGACAGAGACAGGACTAGATTCGTAACATTATTTTCTCCTTATGAGAAAACTGCTACAATGTTGGACTCTTTCCCGGTACTGTGTCTGGCGTCGATAAGAAAGTTATTCAGTCGAGAATTGGATAGTAAATTGGAAATGTTTTTAAATATTTTAAATAAAAGAAAGCGTGATATAGAAAGTTGGTTGTGAAGTATTTGCAAAAATGTATATTCCTGATTTGAGTCATAATTCATCTCAATTCAGATAATATATTTTAAATGGGCAACGTGTTTCAATATTTTAGATAAAATGTTGCGTGATATAGAAAGTTGTCCGTGAAGGATTTGTAAAACTGTCTATTTTTTGATTTGAATATAAATTTATTTCAATTTAGCTAACATATTTTTAATGGTCAATAGTATTAAGGCACTATAGTGAAGAAATAATTTATAAAATTATGTTATCAAATAATTATAAAGAAATTAATGTTCATTAACTTACTTATTGTTTAAAATATTTTATAGCCTTTTTCTAGATATTATCAAGTATACTATTTTCCTATGTAATTTGTGAAAATGTTTTGAGTATTTGATCAAAATTATGAGTTATGATGCATTAATAATCAAAAAGCAATCTGATAAATTTACCGATTTATTTTCAGTTATTAATTCTTCGTAAAAAACTTTTACAAAGAAAGATTTAATTTGACTGCTTTATTTTAATAATATTTTTTTGATAAGTCAAAGGTTCACTTATTTTTTAATTTTGTAAAAAAACGAATTTATTGAAATTAAACTTAGATTAAGTTATACGTGGAGAGATAGTGACAAACGTTAATGGACAAATGCAAACTTCCAAATTTATGTATTATTTCGTTTTAAAGCTCAAATTTGAGTCAGATCCTCCTATAGTGACTAAAGAGAATAATTTTTCTTCAATAACTAAAGAATAGTGAGACAGGCGATACTTTTTCCAAATGATAAGTGTTCCACCTTGCCTTAATTTGAAAATGAGCTATAGGATGCTACTTACTGTTTTAGCTGTTACGAAATTACTCTTTTATAATTGCGTGTACTAAAAATTTCTTATTTCCTCCACGTAAAGTATGCATTTGTATTAAAAAAATTAATCTCTACTTGACAATTTACTATTATAGTCAAAATATGGCAACGAGGCAGGTTATCAAAAACTTAACAACGGGGTACGAATTAAAACAATGTCACGTAAAAAGCGAGATTAATTTACAAAGCTTAATGCCAATTTTTTTTATAATCTATGACTAAGCAATATAACAATATACGAGTTTCTAAATCTAAAAAGAGTTCTGCTTTGGATTAAAAATGGTATACAAAGTAGTAAGAAAAAAGCTGACAGACGCACGTACACTTTTGAAGCCATATATGTGCCACTCAGGAAAAAGGTATCACAAAGGATGTAGTTGACAGAAAGCAGCCATTAAATTAAATATTTCTCATACATCGTAAATAATTTTATTATAAGAAAGTAATAACTTTGAATTTAAAGTTTAGAGTCAATTTTCTGGCTAAAAAAATAGGAAACACTCGATCCAAAATGTTGGAAATGTGATAATTCTCAATTTTTTGCCACCTTTATCATACTTTGGGCGACCTCTAGTAACGACCACCAAACTATGTCTTCACAAAAGAGTAAGTTACACAATTTTGTTTGAGTTTTTTGGAATTAGAAATTAATAATATTTATTTGGAATTTGCTAAATTAAAGTTTTTATATTACAAACTGGCATTATTTACAGTTTTTATCTCTTTTCTTAGTAAACTTTTCTTAGGTAGCTATAGTTTAGAATAAAATGTAAGTAAAATAACAGAAACGTTTTTTATCACATGTGCTTAATCTTCAATAATAGTATAAAAGTTTGCCCATACAATATTGGTTGACTGAGAAAATGTACCCCGTATACGGGGCACGTTCTCCATCTCAATATGCTTTCCAATCAAAACCTGTTGTCTAAAACTATATATAATTTTTTTTAAAAAAAATGTAGCAATGTCAGTTTATGGATTAAAATTTAAGGTAGGTAATAATATTCAGCTTTTTCAAAATAAATAAATTGAAAAATCTGAAAAAAAAAAGAAAAAAAAACATTGAATACTAGCCCTGGTCTCTTCTTCTTAATAATTATATAATAATTCTTAAATTATTATAAGCTTTTGGTAACAAAAATAATTTGTTAAACAGTTAGATCCTTTTTTTGCATTGGGTTATTAAACCGGCAAAAATAGAGATTATATTTGGTCTACATATATTTCAAATTAATATAGAAAAACATATAAATTTTATTATTACAAAGTTAACTGAAACTATGTTACAAATGCCTCTAACTTTTGTTATTTAAATTGATCCCCACTCACTGCTTTGAATATTAAACTCCCTTACAAATAGGCGGTATTATTTTGTATCATGGCAAAACCCATTAATAAATTTAAATAAGGAATAAAATATTCATCAACTGTAATGTATCAACTAAAGTGTTAAAACACTTTTGGAATTTGTTAAACGAAAGTAGTCAGAAAATTAAATTTTTTGTTTGTATTCTAAAAGCACTTTTCAAATAATTGTGTTCTTGAAAATTGAAGCATTTGCATATAAATACGTTGTTTGCCACATATGAAAACTCTTTTCAGCTCGACTTTTATATTATTCGAACAATTCAAAATGTTGCATTTAGCTCCGGAAGTCAACTGTAATATAATGTACTAAAATTTTAGCGGACATTTTATTATTAATCAGTAGTAATTTAAGTACTTGCTTGAATTAATATTTATAAAATGTATATTTAATTTGACAATAATCATTAAAAAATCTTAACTGAATACATTTTTTTCAATACAGTTGCGAAAAAGGGATGATTATGATAAAATGCATTTTTTTTAAATAATACCTTGTGATACCTTGAAGTTAAAAAAATTATTGTTCTTTTTTTGTTTTGGATGAATAAAAATTTCACTAGAGATATACGAGAGCTGATGAATAAAAATTTCCCTAGAGATATACGAGAGCTATTCGTTCAAATTTATTAATGATTTTTTTTAAAATTTAGTTTTAAAGCTTTTAAAATTTGTGTCTTTAATCTAGTAAATGAATCAACTACTAGATTGCGTGAAAATATATTGTATTTTGGAAATATTTCTTTTAAAGTAAACATGTCAGTAAATAATAATAATATGAAAATTTTTATGCATATTCGCATCAATTAAAAGAGTAAAATAAAAAAGAAATCATTTAAGGGGGTTCGGTATGTTGTATATCGGTAATGTTAAATTGACCAATTGCAATGTACCTTTTCACAATAACTACTGATAAGATCATCTTAAAATTTTCTTTGTGTGTTATACCAACCTTATATATTAATCTGAGGTTAAAAGTTTTTTTTTAAATAAATGTTAGATTTTTTTAAAATAAAATAAGTTTTAAAGTACCCAAAAAATCATGAAATTTTTCACTTTTTTGCCCCATGAAAGCTTACGAGAAAACATAGCATAGTTTTTGTGAAAAGGTACATCGAAGTTCAAAAAATCAAGTTCCGAGAAAAACGTTTAAAATTTTTATTGTTAACCCGTTTCAGTAAGGAAAGGGTTAAATAAAACGGCTTTTAATGTCAAAAATATTTTTCCAATCGTCTTGATACTTTATGACATTATTAATAAAGGTTGTAATAGTATTTTAGGCCAATAATTTATTTTTTTATATTATTTCACCGATTTTGGGGTACTGAACCCCCTTAATGTAATTGAATAAGAATGAAGTTTGAAGAAATGAATGTTTTTAATGGAATATTACATTTGAATGCAGTGTTCTTGACTTAGAATAGAATTTTTATTACTGTTCAACGCACCCAAATAATTTTATTATTTTTTCGAATTGATTGTTTTCCGTTCAGTTTACCTCGAATTTACCTGTCATTTTCTAGTAATCTAACTTATCTCCTACTTTTACCTATTTTTAGCCAAATGTAGATATAAACGGTTTTAACCGTGGTTATTCACAATTATTACCAACTAACGCACCGTTAAATTGCATGCCAATTCTATTGACACAATATATGGTTATTATCAATTATCTAGTAGAATACAATTCATTCTTATATTTCGCATGAAAATTTCCTTTATGTGCTACAATTTCATTTTTCGCATTTGGGTTAAAATATTTTCTTACTTGTTTATTATTTTTCACTTCCGTTATTGTTTGGTTTTATTTGAAAGTTTCCGTGAGGAGCTTTAACACAGCCAAATACACCTCGTAATTTATAATCACGTAATTTTTTTAAAAATTTAGACTGCTTGCATGAAGTTTAATTTCTAAGAAATATAGGATTACCCGTATTTGTTCTATCATATTTCTGTAACAGTAAAATCTGCAAGGTAATATTTATCTTTAACGTGTATCTAACATATATTTGAGAAAAAGAAAAGTAAATATTTTTTATAATACTCTTGAGTTTGATTGGTGGTAAGAAAACTTTAATAAAACTGATATCGTTTATAATGGTTAGTATACTTGCGAATAAAGTCCTAAATTGAATTAATATTAGTGGAAAAGCATTTACAAAATAACCCAATTGTCTAAACTAAACTTAAAACTCTCTCTCTGAAAAGCCACTATAATAAAATAAACAAAAAGATTATGCTCTAAACATATTTTTAATAAGATTCCAAGATATTTTCTAAGGTTACATAAGTTTTAATCAACTTGCGATTGTAAATAGATCTTTACAACATCTACAATAAGCAGAGATAGGCCACTTTGTTTAACAGTGCAATTCAATAGAAACTCGAACTTAAGTCTACTTCCACTTTTTTCGATGTATTACTCTTTTATTTTCAGAGCGATATATAGAAAAATGTCACCGTAAAAGATAATATGCGCTCTTTTAAACAATTTCACGATTCTTCGATACATGATAGATTTTGTGTGGGTTGAATACGATTTAACTCTAATATGAAAACTTCTAGATTCCACGAAAACGGGTGTAGCTTTACAAATGCAAATACGTAAAAAAATAAAAAGATAAAATTGCAAAGAAAGTAAAAAAGCTTGACAAAAAAAATTAAATAATACAAATGTTGTCTTACACTAAAGAATGTAATACAAAAAGAGTAAAGCAGTAGTAAAAAATAAGCGTTATTTTTCAAATCCTGCAGAACTAATAAACCAAATTTATTTATTTATTTAGAAAATTTATTCTGTAGTTCGTTTCTTGATTTCTTTTCTTACGCAAATTTTTACTTGCACCGATACAGCACATATGCATACTTGTAAGAAAATGTATGTTTAGTGAAACACACTAAACCCTGTTAGTAGTGTAAATTATAATACATTTTATTTTTGATTTTGGTGGAATACTATTTTAAATAAAACTTTCGTTTTTGGTCACAGTAAAGGTATTGAAGTTTAGTTTCTGTTTTCTTGCAGGGTTAAGTAGGAGATATATATATTTATTTTTCTAATTAGTGTGAATGTAAGATATTTATAATTTCTACCTTTCTGAATTGATGTCCAAGTTAATGATTGTTGGCTGTTTATATTTTTGATTAACAACTACATTCGAAAATAGTTAATACAAAAATAAGGAACCATTAAGAAGATTGTTAAACTTAATACCCATACAAAATTACATCATTCTGCTCTTTCGTTAAACTAGTCATTGCTGTACGTATATAACACAAATAACCAATCTTAAAAACCCATTTCAAATTTAATTGAATTAATTCTATTGTGAATTTGGTTGGTGGTTACTTGAGCTTAAGAACTTCAGACTTGATACTCTCTCTCTCCCTCTAATCACATATCCATATATCACCAAATATCATTTAAAATGATAAAAAATCATTTTTTACTGATTTTACCAATCGTTTAAATAAAAGCATTAAAATAAACGAGTAAGCAAGTTTTTTTAGTTTATAAATTATTATACACACGATATTAAAAAATCTTTATAAATAAGTAGAATGCTAGTTAAATTTGAAAAAATTGTTACAAAAAATTTCATCGCCGAATATCCATTTTGTAAGATTATATCACCAATCACACAACAATTAATTAAACTAAAATAAAAGTCTCCCTAGCCAACAATGCAAACTGCAATTTATGTTTAAACATAATTATATATAATTAACAGCATTTCATCGATCAGTTTCTGCAAATAAACCGCTGAGCTAATTGCAATATTAAATGGAAAACGCTTAGTTCGGAGTACCAGCTCTTTCTACTAATTACACAAGGCGAACGCAACTTTTATTCATTCATTTTGTTGCAAATCTAAGCAAAAGGGAAACCCCAGCGTCCCCAGATACGAAAAGCCACGGGAAAAATCAGTATGATGGCCTATGACGTCAGCGTTTCCACGAACCGTCTGAATGGATAATACCGCTACAACAATACAATCAAAACAATTCATGGACGTATGCATATGAATAATAATCAAATAAAAACCGGACATTGGGTGGAAAAACTGAGAATGGGTGTAAAAAAGCAGCGATGGTTCGCAATGACCCTAATGTGTTGTAGGGGAGGCCCATTGATTTTAGCCCCCTTTTTGCGCATGCGCAGTCGGGGCAAGGTGGATCCATGGCAGAGGGGGGAGGAGGGGGCGTCTACCTGTGTGACGAAACTCTGCCAAAAGGGGGCAGCCAGGTAGAAGGGGGGGGGGTGGCGGTATTTCACCCCCCTTGACAGAAGCTGCTCACGTGTGTAAAGGTGTATTTGTAGTTATAAAAATGAGTGTTTTTTTCAATATTTTTGGAAGGGTTGGTTTAGTTTATTCGAGTGTGTGTTTTCTACACAAAAGAGTCCATTAAAAGGGGTCTACTGATAAAGACTAATTAAATCTGAATAAGAAATTTATTTGAAAGCTCAGAATTTAAATACCAAAGGCATAATCCTTGCCCTAAGGTATAAGTATTTAGATTAGTAAAATGGTACCAATTTGAGCATTAAAGTTTATATTAGCTTAAAGAAATACTCAACATCATTTAACGGACAAAATTGAACTTTACCCCCTAAAAGATGATTGGCAAGTTTTCTTGAAATGCAACAAGCTTTCTGCTTTAGTTTATTTAAATAGGTAACATAATATAAGGCAAATGAAGATCATAGTACTGTAAGCTTATGTTGGATAAATAAACTTACGCGAAACAAGAATTTGAAAAAAACCTGAGAGTTACGGGTGCGCGTTCGATTCCCGCCTTTCCCCTGGGTGTAATTTCTCCCTCTGTGTCAGAGTAAACGATATGGGTCCATTATAATAAACAAATAGCTCGGACATGATGTCTGGGTAAAGGTATGCGGACCAGATTTCCTTCAATGATTAACTTTTCGACTGTGGAATCATCATTAAATTTACATAAGTTATATTTTATTTACGTTGTTTTTGATTAAAAAAAACTAGAAGAAAAATAAAACGGAGACTGCTGGCATGATTTCATAGCTTTATTGTTGAGTTACAAACTAATCTGTACTGCGAAATGCAGTACGTCTGATCACCCTATACTCCTTGCCAACATAACTTGAGTATAAACAAAGAGCAAAAAGGCATATCGAAAAGCGCGGTTGGTCCGTTAGTTGGTAACTCTTGTAAGGTAATATTTAATATAAAATGATCTAAATACAATTTAACCAAAATATACTTTTCATTCTGATAAAATAGCCAAATTTTTTCAAATAATATTCAAATCTGTTAGACCTCAAACGAAATTAATGTTTTAAACATGTTTTCTGGATGGATTGACAAATATTTTATGGAACTCTTTACATGCGGGGAAGGACCTTCTCCATAGCATATTTCTATTTACCCAACTTATGTTGGCAAGGAGTATAGGTTTCGAATATTTATTTATGGTGCTAAGAAAAAGACACTAATTTGTGCTGTTGACTTTTCAGAAAGAAGCAGGATGAGGTCCGGATTCTTGAGACGGCGATTCGCATGCGCAACGAAGAACAACGAAGGAAAGGCATAGAGCTGGACGCCACGTGTCAGATCTGTCTCAAGACCAAATTCGCTGACGGAATCGGACACGTCTGCAACTACTGTAACGTCCGCTGCTGTGCGAGGTGCGGGGGAAAAGTATCCCTCAGGTCCAACAAGGTAAAGGATTTCAATTCGTATATTTGATGGAATATGACACTGTTAAAATAGGACCCTCAATTTTATGAATGTTCTTATGTTTAAGAATATTTTTTTTATGGTAGCTAGAATACCGTTTTCTTAAATTTGAGAATATGTGTATTTCGAAATCGAGATGTCCGTTCTTATTTCTGAGATAAAGGAAATAATTTGCACGTCGTAGAAGAACCAGTCGGATGTCGGTCAGATTTCCGGACCAGTAGATGGTAGTACTGAAATCTTTTTATGGGTATATACATTTGGCAACGAAGTTTTTCATCGGCAGTGTGAGGAATAGAGTTAGGAAGGGGGAGTAGAAGGGGCTATCAGTTCAAATGGTTTGAAGCAGGGCTGTTGGGTTTTTCGAGCTACTGCTCATAACAAACCGGCACTGAGGCATCCCAAAATGCACCACTTGAGTAGTTTTTTGAGCTCCTGCGCATAACATAGTAGCCAAAACTAAGGAAACTGGCACTAAGGTATTCAAATATGCACCAATCCAGCCTGCTTCTTCACTGTAAAAAAATTCAGGAACGTTACTGGGAAATAATGGGCAGCTGAGCTGCCCAATTTTTACCAGTAATGTTCCTGGAATATACCAGTAACCTTCCCCAAAAATATAGAAACAATCCCACTTAGAGCCAGTAACTTCTCTGGAAAATACCTGGAACCTTTCTGGAAAAAAACTGGAACTTTTCTGGAAAATACCAGGAACCTTCCTAAAAAAAAACCTGGAACCGTTCTGGAAACTGAGCGGTCACCCAACGGAACTTCGAGCGACATCGTACGCTGACGTTATCGGGACTTTGGACTCCACAGATTTAACAAGCACGTCTGTCCCCGTGTACTCGGGCCTATCAGTCACGAATTGGATTTTCTACTCTTTCTCAGTACAGATATCCGATTTATAGAATGACTGGCAGTAGGTGGGATTCGAGCGCCCGAACTCTTGAGAAGGCTGAATCCTGAGGCGGATGCCTTAACCACTCGGCCACATGATAATGAACGTCGCTATACCAACAACGTTACAAAACAACTGATTTTGAGCGAGGCGCCGCGAGCAATGGCGGCGGTTCATAGCAAACGTTGCCAGATTTGAAAGGGAAAACCTGAAAATCCCAGGAACTTATCACGAAGCGATGGATACTTGAAAAAGCCAGGAAAGTTCCTGGTAGGGTCATATGGGGGAATTATGGATCAAAAAATCACAACATCCTATTTTTTTCTAAAGTATGAAAGATAGAAAGATTTAATTTTGCATGGAGTAAGCTTAAATAATTTAGAATTTATTTAAATAATCACTTTACCTAAAACTTAATTATTATTAGTTTTATTTTAATTATTGAGTGATCAGGAATTACCCCGGGTTTGGGCAATTATGGATCACACATGGGGTAATTATGGATCACCCCTTTTTTTTATAGTAATGCATATTAAAAGTAAATTAATATTCCAAATTATATCTTTTTTAGCTCATAAAGATTATTTTAGCACATAAAAGTAATGAAAGCGAAACTTGGCATATTTTTTTTAATGCCAAGTTAGAATTCTCTATGCATCTTTCTTCATACATGTATAATGAACCATCAAAAGAACTCTATTTTGACAAAAAAAAATTCAATGACTCTATTACAGCAATCCAAACTGAATTATATCGCGCAAATAAATATTCTTTCAAAAGTTTTCATTTTAAATAAAGTTTTAAGCAATGGCAACAGTGAAAATATTGAATAAAAAAAGAATTTTCATGCTATTTCAATGTAGATTAAAATTTTTGTTATTTAAATTTTAAATAAACTTCTAATTTGAATTTTTTAATGAAATTTGGAATGCAGCATAATCTGATTTTATGCTTCAAAATGACATATACCACTTAGCTAAAAGCACATAAAAAATAAAAAAATATCACTGATCCAGAATTACCCCAGTGATCCAGAATTACCCCAGTAAACTGGGGGATAAATAGATATACCTTTAAAATCATTAAAAAAAATTATTATGAAATTTTTTTTATCGGATTGAAAAGCTTAGACCTTTTCCTATTGAAAAATAGCACCAACAAAATAGTTAGTTCAAATATGTTTCTCCAGTATGGATCTTAAAAAAAAATCATGTTTTTCAAAGACAATCTTTTTTGAAGATGTTTTTATAGTAGTGTAAAAAGTATTTTTTTTCTATTTTTTGCTGCAGAGTTACATTTTTTTTTAACTTGATATAAGAAAATAGAATGTATAAATATGACTTGGCATAATTTTTTTTTCTTCTAAAAACCATTTTTAATCCTTAAAACGTAGTGATCATTATTTACCCCGGAAAGAGAGTGATCCATAATTCCCCCATGTGACCCTATATATACGGAAAGTTAAGGAATTTTTTTACAGTGTTTTGTGCGTTACTGCGCGCATATATGGGTCACTCTATTCTCTTTCCTAACTCTATGGTGGGGGGGGGGGTCAATTTCACAATGTTATTATTCATCTGATCGTATGGTGTGGAAGCGTAACTAGTGGGCGTATAGGCTATGAGAAGTTATTAACTGGTCGGCGCACTGAAAACTGTTAATTGCCTTTGTTTGAGTGTCGCAATTAATAATTTTTATTTGTTATAGGAAATATTTAGTCTAATTTTTATAGTTAAATGCTACTTATGAAAATTAAATAAGCAAACAATTTCGATTGTTTTTCTTAATTTTCAAAAAATAATGAAATGCAAATATGGTTGAAGCGACACAAAATGTAATGCTAGAACAAATTTTATAAAAGATTTCTTTTTGCTTCTTTTATGCGTAGTTTAAGTTAGCCTGATAGCAAAGTTCACTCTACCTCTAAAGTGTATACATTTAGGTAGAGTGAACTTTGAACAGGATATTGAAAATTTACCACTTACATCGGGTTCGTTTACCAGCCCAGTCTGCTTGCATTTAGCCACTTGCTGCCTAAGACCGTATTTACTTTTTGGAAAAGGGATAATCTAAGTTTGTAGATAAAAGGGCAAGGTAGACAATCATATTCGTTTTTCAAAATAAATTAAAGTAAAAAGAAATATACAATTAAAAATATAAAAACATGGACAACTAGCACCGGTCTCCCCTACTTACTCTATCAAATTGAAAAATAAAAGTGTAACCAGCAATAAAAATATGCATTAGAAATGTTTAAAAAAATAAAAATAATTTTTATAGACATTCAAACAAATATTATTTTATGTTTATATTCTTAAAAAAAGAATTTTATTATTATTTTTTAAAATAAAATTTTCAACTACTTATTCCCACATAGGTACTTATTCTCGATTACTTAAAAAAGTGTTTGCATTGCAATTATTTTTTTCACTCTCTGTACGTTACGAGTGAAAAATATTATACAATACAAAAAATAGTTAGTATAAACAATATGAAGTTATTTATAGTTAAAATACATTCTTGCGTAAGTTTTTAAATCTGTTTGGAAACGGAAAGTTCTTTTAATTTGGTGATTTATGCCAATATTTTAGTGCTGATATTTTTATTTTTAATGTACAAAATTACTCCTGGTTTGCAGCAATACATATTATAGGATAGTCATATTTTTGGTTCTGAACATTTAAAATTCTAATAAACATAGTTTAAAAGCAATGTAACTGAAATTTTTGAATGGTGTGATAATGATTCTTATAAGTGGTGTATTAAGGACACAAATTTGCTGATTTTGCTCACTTTTATAATTCGTATAAATTAGGAGCTGTCTATAACAAATACAAATACAAATGCAAATACAAAAATTGTCGACCAACAACAGGCCAGAGGCCCAGCAAGTTTATCCAAAACATATTTAATTCCTTTCCAGTTTCCAGTAACTATCGAGATTTTTCTTAAAATCTTCAACTCTCTTCGAATACACAACATATTCTGGCAAAGCATTCCATTCATTGACGACTCTATTGTAAAAATAATGTTTCCTTACCTCCTTTCTAAAGTATGATTTATTCAATTTCTGACCATGTCATCTGGTCCGACTATTTAAGTTAAAACCTAAGTCCTCCATGTCACCCTGTTTTATGAACTTGAAGATCTGAATTAAATTACCCCTTGTTGTCCTAAGCAAAATGTCTTATTGTATATCAAGAAGACGGTGCTTTATAGCATAGCAGACATCATTAATTGTCATTAAATACATTTTTTAATTTTTTTTTAAATTGTAGCACGCAAGGCGATGATCATATTTGAATAATCAAGTTTGAAAGTTATATTAGTTTTTTTTGGAAAAAATAGAAGGTTGGTTAATCTCGAGATAACTTACGCAGATAGAAGACACAACAACTGCTGTTTGAAGATTGATTCACTTGTTGGATTTTATTAATTGCAATTTTATAAATATCAATCAAGCTTATATTTCGTTTTAAATAAAATTTACAAAATTTAAATAAAAAACTGTTTGTTTTTAAATAACTCAATAATTTAAATTCATATAGAAATTTTTTATCAAATCGTCAACAGTCGGCATTCTCGATAAGCCAATAGGTCATCTGCTTATCCCCTATAAGGTAGACGTCCCTCGTTGCTGAAGGCAAAAGTGTTGACACCAACAGAAACTCATAACTCATACTGTTATTTCTAGTATCAATGAGGTTCTCTATAACGAATAAAAAATAACTTCAAACATTCGGTGGCATGTAAAGGAGAAAGGTTTGATTTTCGTCTCGAAATAAATCCAACCCCTCTATCAATAGCTATTGAAATTTAGTAAAAAAAATTCTATTTGAATATTATTCATATTTACTTACAATACTAAGAAGTATTTCTAATAAAAATTCCAGGAAGGATCTGTCTATTGAAAATGATCATATTTTCAAAAGAAACTAATCAAAACCAAACTTATCAAAAATTAAAAAAAAATTCTTATTATTTTCAAAAGTCGAAAAGCAGTATTTCTTAAAAAAGCTTTAATTTCATATTTTTATCCAAAGCTCCAAAATTATTTCGATTTCGTTTTCTCGGAAGATCGGACAATTACAGTTCCGAAAATAAACTATTCATCCCCGCATACATTGCATATCTAATGAAAACCATTCCGGATACTTCAACTATTGGTGAAGGCTAATACGTTTTGCTGAAACATGACTGTTTGGTTTATCCACTACGTATCCTTCCTGTAGAAACTCCTTTACTGTACTAATGAAATTCCACGGGTATGCCATTTATTTCGCGAACCAAGTAAATCACGCTCTTTTTATGCGTGGGGGAAGGAGGTTAAGATAAGAGATTCTGTGATATATCTACTCAAATTGGCGATTGTTTCACCCATTGTGCTAGCAAAGGAAAAATTTTGAACGTGTGTCTAGCAATTTGTAATTGTTGCATGTGAAAGGTCAAAATTATTTAATATTTTAATCAAGGATGTATGTGTTTTTAAGGTAAATGGGTTAAAATTATTGGAAACCAATGACATTTTTTGAATAAGCCAAAGCAAGAGAATGAGATATAGGTATTCTGTTATATTTAAAAATATGTTGATTGTTTTAAACATTGTAGTAACATAGGGAATGATTTATATGTAGCTGGCTTGTAATTAGTAACTGTTGAAAGTAAAAGGTCAAAGCTTAAATATATTGCATAATTAAGGATGTTTTACGAATGGTTTTCTTTGTAGACATAAGTTCAAATTATTTAAATATCAGCACAAATCACGTTTTATTTTACTATAATTTATTTTCAAATATTTGGTGGATAACCAGTTAAATTTATTATTGTTTCACTAATTGTATTATTAAAAGCATTTGCAACTGTTAAAAATTTAGGATTAAAATTATACAAATCTTTTTAATTAAAAATACGATAGATGGCACTAAGATTTACTGTGACATTATAATTTTATAGAACTTTTAAAGGTATTAGAATTAAGTTGTAGTAGGGTTTATTGATTTCAATTAATCACAGATTATTGCATTTTAACAGGTAATTGTCGCAGGAAAATCGTAATAGAACCCTTGAACCTTTGTTCATCAATAGACAAAATAATTTAGTTAAGGAAATCAAGAATTAGTTGGGAAGATTCTGGTAATTGGTCGACCCTTATTCCTTGGGGTAATAAATTGACCCTTATTCCTTGGAGTAATAAATTGACCCTTATTCCTTGGGGTAATAAATTGACCCATTTTTTTAAAAAAATATTCTTTAAATTCTTTTTAAAAACCTTTTTTTATATCTTTAAATGGTACTTGAACTCTACATACTAAAAGTTTTTGAAAGGCTGAAACATTTTAGAAGTTAAACAATACGTTGTCATTTTGGCCTTTTAAAATGATAAAATTTTAGTTGGTAGCAATTAAACTCTCTACTTTTACTCAAAATTCCATTTGTATGAAATTAAGTTTCTGCTCGCTATTTCTAGAGATTACATCACCATCTAAACATGTCATTAATTTAAAATCAGTTTAAATGTGCAAATTAATTGAAAACTTCAAACTAAATTAAAATATCATTTTTTTTCTAGTTTGTAACTAAATGACGTAGCTTCTTATTAGGCCTAATGTAATTCTAGAACAAAAAAATACATTATAGAAAATAATTAATTTAATAAGTAAGGTATTTAAATATTATCTGAACGATAGATTATAATGATAATAACAGTTTTTAGTATTTCTCAAAGTACTCAATTTCAAATTGTCTGGATATTCAATTAATTAAATGAAAAATAAAGCTATGGTCTTCATTTGTCTTATATTTTGTTTACGTAAAAACATAAATGTAAGCAGAAACCTTAATTACGTATGCCAAATGTTCTTACCAATGTCGTTAATGAGTTAACGACACATGATGCATAACGTTAATGAGTTAAGCGACATGTGAATGCATAAAATAGGATAAAATATAATTTTACCGAAGAAATATGGTATGTTTGACAATTTTATTTCCTGTGAGTACAAAATTTAAAAAAAAAAAGGATTTCTCAAAAGAAAATGGCAAAAAAAAAATGTTTTTG
Source organism: Hylyphantes graminicola (assembly GCA_023701765.1). Lineage (NCBI taxonomy): Eukaryota > Metazoa > Arthropoda > Arachnida > Araneae > Linyphiidae > Hylyphantes > Hylyphantes graminicola. Next base: position 24,574,155 of record CM043123.1, on the reverse strand, counting down.
TCATTTTAAAGCAGATGTTGGCAGACAGGAAACTCCAGAATATCGACCAGTAAACAAATTCATAAATGTATTACCCTTAAGATGTAATTGGGAAAAGAGTCAGCAAAAGTTTTATAAAATTTTAATGTAGTTTAACCAGAACTTTATTCATTTATATTATTATGCCTGTCTTAATAAATTTGAACTACCTCATGTCCCTGGAGTTTGACTAGAACAATAATTCAGAGCCTACTATTATATCCGGGTAACTTTTTTTTTAGATTCATTGGTGTTTTGTTCAAGGTTATAATGTTTTCAACGTTTCCTAATCAACATCAAAGGACGGTAATTGGGCCTCAACTGGTAAACAAGTTCAGCGTATAAATTTAAGTCGCATTTTTGTCTGCTCACATAAGTAGTTTACCTGTGATAGAGAGGCCGTTTGCTTAGAAGCGGGTCCATATTATCTGAGCGCTCATATGCAGTTGATATATTGTTAGAGCTTTTTCGTTTGAGATAATTAATATGTGTTTTTATCGCTAATAGGTAAGTTATGATTGTTTTATAACCCTTTAATATCGGTCACTAGATGACACTGATTTTAGTTTATGAGACTAAATTTTTGAGTTTTATTGGAAAAATGCCTTAAAAAGCATCAATGCCAGCAACTCCTTAAATACAAAGTCATTTTTATACAATAACGAATGTCACTAGTCAGCTGCTTCGGTAGTGATAGTTTTGAAAATCTTGAACAATCTCTTTTATACCCGCATGATCGTGATATCTCGGTCTTAAAGGGTTAATGTTTTTTTTAAATAAATAATGTCACTTTTAACATGCTTAGCTATAACAATAAAAATATTTTTTTATCTGTAAAAATAGTGAAAAATATAATTAAAAAGTTTAGTCACGGCCGATACAACTTAAGCTCCCTGTTACGCCAGACTATCCTTAAGTTTCCAGTTAATGGCTATTTTGAAAGACAGGAACGAAACGAGTTCGGAACCGAAAAAGCATACTGCCGTGGACAGGTAAACTGCAGTATCTAGACTAATGAGTCGGAGTCTACACTCTAAAAAATGATTGCTCAAAACGACGAAATTTTCCTTAATTTTGACGATTCCGTTACTGGCAAATGCTCCGAGTATTCGTTTCCTCAAAGAGAGAAATTTTGAATCGTAATTTTTATGAGAATTTGAATGTCGTCTAATCTAAAGAAATATTTCGTCATTTTTGAGCGTGTACATAATGAGATTCAGTTTCCTCAAAATCAAGATTCAGAATCGTCAAATCACGATCGTAAAAGTGAGGATTCGCGTTTACTCAAAAGTCACGTGATAGTTTGACGAAACAATCCTCAAAATTAACGAAATGAGGCTTGAGGATTCACGAATCGTCAAAATGAAAGTGTTATTTCTGAGAGTGTAATGAGTCGCTGTAAAAACTAAATAACTTTAAACCGCATGAAAGTATACTAAATGACCGATGGGGGCAAAAGTGGTCCAATTTGTTGTTAAGTTTATGGCAGTTTACCTTCGCAGACGGATAGCAGACGTCAGAAGAGCTACTGTGGTCTTTTAAAGTTGAGTGTGGAAGAACGAGCTATGTGGCAAAAAGTTGAAAACGAAAAAATGGGCGTTAAATTTTAGTTTGCACTTAGATACGGTACTTGCAAAAATGCATAAAATGTACTAACTTAGAGCTTATAAAAGGATATTTTTCTTTATAAAGGAGAGGAAAAATACATTCATTGACACCAGACTTCCATTTAGAAACATCACATACCCCGTTTTTCCATTAAGCTGTTTAATTATAAAGAATGAAATTTGCACAAGGTTTAATTACATTAAATTATACACCTAAAACTATTAATCTTTTTCGATATAAAAGGAAATGCATTAAATAATCTATAGCTTTATTTTGTAACCTAAGTAAACCTATTTAAAACATTTTTGGGCTTACAAATTTAATTATTAAAATATCATAATTTGAACAGAAATTAGCCAGGAATTAATTTATATAATCCTTGACTTTTTCTAAAAATATGTTCTTTTAGTTCTTTATATAATAATATTATTAAATCTTAGAATTATGTTAAATATTAGCTTTTAAAATCAACCCTAGTATCAAATTTAGGCTTTTTAAGTGTAATTACTACGATACTTATAATGCTAATATGATACTTATAATGCTATGGATTAGAAATAATAGCCCGAATTTTTGCATTCTTTACTTAATATGCATGACGTCATAATCTAATTATGGAACGAAACATTTAAAAAGAGATTAATTAAGAAGAATTGAGTGTGCTTTTTGATAGAATCTTAAAATTTTTGCCAAATTAATTGGCTGTTTGCAAAGTGAAATAATAAATATTTACTTCAAGTTTTTGATGTTTGATTATTGTTTTACTGATAGGAGTATACGTAGTTTCCATTTAATATTGTACAAGCTATTGTTTAAGATAAGATATAAGTAAAACTCTTATTTCTGTAAATAAATTAAAAATGATTGGATTTAGATCTTAAGGGGACGCATTACCCAAAAGTTGGTCAAAATGTCGATTTTTCAGTTTTTGCTTTTTATTATTTGCAATATTCTTCTAAACATTTACTGAAAGTTTCATAATGATATCTTGTGTAGAAAAAAAGTTATTAAATATTTTCTGGAGTCATTCTTATACGTTTGAATGCGTATTTCGTCTGCTGGGACACAGTACCCAAAAATTGGTCAAAATATTAATTTTTCAGTTTTTACTTCGTATTATTTACAATATCTTTCTGAACATTTACTGAAAGTTTCATAATGATATCTTTTGTAGAAAAAAAATATTAAATATTTTCTGTAGTCATTCCTATAAGTTTGAATACTTATTTCGTCTGCTTTCAAAATTTTTTTTCTCTGTTTCACGTTTTTCAATTCTTGTGTTTAATAAATCCCTAAGGCTTTTTTGCTAATTAAGTTAGAAGGTTGAAATTTTTTACCTGTTTTCTTACATATATTATGCACAAAATTGTGCATAATAAGGTTTTCTATGCATAGCTATTTTTTAAAAAAATGTTGAATTCAATAATTTGTATTTTTTGTGTATTTTTTTGTGATTTTCACTGTAAATGCATATTACTTTTTAACTGTCGCTCGCATTTTAAAATCCATGCACAGTTCTTGAACAAATAGTACTAAAAGGAAACCATAAAAGTTTGGTGCAGTTAGGAGGAGTAGGGTTTGAAAAAAGTTCAAAATTTTGAATTTTTTAAATAAATGAAAAACTACTTGTAAATATTCATTTTTATTGCTAGAAAATTCTTATTTCGAGTGAATATTAAACAAAACCAATATAATTTATAAGTTTATGTTATTATTTCTAGAAATAATATTTTGGGTAATGCGTCCCCTTAAAAATAACTTTTCTCTTCTGGTTTTCTCTGAAAAACAATTTTCAATATGATATTTGAATTTTAATTATCTGATTAGTAATTTTTTTTTCTTTAACCTTCGAATTCATACTGCTGCCATACGGCAACAAGTAACATAATCCACTTTATTATATTAAAGTAGAGTTCCCACTCGACAAATCTGTGTTTTTTCATCAATTACATTCCATTGTGGAGTTTTAGTTACTAATAATCCTCATAGATGACAGTAGTAAAAGTGTATTCAAAATTAAAGAGTGAAGTTATTAACATTAACTGATTGTGAAATTACGTCTTTGGCAGTATTCAAAGTATAATTATAGTAGTATTAAATACAAATAAATTGTTAAGAAAATTATTATAGTTTAAAAGGGTTCTTTTAATATATTCAGTAGTTTTCTAGTCGTTCTTGTCAAAATTGGAATTTTGTAGTTGGTTTTTGCCACATGGCAAAATTTTAAAAATTGAAATTATTTGAATTCCAATGCAGTTAACTTTTTTCAGTATTTTTCCCATAATGTATGAGTAATAAAGACACACATATATTTTTTCAGGAAGAAAAAGAAAATTCGTGCATTACAGGGTTAAACACAAATTATATATGTTTTAGATTTAACTTCGATTCTTGGAAATTTATTTAAAAAGGCACAAATGGAAAATAAAGTGAAACGTAAAATGCGATATATGTGCTTTAAAATATTTAGTCATGTAACATTAAATACACAAACAACATATATAATTTTTTTTTGCAAATAATTTGTGTCCATTTGTTTTTTAGCAAGTAATTAAAAAAAGGCACATAATTAAATTCATCTATTTTACCCTCTTTAGCATTTATCTGCGAAGTATTCATCGTAACCAGGAATATTTTGATAGAATGGAGAATATTTTTCTCAAAAAGCACCCGATTTATTTTGTGTATAACAATTTTGAAAATAAAAAAGTTGATGATTATTAATATGTATGGAAAAATGTAACTCCTTTTAGCTATCGTTTTTTACCTATTAACGCACAAGCTTTTCTTATTTAAAAGAGTACAATTAAGATTTTGCCAGACAAATGTCTCAAAAGTTAGTGCAGCAGTATTAAAATTGCACTTGGGTCTTGTCTACTTAATCAATGCGGTTAAAACAACCCTTGGCTCATTTCCATAGTTTCACACAGACATCAAAAGCAACAGGTCTAAAAGACACCACTTATGCTTTTATTTTCTTAATTTTTGGTAATTAGCTAGACGAGACTTCCGAGGGTAAATGTAGCTTGCAAATGTACCCACACAATCACTTGAGTATTGCTTCAAAAACTCTGACTTGCGAAATTAAGTCAATTCTTTTATGGTTCACGAATTCGGGGGAGAAAATAAAGTTTTTGTTTTAAATGGAATTAGTAGTGCATTTAAAAATGGAGGAGAAAAACTAAATTGCATGGAATAAACATAAAGCTGTTGAAAAAATTTGTCAGATATTTTTTTTAATGTTCAGGAGAAAAAAATTGTATTGTTTATCATGTAAAATGATTTTTATGCATTTAATATAAATTTTGATTCGTACACAAAAATATAATATGCAGTTAATATTTTAAACATATATCCTCCGTAGAAACAAATAAATGTACTATATAAAAATAATATCGGTAAACATTCGAATTAAAACTTTTCTTTAATAAAATAAAGTTTATGTATTACATCGTTTTGAAAGAAATCTAAAACATTGATTAATAAATAAAAGTCAGCAAAAATATATGAATATGTTCATAAAAAACGGTTTTGTACATATTAAAAAGATAATCTTAAAGACATCATTAAAAAGAAGCTTTTCAAAACTTAAGTTGTTAAAAAAATATTAAAGTTGTCTATAAGTGCCATGAAAAATAATTTGAATTAAATTCTTAATTCAATTTTAAATTATTTTACTTAATTTTTTTAATTACTTTAAATTAAATTACTTAATAAACTTACATCTTTATCTTTTTTAATGGTTTTAATTTATTAAAACAGTTCATTTTATTTATAAATTTCAAAAATTAGATTTAATTGACCTTACTATGCATTTTTAACGATTACTGTAATTTATTGTTATTTATGGTATCGAATACGAGAAATTAGCCTTACTTTGTTATGGATAGAATCCGACAAATGTCAGGATATTATAAAAATTTGGCAATCTTTAGATTAATTTACTTTCTAATTTGGTCAAGGAAATTCTTCTTGAACGAGATAATTGCTTGGACTTATTATAAGCAAAACCAACGTTTTCATAATACACATTTATCAAAAATACGAATTGATTTAAGTCACTATTCACTTTGCCTTTCATACGGTCATAAAATTATTGCCAGTTGTACATTAGATAATAGTTTTACGAATATCAATATCCATTTAGTAGTTGTTCTATGTACGAGATTTTGCTTATATGAAGAATAAAGGAACAATTTTTATCTTTGTCTGTATTTAATTTATGCTCATTTTTAGCATTTATTGTAGTTTTTCGTCACTTTAAAGTTATATCTTGTATTTTATAAAAAAATGTTGAACTGAAACACGTCTCATATCAAATTGAAACTGTTTCATTGAGAACGTGTCTTCAATTGAAAAATTTGAGTGTATTTTGCTGTTAGATAATGAACGGAAGTCTGAGAGAGAAAAGATAAAGTAAAAAAACAACAAATTTATTTAAACAACCATACTAGTTTTCAAGGGGTTGAATTAAAGCCCGTCTAGACAACCAAAAAACAATAACATACAGAAAATAACACAAAAACACTAATACAAAAAAGTCAAGGCACATGGTGGTACAAACAACGAACTGTATAACATATTGATTAAATGTCGGTATAACATATCCATATTGTAACAAAAGCTTACGTATATACTAGAATATAAGCAAATCTAGTTAAAATTTAAAGTGTACTAAGTACACAAAGTTTACGAAAACAAGTATAGACATGATTTGAAATAAAGTAAGTGTAAATTTAAAAAAATCTTACATTAGTAAATATTTTTCATCCCGATTTTGAATATAATTAATTAGATCATGCATCTTTGAATTCGGCCACACCTTAAGTTATTTGCCATTCTTCAGGTAATAAATTGATAGATTTAATGTATAAATGCTCCAAAACTTTTTTTTACAAAAGTTCTTTTTTTGCTTTAGGTAGGGGAGACCGGGGTTAGTTGGCATAAGGGGTTAGTTGGCATTGTGCCTTAAAAAAAATTCACTGTTTATTAAGAGTGCTACTGAGCCTGTCACATGATCGTCATTTAAACGTCCAACTTGCATGAGAACGCCAGTTGGATCCAGGCATTGCCTTTAGAGGAAGGATGGAAAACGTGATTTTCATATAAGAAAGTAAAATTTTGATTATTCAGTATTTGTCGTTTTGTACAGTAGTATAGTCATTCAGGAATAACATTCACAAGGTTTTAGTATCTTTGGGCATTTAGCTAAAAGGTTATAAGTCCATTTCTGCTGAAGTTCATAAACAATTTTTTTGGTCGCCATGTATATTTTACTTGCTCGATTGGGGTTAGTTGGCATAGGGACTCGGGGGCTAGTTGACATAAGCTGGCTGGGTATGCCAACTAACCCCGCAACAACGGGTAAGTTGACATAAGTATGCCAACATTCATAGCGACCAATTTAAGTTAGGTATAGGCTACTTCATAATAATAAATTATTATTATTTTTATCTATACATATATAAATGCGGAAGGCGTTTTCTTTTCGCAGTCATAACTCAATAACGGCTGGACAGATATTAACTTTTACTTTAGATACTTTTACGTAGATTTGCCATACTCAGAGTTTTAAAAATGGCATAATTTAAGACTATACAACAACTCGATTTCAAGAAAACGGTTATCTAGTTATTATTATGTAATAAACGGAAACTACAAGTTCACTTTTTCTGCCTTACCTATCTATGATAATGTAAATATTTTTTGTTCAGATTATGAGTACCTATAAACGAAAAACTGAGAGGGCTACAATGACAGCAGATCATCGAAAGAGAGTTGTTGAGGCACACTTACTTGAAAAAAAGTTTGAGAAAAGTAGCGGATGAATATAAGATCTCTGCTAGAAGTCTCGCATGGTATTGCAAGATCGCAAAATTAAAAATGAATTCTCTCTGCCTAAAGGGTACCAGAGGGTATTGGAGGATATGGGATAGTGCGGCAGGTGTTCACTCCTGAACAAGAATTTGCTTTGAGTGAATACCTTGTGAAGGCAAGTGACATATACTTCGGCCTGAGCCCAAAAGAGGCAAGGAAGTTGGCATGTCAATATGCAGTTGCTAATGGCACTGCACATCCTAGTAGTTGGGACTCAAAAGAATCAGCAGGTGTTGACTGGTTTTCTTTTTTCCTAAAACGTCACCCACAACTTTCAATACGCACCACGCGGCAACGAGTTTGGCTCGAACGTCCAGTTTCAACCCACATAATGTTCAAAGATTTTTCAACCTCCTATAATCAGTAATGAACCAACATTCATTTACCGCCCAGGACATATGGCATGTTTAATTTTAAGCTGATTAACATTCATTATAATTACACCTTACATAAAGACGAGTAAAAACGCTTGCCTCACTTATGCCAACTTACCCCACTACCTATGCCAACTAACCCCGATACCGGGGTAGGTTGGCATAGTTTGACTAGACAAGGAAAAACATTTTTCACACAAAGTGACAACAATATATTTATTCAATTGTATGTGTGATTTGTAGCCAAAATGTTTACCTACATTACCAACTTTTTACTTTTCAAATATCTTCAAACCAAAAAATTAGAAAAATTTTGAAGTGAAAACTGTGCCAACTAACCCCGGTCTCCCCTACGTTATAATCCTTTTTTTCTGGATAGAATAATTATATTTTCTTTATGATCGCTATATTTATTGCTTTTATATAAATAGAAGAGAGTATTATATAGAAACATTTGTTGCACGGTTAAAATTATTATTTTTTTCTATTGTGCTCTTCCCTCCCGAGCAAATTCTTAATTCTATTTAAAGCCGCATCACATTTATTACACTTTTTTGACTGATTTATAAGCTAAAATAAAACAAATTTTAACAGAATTTGAACCAGATAATCCGATTCCTGATAGCATTTTCTATAAAAATAATAAAATTCAATGAAAATAACAAAATGGCTATAATTTCTTTAAGTTATGACTTTATTGGTGGGGGGCAAGTTCGCCGAACACTGCGACCTTAGGTCTATTGTATTCAACCCCAGAAACAACCCCAGCACCAGAGACACAAGAAAGGGACGATACAAACACATAGATAAATAACAACATTTATTTACGGACGCAAACATCCATGCCACACCAGGATTAGAACCCTATCCCAGCAGCTAAAAGGCTAGCATCCTAACCATTGTGCCACCGGGGCGACTTTCTTAAGTTATGAATTTATGAAATTGTTAAGTATATTTTCCTTTTTTTAGGTAATCTGGGTGTGCATCGTGTGTCGCAAGAAACAAGAGCTCCTCATCAAGACAGGCCAGTGGCTACACAGCGGCATGGCAGCCAAGCACCGCGAGATGGAAGATGCCGACGACTTCTCTCCCAAGACGGACAAGAGGCCCAAGCTGGAGCGAGCCCACAGCGAGGGCAAAGAGAACACGCTTGGCCTCAGCAGAAGAGAGTCCCTGCAGCAGATACACAGGACTAACAGCCAGAGGGAACTGCGCAGGCAGTACTCGCAGGAGAGGGATTCCATCAAGCAGGACATGCCCAGGTACACAGACCGGAGTCCGCCTGGAGAGGTGAAGCGAGCCAGGCCTACAGGGGACACTTTCGCCAGGCTACATGGGCATTCCAGCCTCGATGGGCGATACGAAGGGGGCTCCAGGGACAGATATCCTCCCCCAGACAGCGACATGGACCATAGGAGGCATCAGGAGGTCCCTTGGAAAGAAGGCCCAAAACCTTCCTTCCACGGGACAGACAGACGGAGGGACCAGCCGTGGATGGGCAGCCAAGAAGACGATAGAAGATCGGGTGATTCTTCTATGAGGAGACGGATTAGTCAAGAGTCTCTAAGAGACCACGCCGATAGACCCCAGAGGATGCCTTACGCTGGGGGCGAGGACTGGAAGGACAGAAAAAGGGACTACGAGATCCACAGTTCCGCGGATGACCCTAGGTTGAGGATTTCTTCGTCGATGAGGACTATTGGCGATGATCGAAGGAACCACCTTGAACCTGGGTACATCTCGGAAGGCAGGGGCAGGAACCACAGTAACCGCAAGAAAGTGGAATCTGTGGTAAGGAACGATTCCCTGAGCTCGGATCAGTCTGAGAGCATGAGGCCGCCCCCGCCAAAGCCGCACAAAAACAAACGGGGTCGGAAACTTCGGCAGAGGTCTCTTAGCAGCTCTGACGACGAGATAAGGTCCACGCCTGAGTGCTCCAGCTGCGAAGAAATCGATGCCGAAAGCGAAAGTATTAGTGAAAAGGGTAAGCTGTCATATTTTATTGTAAAGATTAGTCTGGAAATTGTTTTCAAAACTTGAACCACTAGAGAATTTGGCGTATCTCCAGTTATGTAGCTTTTTCGGATCAGAAAGTATTGAACAAAGAATTCATGATAGGACGGTGGGGTGGAAGGGGTACTAGAAAATGAAGGACAGGATAAATTTTTCCGCTAAAAAAGTTCATAAAGCGAATTTAAAGCTTAACATATTGATGTCCATGTACTATATATTGTTCATTTGCTCAGTGATTGCATTCTATACAGAAAGGTGGTATAGTGGTTAGCTTGCTTGATTAGAATCTACTGACCCGAAATCGAATACGAATCTGGTATATATTATCCTGTTTATTCAGGTCTTCAAAGTTCCAAGACCGATAAATAAGCTCCAGGCTTTCTTGGGTTAGTTAACTTGGATTTCATCGTCGAACTTGCAACGTGGTATGGAGATCGTGGGACGATAGTTACTGAAATGGAAATGGGCACTTCATGATAAAGTAGGCTCGGGCAGACCCTCTCTAACTTGAATGTTCACACACAATTTTCATTTTCTTCTGCAGAAAATTAATGTTAATTCCATTTACAATTTTAAACTTCAAACAGACAAACTTTAAGTTTCTATGCCATCACATTTGAATTGCGGCTGTTTCAGTGGCGTAGAATTAACGTAGCAGCTTCAAAATTCCAAGATCGCAGGTTCGGTACCGGCAAGTTTTTTGCATGGGAGAGTCCAAGGCACGCATGTCGCATGATTGTGAAAGTATCTGATTGGAAGGGTACTTTCGGCAAATCTAAAAGCTATTCATATTTCATTATGTTATCCATAAAGATAGCTTGTATTAATTGTAATCTGACACTCTAAATCGGTAGCGGGAGTCAATTAGATGGTGCTGCAAAAAAAAGGCTGTTATAGTTTTAAGGATTATGCTGAGATTGCAAAAGTTCTAAGCTCCAAAATCAGGCCCGTTAGAGGTGAAAAATAATTTAAATTACGATACAAATTGTTAAAAATGTGTTTAATTAAAATTTTAAAGCATTCAAAGTTAAAATACAGCAAAAGAAAAGTTAATAAACTTTGAAGAAGATAATAGTGTGCTGTTTTTTAAATTTTCCCTCCACCTTGTAAATGCAGATTTTCTTGTGACAACTAGAAGTAGTTATTGCTTAATACTAATTTAATTCTATTAAATATACATATTATCATAAGAACCATCTAAAATTATCCATTTGTGAATACAAATTACATTAATTTGCCTTACTTTACTAGATAAAATTATTAACTTTAAGTTTGAAAAAATGGTTCATAGTTTAAATTAAAATATATATTTATTATTAAAAAAATACTGACTTTATTACACAAATCTATATCTACTTTATATACTATTTTAAACACTAGTTTGTTGTATATATATATAAAAAAAACTTTTACTGAATTTTCGTAATTGAAAAATATTGGCTGATAACTATAGAACACTATTCATATAATAAATTAAATTGTAAATATTTTTATTTCTGAATATGTACTTACGATTTTTGGAAATGGATATCATAATGTTGTTCTTAACGCAATATATTTTATGGTGAGTTTAAAAAAAAATGAAAATTGTTGTGTAGTTAATAAAATTTAAAAATTAAAATGGTATTACCGAAATGTTCAATAACAAACGCATTACAATAAATATAATGACGTATGTAATTAAACTTATTTATTTTACTCTATAGAATTTCTGTAAAAGTTTTAGTTACTGAAAATTAATTTTGATAATCATTGCTCTAATGTCAGAATTTAAGCTCATAAGTTTGCAATAATAAGTTAAACATGATATAATTAAAAAAATATTTCCCATTAACTCTAGATCTAAAAAAATATAAAAATTGTCATTACTTTTATCCTTTCTAAATTTAATCTGATTAATGGTATAAGTGCCGAAGCTCGCATATCATCCATCATGCTAAATGAAGAATGGGTCTGGAGCGCTAAAGACATTCTGTCTGAAAACCTTTTCATAACCTTCACTTTATGCGATGTCATTAAATTATTCTGTTTTTAATTAGAAGGCAGTTGCTTCTGATAAAACTTTTTTGCTATTTTTCTAACTTGGGATGTCTACTTGATTAAAAGAGTTTGGCTTTTTGTTTTACTGTCTGGATGTACTTAGTAATTGCTGGTTTGAATTGTTTGTTTTTAGCATATTGCATCTATGGTAGTTTAAATGGAGAGATTAGTTCAATTTAAAGCGACGAAATGTTTAAAAAAAATTGATTTTAATCTTTAGAGGTAATTGTTAACTAACGACTTAATATTTAATTGATTTTTAATAAGTTTTTTACTACAGAAAATCAGCTTTTAAAGTATTTTATAAAGCAATTTAATTTATATACCTTTATCGAAAGGGAGGAAAGTCATGAAAGTTATAAATATTGAATTGCTAATATTGCAATTAATTACTCCTTTTTCCAGAGCTTTAATTATATATTTTAATCAATTTAAACGCTTTTATTTGTAAAATTCTGCGTAGTATTGTCAAGAATAATGGACTTACCTAAGTAATGGGATCTAATTTATAAAGAGATAAATTTTTAGAGTGAAGGAAGCTCACTCCATAGTGCTTATAACTTATAATCTATTATTATTTGTTGCCTAATGAGTCATAAAAAACAAAATTTTTCTCAGCATTATTTTTTCCAATGAAAGCTCTTTTTTTTAATCTAAATTAATTTAGGGAAGAGTGTTGTACCTTGGGACACTGACAATTTCTAAAAATCTATTGGCAATATTCAAACATTGTTTATTTCTAATAGTAGCCTTAACCAACAGACATCATCAAAATAAAATTTAACACTAGCATCATTGAATTGATGAATTTGTGACAAAAAATAATATTTCATTACCCCAAAGTAAATATTTTTCTCATTCTAATATAATTTTTTACCTTTGTACTTTTACAAAAAGTCAACTGCATTTTATTTTCTTCATAAAAGAGAAGATTTTAAAATATTTTGGTTATGAGAAAATAATGATAATGCATTTAGATTGGCCACTATCTTGCTTTTATTTAAACCATGTAGTGTGTTGTACCTTGGGACAGTAAAGCATATTGTATCATCATATAATGTTAAATAATTTGGACTTGCAATTTTGCTGTATAATTTAAATCAGTGGTTCCCAACCTGGGGGCGATCGCCCCCAATTGGGCGATTTGTGTTATCAAGGGGGCAATAAATAGTTTGGGGGTGATAGGGGGCGATGAGTATTCAAAGGGGGGAAATTAAAATCTATAGTACTATAGTACAGTAAAACCATTCTAATTATTTTTATCACCGTGACAAGTTTCAAACTGACATTCTTACAAGATTTGAAGATTTGACCAAGTTAGAAATTCCTGATTCGATTGTCGATCCATTCCCTTTTGAATCTGTGGGCAGTGGATAACCTTGATAACTCTTTGCAGACGGAGTTTTGTAGATCTGAAGTATGGCAGTGAGGCGAAACTCCAGAGAAGTTATGAGTTAGCCAGCATGAAACTTATTTACACTGATCCTTAGCTGTGGTAAAAAGCTGAACTACTTCTCATCTCGTTCCATTAATATATTTAGTTAAAAAAAATTTAGTCCTGTTATCCAGCTCCTCACCAAACAAAGCAATCAATTGCACATTTGCCTCAAAGACTTCCGTATGAGCTTGAAATATTAATAATTGATATAAAAAGTTTTCAGCATTCAATTTTTATTGTCAACTCTTAAATTTCCCAGAATTGAGTTTAAAGATATTAGTTAATTATTTCACTTTCATTCTTTGAAAAATCTAAATAAAAATAGAAAAATAAACATTTTTTCGATTTTATTTAAGAGTAACCGGAAAAAGCTGCTTTGGGTTGTTTTTATGTATGGTAGTAAGTGTTGGAAATTATAAAATTGCTTTATTAGTTACACTTCAACTCAAATTATAAATATTAAAGGGGGGCGATTTGTGTTGGTAACTTAAAGAAGGGGGCGATGTTACAGAAAATTTTGGGAACCACTGATTTAAATTATTCTTGGATTATGAAGTTTTATTTGTGTATTTCCTTGAAAAAACAATAAAGTTTGTTTCCTGATACAAATTAGTTCAAGTGTATGACTATTGCCTGAATTATAAAGTATGTCCCAAGGTACAACATCATATTGTACCTTGGGACAGTTTATCCTCTCTACTTTAAATGAGTGGCAATTTTCTAATTTCAAGCTGCCAGAATTCAAAAAAATATACCATAGAGGAATATAATGGTGTGTTAAAATGCTGCTTTAAAATTTTTATTTTGACTAAAATTATCGAAGAAAAAAAATTAAAATGTAAAAATTGTCCCAAGGTACAACAATCTCCCCTACCATAAGTAGTTTTAGTACTTCAGTGTTTTTATACATCAAAAAGTAAAGTATAAGCCCTCTACCAGTTTCTTAAACGTAAACTTTCAGTAATATAAAAATCGTTTATAGACTCTGCCAGTAGACATGTATAAATAAATTTTATTTTTGTAAAATTGTTCAAGATTTATGCATTAAAAATTGTACTGTAAACCGTACAATCACTATCAATGTACAAAAAAAAAAAATGTAAGTTACTCCATCTTTTACCTTTACTTTCGGCTAGACACCGGAGCATCTCTGTGCAACATATGTCGGAAGGTGATAACTATTCTGGGCATGTTTTGACCATGGCATTTACTAGCTTTGTATGCACAAATAAAATTGTTATCGTTCAGGTTGGACTAGTTAGAGTGAATAACAGATGGTAGACAATCTTTTCTGTTTTCTACTAAAAAGTTATTTGTGAGAAAAATAGCCAGAGAAGAAGTACATTTTTTTTGTTTAAGTGTTCCGGAAAAGAAGTACATAAGTTATGAGTAAATGGTCCAGAATCTATTTCATTCCAGAATCTATTTCCCTCTTTCATATGCGCTTTATTTTCAGAAGAATAAAATAAGCCAATATAAACTGACTATTTCAATCAAAATGTGTCTGCATACTCCAATTTTAAATGTGAAATTTTGTATTTACGTTTTCTGTCCAATTTTGGATGCTTATTATTTAAAAAAAAACTTAACCTTTTATAAAAGTAATAAAAGAAGAAAAAAAACTAAAAATAAAACCGTAGTAAGTACAGTAAAAATTCTATTCCATGACAGCCGCTTTCTTTAGTGTTTTTAAAAAAATATACAGGAGTAGGAAAATATACTCATAAAATAAAAAGTATAAAAAAACATCAAAATAATACTTCAAACAAAAACATGTAGGAAAAAATATCATTTTATTCTGAGAGTGGGATAATAAAACGAAACGTCTTCACTTCCCGTAATCCCAGACAAAAATTTTACAAGATAGGGATGTAAGTTAAATACAAATTCGTATTTGTCTCAAAAAAGACAATAATTCTTAACGCAGACACGACAAATCCAAATCCTTTTATATTTTTAACTTTAGAATTAAAAAAAAATGTCGTCTGTAAGAATTTCGGAAATCTTTTGACGAAAATTTTTATTGATTTAAGTGGTTTGTATTTTTCTAATGCAGGAATATTTCCATTTTATTTCTAATAATTAGTGGAAATGTGCATTTTTTAAGCATAAACCAAAATAATTGTTTGACAGAAAAATAATTTATTATTATTATTATTATTATTTTTTTTTTTAAATTGTTTTTATGACAATATTCAATTTGCCTGGGACTGTCATTATTGTGTTCTTCAAATAAATTGAATTTTGAAAATTAATAAGTATTCTATTTGTCAGTTAAACTTTTTGAAATGTTAGTCGGAAGTAAAACTGAACTAGGACAGATATTTTTGTACAGTAATTAAAGTTTATTAATTAATTCGCATTTTTGAAAGATGATAGATTGTTGCATAATAATTTGGTTTGTTACTGCTTTCAGGAGATACTGTTTATAGATTTTCATGTTAATATATAAATAATGCAATGAATACTTATGTTTAATGTTAAAAAAAACTCCAAGAAGATCTAAAAGAACTAAAATGACATGTTTCCTGTTACTTAAATTCTTACAAGTTATGCATTAATATAAAAAATATGCAAATTCAATTTAATATGATTTTTATTAAAAAAATAACGCTTTGCCGCTTCCTTAATAAACAAATACTGAACAATCTAGGAATTACAATGTGCTACAACTCATGCCATCATTCGCAACTAATACATACGAGAAAACAATTTGGTTAAGTAAATAAAGTTTCCCATGCTATTGTTGATGTGGCAACAATGAATTAAAGAGTTGCATTTCAATGCTAATTAATGGGTAATTCGGCGACAGAAAGTAGACGCATGTCTGTCCAGACGTATCTACAGACATACAAACAGTATTAAATTTATTTATCTGATGTCATATTTTTGTAACAAAAGTATTATAAAACTTGACGGATATGACCGATTTTGGACGGAGAGTTTAGACGGACGGACATTGACAGTCTGTCAATACCTCTTTTATTATTTTTTATTTCTTTCGAACTAAAATCAAAGGTAACAGGCGAAAAACATTCCGGAAATTTATGGACTAATGAGAAGGATTGGATAAAATATTTGCCTCTCAATTTTAAAAGTTTAAATGTTGATAAATAGATTGAATAATATGTTACCAGTAATTTAATTGTATAAATATATACGCAAAGAAGTTAGTTTGTGACATTTAACTTTCGTTGTAATATGGCGCATATGGTAAAGGGAACTCATTTTGAATTCTTTTCTCAAAGTGTACAACAGTTTTTATGTACATAAAACAAGATATTTTTTCAAAAGTTCTTTTTAGTTCTAGCTCATAACTTTTATGCCTTGTATAAAGATTTTTATTATTTTTATTCTTTTTCCGAAAAATATGTTTATTTACTTATGCAGAAATGTATGACGGTGAAATTTATACGTATATATTTTGGTATAAATGTCTGAGGGTATATTTAAATTTTGTTTTTATTTTTTATTATTTAGTTTTGATATTCAGTTGCTAAATTTTTTTAGGAATTACAGTATTGAAAGACTTAACTAAAGTGTAATAAAAATGTTATAAAAATATTTAAATCAATAATGTGGACATAATTTGCGTTTGTTCATAAAAAAAAATCTGGAGTATATTGAAATTTCAAATGTATATGTATTGCAACCATCTGCAAGAAACAATTATTTATAAACTTCTTTTTAAATTTGTAAATGGATGTTTAAGATGGAACTTAATTCAATTAAAAGAATATCTTATAATAATAATAGCAAATTACAATTTTCAATGCTTTTTTTATTGTTCGCAGTGTATTTTCCATATTAAACTTAAACAAAACATAGTAAAATCAGAAAATATAAATGAAATAATACATTTTTATTAAACGTTAAAATGCAACGATATTTCAATGTGTTTTTTAAAAATCATTCCTATATTTCCTTTAATAAACCACAAATGAAACAATGAAATAACAGAGAAATGAAATATATTTGAAATTGTGTAATTTAAACTTCAGATATCAGTCTACGTTATGCGAAAAACACGTTCTTTCGAATATCAGTTCAAAGTTTTTGGCATCATACATGATATAAGAAAGAGCACGTCTGTTAAAAGAAATCAAAAGTCAAAAACTTTTGAATTTAATCCCATAAACTGTAGTTTTAGTTTTCGGGTTACATAAAAAAATTGTACATGATAAAATTAAATTTGATTTTTTTATTTCTAAATTTCGATAACTGTTCGCCTATCCAGCAACTAATTAAAACATAATAATTAATCTAATTTCATGGGGATACTATTTTATTTCGAGAAATAGCTTTATGATAATTGATTTAAAGTCTAATGTAAAAGTATTTTGATTTAATAATTTTTTTTTTAAAGTTTTAAAGTATCTGTTTCTAAAAGAATGTTTGCAACTCCTACTAAATATTTCTTCTGTTGCTTTTACAGTAACCAAATATATAATTTGCTATATTTGCTATTAATCATAAACATGACTCTTTGCTGCATCAGTTGATACTTTTGTAACACTTGAGTTATTATGAGGAAATTAAATTCTTACATTTTTATTGCTTTAAAAATAAAACGGTAACAAGCAACCACAATATTTACTAATATTGAAAACAAAACGGTATGTATGTGTCTGAAAGTTTCCAACAATAATTTTTTGCTGAAAAGAAAATTGGATTTTTCTTTTGAGATTAGTTTTTTCTCTCCATACTCTTGGCAGCGTTTTGCCAATACAACAAGATGTGTGTGATAAGCATTAAATTTATAATAAAATTTAAGGATAAATATGCAGTATTATTTTTAAAAATACATTGTTGCCAAGTATTTATTTTACTTCAGCATATCACGTTCTTTCAAATCGTTTTTTTCCACGTTTTTTTCCCAATAATATTAAAGACTACTTTCTTAAATAAACATTAATTTGTTCTTCTATGAATTTGACTTGAGAGGGGAAAATTTAGAATAAAAAATATTTTAAATGTTATTTATTTTACTTCTAATTGAATCGCGACTTGTAAAAATGATCATGTTCTTGGTAGATTTCCGAACATGATTCTTTCTCACTACAATTCTGAAAGCAAGAAACCTAGTGGGAAAATCTCCTATGAACTTCATCCCTTCTTGCATTTAACAATGAAGCGCCAAAAACAGGCTGAATTATTCATCTAAAATCTTTTGAATGAGAATAAGGAATGATAAAGAAATTGGGATTAGTTTTCCATCAGTTAAAAAAATTAAGAATATAAAGGAAGCTGCAGATCAACAGATCGAAGAAATGTTGGACGCTTTCCACAATTTGGACGACAATCATGAAAGGTTGATGTCGTTTTTGTGTCTTCAACATCATTGCGATGAAAATATTGCAATTTGAAGGGACAGAATTAAACATTAAAAACAAAAACAAAATTATTTCAAATTCAAGAAACGTAGGAACATATATTGGTAAAACACATAAAAATAGGCTCGAATTTGACTATAGTTTTTTAATTAGTAAATTTATACTCGCGCATTACATAAACATTTGCACTAAAATTTTTAAATTCTTTATTGGTACGTTTAGTGCTCTTTAACTGGTTATTCGTATTATTTAATACAGGAAACTGGCTTCGTCACATACTCCAAAATTAAAAATTCATACTATAGGTTATGTTTATGTTTTGTTATGTGATACTTTTTTAAAAGAAAAATGCTCGTATATACATTATAATATTAGTTTTGATAACGTCCGTACTAAAGCCTTTTCGTGATTATTATAGAGCCCAATATAGGCAATTGAAAACCAAACAAATGACTTGTTTAAAATTGGATAGTTCATTGAACAAGTAACTGTACACTGTTAACAAATTTGGCGCAAGATTGCACCGGGATCATGGAAGTTTCTGGCTGCCACCACTATTTGGAGCTTTGATTCAAAACTTTTACGGTGTATCAAAGCTGTGCTTTCACCATCTGCTTGGTAAATTCACGCTTCAAATAGTGGTGGGAGCTAGAAACTTCCAGGATTCCGGTGCAATCTAGCGCCAAAATTGTTAACAGTGTATTACTTATGCACAATCATAGTTTTATATAAACTGTTTTAAAAGACAAAGCAATGCTTATACAATTTAACAAAAGTTTTGCCGCAAAATATATTTATATAATTAAATTATTGTTAAATAAAAAACTATTATAGAAAAAGATAAATTATCTTGAATTAGTTAAAAATAGTATTTATTTATAAAAAGCAAAATTAAGACGAATGGCTACCTTGTTTTTCTTATCTTTTAAAACGGAACGATCGTTGTTTTATTAGAAACTAATAATTTGAATACTAAAATAGAATGATACACGTATTTTTAAGCAGAATTTAACTAAAAAAGAATAATTTAAAGTTATTAAAAATTATTAAAGCATACTTCTGTAATAAAATGTAAAAACAAACCACCAATAATGCCATATTTTGTAAAATATATCTAACAAGAGAATATACTTAAATATAATAAGACATTTATTTTAATACCTGCATTTAACTACAAAAGAATAATTTAAAATAATTTATGAAACTGTGCCGAATTTCGACGGTGGCTTTTCCAATATTTAATCCCTCAAAATGCATTGTTTTTTTTCTAAGTTCCTATTTGTATGGTACATATTTCAAAAGAATATTGATTGGAAAAGCTACTCCACGAACATAACTCTCTTTTAAGATAATGCGGACTCTAAAAGTTCAATGAAATATTATCATTTATAAATATTGTTTCCTCCATAAAATCCGGGGGACATTTTGGAGTTGTTTGTATTCTTTCATGTATGCTTGTTCTTCGTATCATTTATTTATTTTTTGCTTTTGTTTACACTTTTATCGAGTTTCATTTCTGCTATTGTTAAATTTATTTTACAAAATATGGTATTCTTGACAGTTTGTTTTTTATATTTTGTCAAAGCAGTATGATTTAATATTTTTTTTAGATGTATGAAATATCTATTGATTAAAAAAATTGGCAGTTAGAAAATTAAGGTGTTTATTTTCGTGTGTGGTTTGAATTTTTCCTTTGAAATCCTTAGTTTGGCAAAAAAATTGGTTGCGTATTTTCATTGAAAAACTACATTTTCCTACATAATAAATAATTTTATATTTTATTGATGTATGCAAAAAAAAACTTAATTTCGGCATTGAAACATAGACTACATTCATTGAAAAACTACATTTTCCTACATAATAAATAATTTTATATTTTATTGATGTATACAAAAAACTTAATTTCGGCATTGAAAATAAATTTTTACAGCATAGACAAAAACAATAATAACATTTTTGTGATCCATAACTTTCAGTATACTTCAATTTTTTTTAATGTTAAAAGGATTTGATGAAACGAGACTGTAAAGGAAGCTGCATTATATGAAAAATACAAAATGCACAATATCTTTCATAACTACAAGTTTAAGCCTAGTAATTTTTTGATCACCAGTTTTGCAGAAAGTCACGTATTGTCCACAATGATTGCGTTTAAAAAAGACAAAAAGGGATATTGTTTTGCACTATATCTTTATTATATCATTTTAAATGACAGAGTTAAAAAATTCATGATGATACTTCTTCAGAAAATAATTGCCTTTCTTTAATTTATTTCAACATTGCACGCCTCTCTCATCACTACCCACACTAATACCAATTTCATTTTCATTTCCAGTAAACAAATGTGCTTTATGGATTCGCTAATACATTCGTTAGTTAACTACCGATAGTTAGAGACTTATGATAACAGCTTTCCTTATAATAATTGGCTTCCTTGCAGAAATAACGTGTTTTGAACTCATTATTTCACAATAGAAGCTCCTCTAGTTCATTTATTAAGACAACATAACTAGAATTTGTCTTTCACAATATCATGCAGCATTGGCATGACAAAACTGTAACCGACAATTTTGTAAACATACATTTGTTAATATTTGAAATAACCAAAATTAAAAAAAATATTTAAAATAAAAGTTTTTTAAAGGAAAAACGAAATTTGAGCAACGCAATTCTCTTTTATACCCGTATATCTCATTTGTAATTTTTTTGTTTAATCCATTGTAATTAAAATGAGTTAAATGCCATTTAACACATTGTCAAAATAACGATTGACAAATTCATCGAATCTACACATTACTATATATTTTAATAAAGCTAACGAAGAAGCGTGAGTGTATGAAATAAAAATGAATATTTGGAAATAGCTTTGAAAATTGAGAATGAATTCAGCGCTAGTGTTGATATCTTAGATATTTACTTTTGAAAGCGTTTATTTACTCGAGAGTATTGTCTGCGTTAACACCTCTTGCTTGTCTGGTGAGTACTGAGTGATTAAAAGCATCTTGCTTTAGGTGGCTAATTAACTATAATATTTTAAAAGTAATTATTTGAGTATAACTTTAATGTTGTTAACACCTCTCATTTGCCTGACTTTTTAGTGGGAAATAATTTCCTTTCTCTGATGCAAGTGGCTATAATCACTATGCATACAACTTGATATTAATAGTTTTTATAATTTATGTAAAAATTGGCAAACTAACTAACTATTATTAGAATTTAAACTATTATTAGAATTTTTTTTTGGTTTTCTGTTCAATAATGATCTCGTTTTACGATATGTGACTAATATGACTATATGTCCGTGGTTTCAAGTATTTGAGTGAAATGTAAGGAATTTACAAATTGATTTCCAAAATCTTAAAAAATCCCCGGTGTACAACGTCTATGCATCCAACATTACAAAACAGATGACTTAAGTTTAATCCCTTGTTAAAAAAATGTTGGCGTTATTTCTACAAAAGTTTCTTTTACTATAATTTATGCCCTCCATACTACAGGCAGATAGTGCGTACAAAATTTTGAGGAGTCTAGTTTGACTATTTTCAAGCTTGGGCTTCCAATTTTCTCAAAAATAAAAGCAGATTAAAAATATAAGAAGTAGTTAAAAAAATCTCATTTGGAAACGAGATCTAAAATCTTCTTTTTAGAAAATTGGAGGTTATAGTATGTCTGTAGAAGTTGCTCCTTTTTTGTAATTCTCTTATAGTAGTAAAGCGAGCATTCAGAAACTATTTGTTAATTAGGTCTAATTATAATATTTTTGTAAGCTTTGGGTAGAATTTGGTAAAAGACGCTTTGCTTGGAAATTTTTCATTAAATAACTTTGGTATCTTTTAAGAGGGTTTCCAGGGTGCTGAACACTATTCTGAAAAACTATATAAGGGAGTGAAAAAAATTGTTCACCAATAACCATGAAAAAACTTTATATGGTCATGGTTTTTCATTCATACATAAACAATGGCAGACAATATGTGTATCAAACAGCATATTCATAAATTAAACTATAAATAAAATTTCCCTATCATTGGGCATATGAAACTTTTGCGTAACATGTGCAGTAGGAATTAAATGTGGAATTCAATCATTTTTGATACACCAAATCTATTTTCCATAATAATGATTGCAAACCTTATTTTTTTATTCCAACAATTAATGAAATGTTGGCATTGCTGAATCCTATTAAAAAATTATTACGCAATATATCTATGAAAAAGCATATAATATTTAAAAAGACATACAAAAATGTGCTGTATTTCATCTAGGCATTCCTTTATATTTGATAAAAGTTTTGCATAAGGCTTTATGGCAAAATAAAGTAGAGAAATCGTCCTATACAGTTATACAAATATTTTTTGCCAAGTCAAATAGGTCGGAAATAAAGCACATATTTAATATGTCGATCTAAAAATACTTTCAAAATTTTTCCTCAAAATGACACAAACTCGGTCAAATAAAGGAAAACCAGTGGCCAACACCGCCAAAGTCATAATTTAGCAGGGAAAGTTTACATTCTTTCCTCTTTGTATTATATGATAGTAAAACCGTGCGCTGTTGCACACTTTTTATTGGAGACACGTAATGAGAAAAAATGAGATTTTGGGCCAGCACGGCATTCATGCTGAGGAAGCTTCTTCTTTCTTCTTCATAAGCTCAACAGCCTTTTGCAGGCCAAGGCTGACTCGCTGATCCTCCTCCAGTTGGCCCTATTAGCCGCAATGGCTCTACATAAGTTGACTCCTATTATTTTGAGATCCCATTCAACATCGTCTAACCATCGTGTGGGTGGTCGTCCCATACGTCTTGTACCTTCAATTTTGGAAAAAGTCACTTTATTGGTGGGAAAGTCCTCGGGACATCTGCACAGATGGCCCAGCCACCTAATTCGGGATGCTTTTATAGTTCTTACAATGTCGGTCCCGCCAAATTTAGCAAATTTTCTGTAAATTTCATAGTTGTACAGAATTCTCCACTCATTGTTCTCCTTAATAGGTCCGAATATTTTCCTAAGCAATTTCCTTTCAAAAATATTAGCAATTTTTCTCTACTGATTTATTGAGGGTCCAGCATTCACTTCCATATAGGACAACAGGTCTGATTAAAGTTTTATAAATGCTCAGCTTGGTGTTTACAGAAATAAATTTAGACTTAATTTGGTTTCTGAGGCCATAAAAACTGGCTGAGGAAGCTATGTCTATGAATAGTAGCTTTTAAAATATTTTAATGTTGATTATGCTTTTTTAATTCATGAACTAGGATAATTTTTCTGGTTGTTCTATTTCTCTTCAGCAAAATTTCATTTTCATGTTAAACTAAATTTTTCTTTAAACACTTATTAATGACCCCCAATAAAGAATTAGCGCCTAAAATAATTAAACATAATTTAAGTACCATATTATTTTATTTGTAAGACTTAGTTATTTTATTTAAAAAGCTTAATTTATTGTACTTTTTAATTATTAGCTAATAAAAAATATTTTAGTTTAATAACCATTTAGTACGAAGATGAAATACGAGTTTTAATATACTAAAAAATTTACCTTTTAAAAAATTTTAAGATAACAATGATCATCAATGAAACAATGGAGTTGACTTACGGGCTAATTATTAGTGTAAAAATTTGAGTTTGACCTATTTTTTTTCACCGAACAGAAATTTTACTATCAGAAAAAAAAAACGATCCTGGTTTGGTCATCGCAAAAGTGCTATAAATGTTTTTAAAAATTAAAAAAAAAAAAACCATTAGGCTTACACTCTGATATAAAAGTGAGTGCAATTATCGTACTGTTTTATTCTGCACAATGTGTTGAGTGAACCTTAACATGGCAAAAGAAAGGAGCCGCCTTTTTACTTCTGGTGTCTCCTCTAGAAATTGAGCGCAAGCGCACGGTTTTATATCTCAATAATTTATTTCTAGTCAGAATATTCTCAGTTGAAGAGTTGCCAATTTCAGACGCCATATGATTCTCAATTCACCAGTTTGGAGAACGACTGTTTTTTAAATAAATTCTTACATTTGTAAAAGTTTTTCATTTGCTTAAGGTTTTAAATCTACTTATATTTAAAAAATATTTATATTGAGGCATAGGACAATATCTCTATTTTAAAAACTTTTGCAAATATTTAAAAATTACATCAAATATAAAATGATGACGAGGAAAACGACACTTTTATCTTTTATATTTGCTTCTAACTTTTAAACACAAATGTCTTTGCGACATAAAAAAGTTTTGTTATCGGATCAAAAACTTAAAAAGTTTCCTAAAATGAAAAATTCACAAAAAGACTGAATTTCACGTTCAATTCCTTTTTAAGAGACTAGTATACAAAGCATTATTCGTCAAATGGTAGAACATTTCACGAACTTTCGTTTGATGTTTGTTTTCTGTTTGCCAGATAATTTGTTAACAATTTTATGTATAAATGAAAAACTGTGACTCTATCGCATCTGTTCATGATTATTGGTGAATTTTTGTGAACTTTTTCCTGCATCTTTAACAAGTTGGCATAGATCAGAATCATGTTCAGCACCCTCAAAAACAAATGTAAAAATTGTTTCCCTAAAAACTTCAGCACAAACGCCTTTTTAGGTCTTATTTTACTGTACTTTTTTTTTTATAAAATTTGGCGTCATA
Organism: Hylyphantes graminicola; assembly: GCA_023701765.1. NCBI lineage: Eukaryota > Metazoa > Arthropoda > Arachnida > Araneae > Linyphiidae > Hylyphantes > Hylyphantes graminicola. Next base: position 24,548,822 of record CM043123.1, on the reverse strand, counting down.
GTATTTCTATCGAAGTTTCATTTTATGATACTCTTAGCAAGTAAAAACTGCAAGAAGTAGCAGTAAACCAAACATTTGGCGCCAATTTGTCAAGCAGATCTAAGTAGATTTTTTTTTTTGAACATTGAATGACATAGTATTTCTGTAGAAGTTGTTTCTTTTTTATAATACTATTGTAGAAGGAAAGCAAACATCCAGAACCCATTTATCATTCAGATCGAAATAATAATAGCAATAATCCCAATATCTATAAAAGACTACCATGTTTGTTAAAAGAAGGTACCTTGCCACTTTTTACTAATATGTTACCGTTATGTCACTGATTTTTGAAGTTTTTCATATAAAAAATGCACTCTTGGTTAGCAATTCTAGGTAATAGTGTTTCCCAATGCAAACTTTTTCTACTCCTTAGTGTTTTAAATAATCTTAGTGAAATGTAAATATTCTTGTTATAATAATTCAAAGTTCGTGCTTTTTTTTAACAGAATTTTATTACATGAAAGTACTTCCTCCCTACCAGATAAAAACTTGTCAACTAAAGATTACATAATCTCTTCTTGAGAAAGAGTAAAATATTTTTTATCTATTCTTGTCGGAAAACACAAGAGAAAAACAATAAACTTAATTGCACAAATCCATGCTTGCATACGTCATTACTGTCCAAATGATATAAATAGGAAATTCATTCATTTATAAATATTTATTCATTTTTTAACTAAAAAAATAGCGTGCTGACTACTATTGCGACGTGTATTGCTTCCTTAATTAGTACAATGGAAAAAGTTAGGTCATTAATAGTCTTCCCATTTGAGATTTCAATATTTTAGTCACGAATATGTTACGCAATGAAAATGGATTGCTGTCAAATGGCGATACTTTTAAACAGAAATGCTATTTGCAGAAGTGTAGGATATTGAGTTGTATGTTTTGTATCATTGTACTTGCTCTATTATAGTTATTAAAAAATAGTGTCTCCAAAGCATATCAAAGTGCGGAATATTGAATTTAATTTATTAAAAAGTGTTTTTTATTAACTACTAGCAAGTAAATACTAGTTTTTCACACGAACAAAACTATAAATTTGTGATACCGAATTAAAAAATACTCTATAGAATGCACATTTTAGTAACACAAAAATCATAATCAATGTGAACTTACTGTCATCGTAAATTCCCTCATTAATCCACGTGAAACCATAATTACATATAAAAAAATTTTATGTCAAAATCACAATTATGCGTTAAAAAAACGATTTCACACATTTTCTTTGTTATATGGCAAAATTTCGATTACATTGATGACAAATTTGGCTATAATTTGATCGACACAAAAGGCCCATAGCAAAAGTTCTATAGATGACTAACCTGCATAAAAATAAGAGAGAATTTTTGTGTGAACATTTGTCGTCTTTCTTTGAGTTTGTCTAAATATTTAGCGAGAATTATATATCAGCACAATTTCAAGTTAAATCGTATATGAGGCGTAAGAAAACTTAACTAGTACATTTTGAGTATAATTTGGATTGTTTCGGAGCATATTTGGTGAGATAACTCATTCTACAGCTTTATTACACGATAATTTCCGAAACAACGTATATAAAAACATTTGTATCATTTGGCGAATTTGGTAGTTTGGTAATACATTTAGCGAGAAAATTTAATTTGCTTTAAGTCTAAATCTAATATGTAGGTGAAAACCCCAATTTCATCATTCGGAACATATTTGGCGATAATTTTGGTTGGTAACATTTTTGACGCTAAATTTAACATTTCAAAAATGCCCAATTATAAGTATCTGTAACGAATTTAATTATAAACAATAACAAATAAAACATTAAACAACACCTTTAATTAATTTGGTTAAATGTGCAACATAAATGGAGGGTGAGAAAATGGTGATCGAAAAAAGGGTCAATAAAGTGCAATTTCATGCGTGACGGAATGACATTTTGAATTGTAGAATTGAGGTAAAACAATTACCACGAAGCTATTTTTGAAGAAAAATTGGTTTTTCAGTTTCTATATTACTGTGAATGATTAAAAATAATAAAAAATATTTTTGTTAAGTATTTTATTATTTAGTTTTTGTCCAACTTCTTTTTTTGTGTGACGGAATGACATTTTTGCAAAAACGACTGGTACTTAAGAGTGGAAATTTCTGTGAATTATCAATACATTGAGTTTTTAAACAAATGCATACGTAAAATATGATATGTAAGATTTAAAAACTATAATTTAGAGCAACCTACTTGTAGCATGGTTTAAGTTATTAACTGTCATTTGACGTGATGTAATGACTAAAAGTTTCGTAGCCATATATTAAATTAAAAGTCTGTAAAGTTATAAATTTAATTTTTATTATTGTCTAGAATACTCATAGGATATCAAATATTACATTATATACATTCATTCACATATGAAAGGTTTTCAAAAACATATCGAGGACGCTTTCCAACTAGTTGAAATGCTGGCTGAATTCGCAAAGCCAACAAACCTTTTTTGTCCAATAGGCTTCGATCTTCTTTTTCAGGAAATGTGAATACATGTCCTTTATCATCCTGCTTTCTTAAACCATAATATGAAAACTTGGAATAAATTTAAAAATTTAATTTGTAAAAAGTACAATTTTATCAACGTTGAAACTTTTATGGAATTTTCCTAAAGTTAAAGTTTCAATAATAAACAACACACATTTTACTCTGCCGTGGGCAGGTAAACTGCAGTAATCGCAACAATGAGTTGTACCACTTTTGATCTCAAAAATAAAAATAAATCCAGTATGTGTTAGAAATTGTTAGACTAATTGAGTGCCTACAACAATGGTTTTAGTCATTATGGAAGTTACTGCAGTTTACCTGCCCACGGCAGTACTGATTTGGCGTGTTTTGGCGATATACTTGACGAGAAAGAAAGATAGGTATACATGGCTTAATGCACAGCAATGTAGCTCAAGAGCACAACGACTTTCTAACAACCAAGTAACATACAAATCATTTCGCTTATTTGTCGCGTCCGACTACTTTTTTAGTGGAAAATGAAGATTGAAAAAAAAAAACAGTTTTGTATAGTGTATACAGCTCTAGAACGCGATAACTTGCGAACAACAGGCAAAAACACATTTTAAAATACATTTGGCTCTCTGGCACGTTTTTGGTGAATATTTGGCAAGTTTGGTGACGTATTTGGCGAGTAAATAAAGATAAGTACGCAAAGCATCACACACCTCTGGCGCGATAAATTTCGAACTTTACTTGACTTTCGAATCAACTTACTTAAATTTAATATATTAATATTATTAATACATTACACTGTTTAATATATAAAACTGGCGTTAAAAAATTATCGCTTAAAATAAGCAAAAAGCTTTCATGAATTTACAATAAAAAATCTATCTTTTCAATTTCCTACAGACTCTATTTCAAAAGTAATTCTACTCACGTTAAAAACCTTATACTTTTCACTCAGTTCTCACATACACCAGTGAAACTATTACTCCAAGTCTAACATCCGAACGTAAAACAATTTAACATAACTAAACTAAGACTCCCTTAAAAGTTTCAATATTTAAATAAATTTAAACTTGAAACATAGAATCCCCTGCCTGAATAAAAAAATACTGTCTCGGGGTAAGCGATTTATTTATATAAGTTAAAGTTTGAACTCTGTGATATCGATTAATATTGAGGCGCAGCTAACTGGCTCTGGTCCAATGCGATCGATCAATTGGAGCATCGCTTGGTGGTATTTTTAAACCGGGAAATCATTTTGAAATAAAACAGGTGCACGTGAAAGAGGATATTCAGTGTAATACGCTAATTAATATGATAATTAGATTAATTAGCTATTCAATTGCAGGGATCCAGCGGTGGCCATTTGCATTTGACTCAACTGTAGGGATTAGGTGGAAAGGGTTGCTTTGAGGTATTGTTTTGGGAAGGAAAGAAGTGGGAATTAAGTTTGGGATTAAAATTAAATTGATTAAGTAGGTTCAACAAGTTTGTTTGGTTAGAGGCAGTGAAAAATTACCAAAATATTCTTTCTGGTTTAGTTCGATAATACAACGCACAAGAGTATTTTTTTTTATATTTTTGTTGACTTTAACTTTCAAGGGATATAGACGTATAAACCCATCAACTAACTTGCATATTTTTCAGCAACATACAAAAAATTATAGACATTATAATTTTGCTACTTTTTAAAATTTAAAATAAAGAAGAGTTATTTATAAACATCTGAAACTTAAATATAGTTTTAAAAAAACTAAAATACTATCTCATCTAGTAAAAAAAATTAACACTTCAGCCAACTTGAAGCCTCAGAAGTTAAAAATATAACTTTGAAAATTACGGCAATATTTCCGTTTGAGAACTTTTTTAACAAGTTGACAAGGAAAAAAAACAGTTCTTAAATATCAAACTGAAATGATAAAATAATTATTTCGTTTATATTATGTAATTTTACCGACTTCAGATATTTTAGTTATTCCATCAAAAGAATATATTACAAACTACACAAACTAAGATCATAGCCACATTTAATACCCGAAAGCCGGTATCGGAATGTTAAAAACCAGGTAAACGGATAGATGGCTTTAATACAGTGTTTCTAGAAGGTGAAAAGTGCCGCAAGTTAAGAAACTCGGCGCTTTTCAAAGTGAGAATGTAACATGGAAAGCAATAGGCCTAAATTTTAATATTTACACGGTTAATAAAACGGCTTTTGGAGAAGTAAGTAAATAATATTAATTTTTTTAAGGTAAAAACCTCACTTAAACAAACTTTTCTACAATAATCATATTTCAATAGTTTTCCATTGTCAGTGATCACACTACCAAAGTCTTCTCTTGACGAATCGTAAAACTTAGTAACTTTACCGATATTCTTACCCACAAAGTTAACAATAGGATCAAGATCATACTGTAACGCCCATAACGCATACATTTTTTAGATATAATAGAAAAATTATCACGATTTACATGCTTTTTCTCCCTTCCGGGATCCAACGATGAATCCACGGTGATAGACTAAAATGACTTCTTGTTATAATATTTTGTTTTTAAACTCCTATTTTACTCCTACATTTTAGTTCAGAACTAGTTTGTATTTTACTAAACGTACATTAATAGTAGGGGGAACTAGGGATATTTGACCCTTAAGGATGACTCAATGACTTTTTCTCAGCATTGTGAAAAAGTTGGAAGTGGCATCACTTCTTTCCTTTCCGTCAGCTGACCACATGGTGAAAATACCCAGATGAATCATTGAATACGTGTTAATCTATACGAAGTAATACGTTTTCATGCACTGAAAGTAAACTTTTGGTGCCATAATATTTTTTGGTTTATATATTTTGGTTTAAAGGAAAGATTTTTCAATTATATACTTTTCTTCATGATTTTAGCAATGATTCCGTGTATAAGAGTGTTAATAAATATATTTGCAAAGTACTTTGTTTTGGGGTTAAACAAAAAAAGTGCAACTAGGGATATTTGACCTAAGCCAATTGGGGATATGTGACCCAAGTAAATAATGCATAAAGTACATAGAAGCAGGCCAAGTAAATTTTTCGAAAAACCACGAGAGTCCTAAAAGTAAATGACTGGTTCTAACGAAATATTTTGGGAAAATGGAATACAAGAAGATTTGTTGGGAAGGTACAATTCTGACGAGATTAAAATTTATTTTTAAAAAGGAATAGATGAAATTTTTTAAAATGGCCTGAGATGTATAATACATCTCAAGTTGGTATTGATAAAATAGAAGCGATTCCTCAACCACCTGTGTTTTTCTGCAAAATAAAAGAATCACAAGTTATGTATTCAATCAAGACTTTATATGTTTAAAATGGATTAATTCGTTAATATAAGAACAAATATTGGGTTAAAAATTTAAGCATTAATTTTGTCAGACACAAATGAAAAAAAAAAATTATATGATGTTAAGTTTGTTATAATATTAAAGTATTTTGATAATTTTTAGTTATTTTACCAATTATATGGGTTGGGTCACGTATCCCTATACATAGGGATTCATGAAAGAAAACTAAAGTTTTAAATAATTTATATTTTACTTCTAATGCATTTAATACTTTAAAAAATACTAATATATATTCTGTGATACTTTATGCAGGATAAATTGAATGCATTTGCATATCCATAAATAGTGTTTTTTAAATGTTACAAACTACAAGAAAAAACCACAAATTGGGTCATGTGTCCCTGGTTCCCCCTACATTTTTACTAAAATTTATTAACTAACCCATATGTACCAATTTTTTAAAAACTTTGATGCTAATATTCTACATTTAATAATTCATTTGTCAGAGTAAAAAAAAATAACTATTTCGATTATTTGTAACCGGTTAAAATTGTTTACAAAAAAATAAAATTTAGACACGATAGTTCATTATTTCATAAAAAATATCGAATAAATTTTTTTTTCCTTAAAAGTTAACCTTCATACAAAAAAAAATCCTGGGAGTGCTTGTGCAAAAATAAGCATCTATAACACATTTAAATTGCAAAAATACTTGGGTATAAAATTAATAATTTAAGGTAGCTGTATATCTTTAACTGCCATTTTTTAATTAAATATATATCTTATGGCTTTTATTGCGCCCTTTTAAGGTTAAAAGTTAAAATGAACAAAATTTTTTTTAAAATTTTTTTAATGAAGATTTTATTTAAAATTTTACACAAAAGCGATTTTTGACCGAAACATGATAACTAATGAAAATTACTGAGATATTTGAATTCGGTAAATTAGAAACTAGAAACAAAAAGTGTTTTAGGTTAGCAATCAGTCTTGGATATGCTTAATAAAATTTAAATTATGCATCTGGCATTTAAAGTCAAAATCAAGTTCAGCTGACAAAAACTGCTGTATTGCAATTTCAAATAAACACAAAATTAAATTATTATAAGATACGACTTCGACCATGCTCCAAAACTTTCTGAGTATGACTTACTTTCTGAGTACATACACATACTTTTTAAAACAATTTGAAGCAGCAGTCTTGGATCAAATGGGTTTTGCGTAAAAACATAAAAATCTTGTTTTGAGATAAACAACAAAATATAATCAAGATGTTAATTTTAAGAAAATAATTACTTAATTCTTTAACTACAATTTAACTCTTTTAATAGGTTGATAAACATACAAATATATTATCCAGACCATATTTAATGTTTTATTTGCAATAACTCTAAATATTGAGCATTTAAAATAGTACTTACTAGGAAACTTTGAAAGTCAATGCTAACTAAAACAGTAATAACTTTTTTTTTTCTATTTACTCTACAAACAAAATTCTTGCTATTTACGAAGCCAATGAAATGCGCTTTTTAATAGTCCAAAAAGGAAAAATTTGAAATTAGAACAAATTTCTTGTTTTTAAGGATACGGACTAAGACTTTATTTGCTTTTTTATATCTCTTTGGGAAAATCACAGTTGTTAAATTATGATTGTTTCAATGCAAATCATAATCAGAAGTTTCAAAATGAGGAAACGATTCGCCCCCTTTTTTTTTAGCTTTTATAATTTTTTTTTAAACTGAGTTCTTCATATGTGTTTATAACGTTTCTGATACTTTTAGTTACTCTTTTGCTGTAAAAGAATTACAGAAGCTCTCTAAAACCGTACACCAAACGATCAATTATTCTTTCTTCCCCGCAGGCAAACTACCATTTTTCTCAATTCACTTCACTTAACTTTCGATCTTTTTATCGCTTCCTCGGTCACCAGCGCCACCCCTCGGAGACACATGTAACTTTATTTACAAAGTACATAATAATAATGTATATTTCATTTCACTCGTTTTTGTTCTTGGCGATATGATAATTACCTCATTCTTTACACTGATAACAATTGGTGAAAACGTTACTTCTTATACACTGTGCCAGCACATCGCACAGCTTCCACCGTGTTTACGGAGTAACGTTCCACCAATGGGCTTATTTCAGTTGACGTAGTTCTTAAAGCTTTCATTCCTGCAACTGCTTTGATCGTACTCTGATTGGTGCTTTGCTCAAGCTTGCAATTGATTCACTAATCGATGATCACGAAATATTTCATTTTTATTTTCTCTCTGTCATTATTTCTTTGCTATTCTAGACCTGATACATGCCCATTTTTTACTGTTTAATAATTTTTCTAATATTTTAAATTAAAAAAAAGTTTTTAGAAAACTCAGTTTTGGAAAAAATAGTTTTACAATTTTCATAATAGTTTGCTATACTTTTGATGATAGTTTGGTAAAAACAATAAGACTTGATGAATATGTTATTTTAATGAATAACTTATTTTACGAAAACCAGTTGGTAACATTTGCTTTGCTTATGAAATATGATTCTAAAATTATAAAAAGGATATACGATAAATATAAAACTTTCTCATAACTACTATAAGTTATGTAATTATTTTCCATCAAAAATAAACTATTTGATATTGTATCTTCTCAAATTTGATTAAAATACAATAAAATACAATATCTACGTTTTTTGTTATTTATCTTAAGGCAAGAATATTATTCAAAAATTAAATTTAAAAAAATAAACAAAATGAAAAGGGACATTAAAATAATGCATTTAATAAGATGTTTAGTCCAACACTTTGCGTAATGGGGTACTAGGTCTTTTATTTCAATGGAATTTTCATTTGTTCTTATATATTTGAAATACAAATTCAAGCCTCTTATTTTTCTTTTATTCTAAAGTGTGGCTGTTATTCACCTCACCTTAGACCTTTAAGGTGTGTCTGGCATTTCTAGTTCATACATAATGAGGAAGTCTATATTTTATGACAGCACGAAGGAATAACTCGAAGACTTGATGGCCGAGTAAACAACCTAGTAAACGTCACTTTTATGTTTGATAGCCTTATTAGACGGCGATCTTTTCAAGATTGGACGTCTGATAAAATTTAGCTTTCACACACACATTTGTTATTCACTCTCTCGATAAACCGAGAAAGTGTTTCGGAACTGCGATTGATTTTCGCGGGCTTTTCGAAGCTAATGGGAAAGTGAACGTTTTAGGAGTTTGCGTTTATGAATGCGATTTGGTTTGCGTTTGTTTTGCATTTGATCGTGAATACTCTGCTTGAAAGTTTATTTCATTGTTAGACACGGAAATGACTAGTGTAAATAGGAAGTGTAGCCGCATTGTTTTGGAAATTAAGCATATATGAATAGGTTATTTCTGTTAAATATTTATTATGTCAGTTTCATAGGTTAATGGGTTGATTTAAAATATACTTCTATAGGATCTGAAATAAATTACAGTAATCATGAACTATAAATGAACTTTACATTTTAATTTGATAAGCGTAAGGTATAGCGTAACCTGGAAATTTACTCACATGTTTCATTTTTGAAGCTTTCAAATAAATGTTCGTAATCAACGACAGTTTTTTAAAAATACAAACTTGATGATACTTATAAAATAAATTCTATTCCGAACCTAAAATAACAAGTTACCTCCTGTCATATTTTGATTCGTTCACTTAAAGATAAGTTATACAAAAATAATTTTTGTAGACATTTAATCTATCTTTTTTTACAGGTGATTATGAAGTTGTAGGGGCACAATGGAAGAAGGAAGACATATTAGATGCCAAAATTAAAAAGTTCCTTGCGGTATGTAATGGAAAACTTTATTTTTAAAATAATATTTATTTTGTTCATGATTGTGCTATTGGTAAATAATTAATTGGATATTTCGGATATGTTTAAAGACAGAAACAGAGAAACATACTTTGCGTACCATGCAAAATGAAGTTAACTTTCGTTGAGTTTATATTGACATCACTTAATAAAACTTGAGACTTAAAAATCTTAACATGCAGGAAGTGGTCACTATAGTATATTGCCCCTAATTAGTTTTAAATTGGGGAATAATTGCTTCAAAAGACGAATCACCACTTGTAATTATTATGTGTCACCATTTTTTATGTGCTGGAAAAATAGTTATTTAAAATACACAAATTCAAACATCATAATTAGCAGTAGTAAATGTAAGTATATTATAGGCTAAACAAACATATAACTGATTTATTTAACAAAGGATAATTGTTTGACGCCACAAAAATGGAGATTCCGGTATGACCACAAAAAACATTTGTTGTTGATTTTTTAAAGCAATGACTGTCAATGAATTTATTAATGTTGTGAATTTCATAAATTTAGCTGCAGATTTTATGTGATTTATTACTTAAGAATCAAATCTCCCTTACCCACTTAGATAATATACACTGCTCAAAACAATTAGGGGAATGCATGGTTTAAACCATCTCGCCCCCAATGATTCCATTTGGTATCATCAGCTTACGATTTTTTTTCTCACTAAGTTGAATTCCTACTTATTTATCGTTAGATGGATGAATCATGTCTTTTGAAGAAATAAATAATGTTTGTTTTAATTGAATGAAAATATGAAAAACATGGTAAAATAAAATTCACTAACAAAAACTTTTATTAAATAAATTGACCCTAAATTCTTCACGCTTGCATTCTTAGAAGTCTAAAATTTGATTTTATATTTTTTTACGATTAAAATTTTGAAAAAAAGTATTGTTATAATTTATTCAGAAGTTATGATTCAAATTTTTTGCCCCTTAAATTTCAGTTAAAAAATTAAGATTTGTTTTCCTGTTTCTTACCATTTTAATCTGGATGCATAAGAAATCCATTTCATAAATTTCAGATTTTTATAGTAAAAAATAAGAAGTTGGAACTGGACTAGTAAACAAAAGTACGCAAAGTGCTCCCCTAATTTTTTTGAGCAGTGTATTTTACATGTGAAACCATCTCAATTCATCTGTACCATTTACACACGTGACTCCCTTCCTTCCACAGCACCCAGTCTCTTGGCGGCCCTCGAAAGACGGCTACAGGATGATTGGGCACATGATCCTAAAAAAGCCCTTCAAAGAAAGCGTCGACACTTCCTCTGGGGCGGCCATGCTAGGATTAAGAATAGCTGGGGGCAAAATCCTAGAGTCCGGGCAGATCGGGGCTGTTGTGGAGAAGGTGGTGAGGGGCAGTATTGCGGACACTCTAGGAAGGATCAAACCAGGTGAATTACCGATGACGTGAAAAATTGCACGACTTTGTCTTTTTGTTTTCAAAATGATTTGTTTCAGTAACCTTAAGAAGATGTTTGATCACTAAGTCGTAAATAAAATGTGTTTCAATTTCGAATATTTTGAAATACATAATTATTAATGGATTTTTTATTATAAATATATTTCAAAAATGGGCATAAATATAAAATTTCGATGCAATGAAGTGACAATGTTGTGACTAACTATTTTTTTATTTGAATCGACACATTTAAGTGGCTGTTAAGGTCACATTTTGGTAATTTTTTCCATGGAGAACATGATCTATATATATAGGAATTCATATTTTATTTATTCTTAATAGGATTTAATTATATTGCTTTGTAAGTCTATTTTAAGCAAAATTATATAAAGATTTAGTTATTTAAAAACAGAACTATGATGTTTTCTTTCATCATTGGGAGGGGAGGGGGGGGGGGAGGGACTCTTAATCATACTTATGCATTGAACATAACATAATTGAATAATTGAAATCAAATACAATGATCAATATATTTTTAAAAGGTGATAATTTCTCTAAAATTTTCCTCAAAAGTTTTTCTGTTTAGATTTTCTGGAGAATATATAATTTTTATAATAAATCAGTAATTGAAGTTACATTTGTAAATATATAAGTTCAGTTGACATGAATTTATATTGATTTTTCTATCTTTTAAAAAATACCATTTTTTATTCAGGTGATGAAGTCTTAGAGTGGAATGGAAGAAATTTGCAAAACAAATCGTATGAAGAAGTATACGAAATTATTGCTGAATCGAGGCAAGAACCACAAATTGAGCTGATGGTCAGTCGTCCAATAAGGTGAGTAAAATATTTTTTTGTTTATCTCATGCATAATCGATGTAATTAAGTTTATTTGAAGTAAGCCATTCCATTGCGATTAAAAAGCAAATAATAAATTTTTATTTTATCAAATAATAAAGAATATTTTCAAAAATGTGTGCTTAAGAATATTATACATATTAATAAATACGATAATGTTAGCTAATTTTCTATAAAAGCGTACTCTCGAGTGCGTTTAAGCAATGAAAGACTTTTGCAGATAACGAATGCCATTAGGACGCAATTTTCTTTTGTAATAACCTATGATTTTACTGAAAAGGGCCATTGTTTTTAAACGATATTAATATGATTGTAACTTTCATAGTGAAATTATTAATGTAAAAGGTAATTTTTATTCATTTATAGGGACGCTAGTAGAAGTGATAGGGACCAGCCTTTAAGACGTCATACCCATATTGGAGCTCCTGCTATGGCCGATCGAGGTATTTTCCCTTTGATGACTAAATTAGTAATTTAAAAAAACTTACAAAAAATAATTAAAAAACTATAAATAGTAATATATATGACGAGAAGCTTCTAGACAATTGACAATCTACCAACAATCTGAACTAATTTTAATAACTAAACTTATATGTGTTTTAACGAGACAATCCAGGTACTTATGGTGAGCCAACTTGCTTACTTGATCTACACAGAAATATGTACATAAATCTATATTCAATTATTATTCCTTTAATTCTCTAGAGTGGCTGGCCACTTTGGATCCCCGTAAGCAAATGAGTCTTCAAGAAGATCGTAGGCCCAGCGTAATGGTGACGTCTCCTACGTCACCCGATAAACCATTCAAGTCTCACCATGCTTCCATAGGTGGAAGGATACAGGTATAATTATATAAAGTTTACAACAGCACTACTTTCTGTTGAATCACAATGTGTTGCTGGGTAAATTGTAACACCGCAGTTACACGCTTCGAGCGTTTGATTCCAGCAGCCATTTGTGCATGACCTTGATTTCTCAAGGTACCAATTTAACAAGCAGATACTCTAAGCTTCCGTTGAAACTGGCGCTCAAGGATACGAAACCAAATGATGGGTTCGTTACCTTGAGTTCCAGTTTCAGCGGAAGTTTAGAGTATCTGCTTGTTAAATTGCTACCTTGAGAAAATCAAGGTCACGTTCAAATGGCTGCTCAAATCAAACGCTCGAAGCGTGTAACTGCGGTTAAGAAATTTTACAAATCTGTGCAAAAATTGGGAAAATATTGCCATAATGTTATTACTTAAAGGCGATTGATTTGATATAATATATTGTGTCTAAATTTCGGTATCAAAACCATATACTCTATTTTATAGTTAAAAAAATTGAACTCTAAGAAACTGTTTAAGATGAACCTAAACTTTTTTTAAGAAATATAATTGATGTCTGATCGATTGAGTAAAAAATAAAAAGGAATATAATCAAATACCGAAAAATAAAGTTGTAAATTTTAGGTATAGAATTATCCAACGTATATAACGTAAAACAGTGTTAATAACTGAAATTACACGGACATAGTTTAAGTTTTAAATAATAGGGTGGGCCGAAAAAAACTTTTTATTTTATTTCGGATCGCTATAGTGCGGAAAAGTTGCCATTGGTAGAGACATGAAAAATGCACTAATTATTATTTTTTTATGACTATATCTTCCGTTCGCGCAATGCCATCAAAGTTGGCAAAAATTGTCAAAAACCGTAATTTTTCATAATTTTTTTAAACCTGATATATGATTTTAATTGCTTTCCTATATCATGTTGTGTGATTAAAATTTACAAAAAGTTAAAACTTTAAAATTTAGCAAAAATACGAATTTTCCTAATTTAATACTACGCTGAGTGGTCGGAAGATCTGACACAAATGTATAATAACTTATTATACTATATATTATAGCATTTATTATTAATAAGTGCTATAATATTTGGATTTTACATACTTTTAGTAGTTAATTCATGATATAGGAACGTAATTAAAAACATCTGCCTTATTTAAAAAAAAAATTATAAAAAATTACGGTTTTTAACAATTTTTCGCCAACTTTGAAGGCATTGCGCGAACGGAAGATATGGTAATAAAAAAATAATAATTAGTGCATTTTTCATGTCTTTACCAATGGCAACTTTTCCGCACTATAGCGATCCGAAATAAAATAAAAAGTTTTTTTCGGCCCACCCTATTAAATAATCTATGCTTCGTCGGTATTACACGCAAACTGTGCTTCTGGAAGATAGCTAGAAAAAACTGTAACCCTCCCTCACCTGACAATAATTATTGTTATATATGTTTAAAAGAGTTATATGCTTTTGAGTATGTAAGTGACATTAGATTGAAGTATGTGCATTAAAATAAAATTAATTTAAGAAAATATAAATTATTTTTATAGGTGAGGCTATGGTATGATGCCCGCTCCTTGCAGTTAGTAGTCACTCTCCTAAAAGTAGCTGGATTAACTCCAGGAACAGCAGGAAGAAATAGAAATCCCTATATCAAAATGTTTTTACTTCCAGACAGAAGGTAAGAAACAGTTAAAATTAGATTTAAATAATCACGAAAACAAATTGTGTAAAACTTAGAATTGTGCCATGAGTAACAAAACATATATTTGTAAATTTATTTTTAATTTCAAGCAAATTTAGTACTAAGCTCGTATTTTTCCCACATGCAGAGATGGCAAAAATATATAATTTTTATTTTTATTGCAAATGCATGGTTAAATATTAATACCAAAGTTTATAAAAAATGTTAAAATGTGCTAATTAAATGTGCAAGCGTAGTTTCCTTAGAATCATGTTTGCTAAATAATTCAATGGCGACGGGAAAAAAACATATGTTAATGTTATAAATTAGTGATTTCACTGAAAGATTGGAAATTTTTATTAAAAGAGCACTTGAGTTTTGGAATGAGTAAATAAAAACTAAAATTAAAATTCAGGTTTAGATAAAAATAGACAATATTTTTATTTTTTATTCTAGTGAGAAAAGTAAAAGACGTACTAAAACTATAGCCAACACCAACGAGCCAAAGTGGAACCAAACTTTTGTATATTCCCCTCTTAGAAGATCCGATTTGCAAACCCGAACCTTAGAAATAATTTGTTGGGATTATGACCGTTATGGTTCGAACGATTTCCTAGGGGAAGTAAGTACACAAGATTGTTATTTTTATGTTTGTAAATTGTTCATATAAAAATATTACATTACGGTGTTTGTATGTTATCGTAACTATACTCAATTGTTGCAATATTTTTTTTAACAGCCGTAAATGCATTAGCGTTACATTAGTGTTATAAACATTGTGTCTCGTTAAGTTTAGCATAATATCAAAACTATTATTTTACAGGTGTTGATAGATCTATCAACGGCAAGATTGAATAATGAGAATGAATGGTACCGAATGACTACACGCGAAGAAAGTTTAGCTGCTCAGTTAGTAAGTATAGAAAACTAATATATTACTCATAATAAATGTAATATTTTTTTAAAAACCAAACCAGTAGTATTCATCCTTATTTACCCCCTAACGATCGGGTATTTTCAATAAATCAGTAGTAAAAGTGCCTTGAAATTGAAAGAAAATTAGTTAATCTGGCGTTTTAATTGTTTGATTTAACTTAGTTTTAATCTTATTGTCGCGTTAGTACAGAACACTCCATCCTGAAAATCTCAACAGAGTGAGAAAGAAGAGGCTAAATTTATAAGTTTTGTTTATTTTTATGTGTTTAACGAAAAGAATTAATTTAATTTAATCCTTTTTGCGTGTTTTACAGCAGCGGAACAGCATGTTTTTAGAAGCTGATCTCTCCGGCTCAGCCAACTCAGTGGATCGCCTATCTCCACCCTCCTCCATATCCATATCTAGATTATCAGACAGTGATATATCTGAGCTTGATTATGACGAAGCTATTCCGGTAGGGAGACGAGGTACGGCATCAGTACTCGATGAAACTGTCAAGTATATTAATAATTCCCCAAATAGCACTAATCCTCTTAAGGACTTTGTAAAATGGTGTGGTCATGGTCATAAAATATTTTTAAAAGGCGATTTTAAGATGCATTAAAATTCTTTTTATCGTTTCATCAAAAAATTTAGGCATTTTAGACCAAATAAAATTGACTGGTTACAACGGCAATAATATATTTTGTAATAAATATTTTTAAAAGGCGTTTTTAAGATGCATTAAAATTCTTTTTATCGTTTCATCAAAAAATTTAGGCATTTTAGACCAAATAAAATTGACTGGTTACAATGGCAATAATATATTTTGTATCTAAAAAGTTTACATTTTGATCGACACGGGTTTTCCATTGGAACCTAATTACGTCATTTATAAGTCTATAAAGCGGATTCGTGCTAGTTGGGTTATGTTTATTATAGCGGCATTCCCCTGTTTTTTTTAGACAACAGCAAATCAGCCAAATGGAATCAACAGAGAGGTATGTTTTTCGCATTGAATTTAGTCATTGATTGCATTTATGATAGTGATACTGTTATTATTATTAAGAGTTTGACGAGGTAAGTATTTAAAATAAATGTACAATTATTCCCATTTGCTTTGCTTCATATTGGCTTGTAGATTTTGCAGTGTTACATAATGTTCTGAAATATGAAGCAGATTATTTGAAAAGATAATTTGGTAAGAAAGCTCACTAACATTTTTATTATAAACAAAAAGTATTATTTTATACAATTAAAGTAACATTGGGAAAAGGGAAAATATAAAATTAATAATTTTTAATGATTTTTAAATTAAAATTAAACTATGAATAACACTGCTGGCAGGAGAGCAACGGCAGTATATACAAAAACAGTTTTGTAAAAATGTATGAAAGAGGATATGTAAAGATTTCTCACAAATATGCACAAAATATTGAAATTTGAAGTGATGCGAATGTCGCTTCATTTTACATTTGGTTGTGCAATTGACATTTGAGAAAATTTGAAAGCTCGAGTTTGGAAAAAAAATCATGAATTTCTCGATATGCTGCCATTGACCTGCCAGAACAATAATCTATTATTGCTAGAATTTAATAAATTTCAAAACAATTGTAAAAAAAATCTTACTAATGATTTTTGCTATCTGAAATGTCCAGTGTTGTTGTATAACATGTATCCAATATTTGCCGTTTAATCATTTTCCCAACTTCTATGCAATATTTTTCTTTTCATTTTTCTGGGAAATCGGTATAATTTATTTATAAATGCTGTCACCAATTTTTCTCAACATTGAAAATCATAATATGCAATACAATTTATTGTTTTCCCTTGATGATTCATTATATGTATATTAAGAAAGCTCAAGAGTGTTCGAATTTTTATTGCGTAAATTATCGGGTATTTCTAAAATTTACATGTCAAATTTAGCAATATATAATTGTTTAAAGGTGTCAAAATACAAATTATACATTGTTTGTTCGAAAACTGTAAATACTTGTTCGAAAACATATAAAGAAAAATGATTTTATGCTGAGTTTCACTCTTTTTTTTAAAAGAAGCAATTTTACTAAATTATTATTTTTAGAACTGAAAATTAATTTGGCAACCGATAAATAATATTAATTGAATTTTTGTAGGAAAGTTAATGAAAATATCAGAAGCTTTAGCAACTAATATGTTTTAAATTAGAACTAAAATCCAAATAGTTTATATATTTCCTAAATTCCGTTGGTTTATATATTTTTGTGTAAACTGTTCTATGTATACTGTTACACACCTACTTGTTTGACAGCAGCAAGCCATAAGCCTTGCTTGAAAGTACGTAGTAAAGAGCGGTTTTCAACAGAAAAACTTTTCATTTTAAAAAGTTAGGAACATTTCTTAATCGATCATTTATTTATTTTTATCTTCTTGTGTCCAGGTTTTCCTATTGGAGATGCCGGAAGCATCAGTTCTATGGGAAGCAGTCCTACTTTAGTCGGTGAGGACATTATGAGTACTGGAGAGCGAAGATCCAGGAGAGATCTTTGGCCGGATGATAGACGACGATCGAGCACAGGTTATTTGAATTTCTTAAAAAGAATATGTTTAAGTAATCAATATCAATATAAGATTGTAAAATAAGAATTGGATTTTGTAGCTTTAAAGTTGATAAATTGAAAAAGAAAAAAATTATTAAAATAATTTAATTAAAAAAATTATTTAATTTTTACTTAGTTATACTTACTATGTACTTTTCTGCTTGTTCTGCAGATGAATATTACGTCGAAATACCTATAGATTAATTTGGATTGTTAAACATAATTATTGAAATCGTTGTTCTTGAAAAGGGGTTTGATGTCCTTAACGACTTTAAAAAAATGCAGGGCAAAATCATTGCAAAAAAAATTTGGTAGGAAAATAGTGGGCAAATAAAAGAAAATATGAAAATTATTTGTTTTAAAGGTACTTATCGATTAGGTTAACTTATCCATGCCTGTACATTGAAGAAACAAAATAGTACAGACATGCGTATGCAATAAAGGGATAAAAGCAATCAATGTACTGTTGTCGGCAATTTCTGAATAAGACAAACCATCTAAGTTAGTTCAGTTACTACTGCTACAATGAGAAGTTCTAAAATTTTAAGATTGAGTTCCAGTTAAAACACCCAATCTACAGCTGAAATTCGGCCTGAAAAATATCGTGAAAATACAAGTTCATTGACGACTAATGAAAATCTTTAAATGTGACAGACGAGTAACTATTCTGCAAATTCCTGCAGATTTTAAGGTAGGCGAATACCCAAAATTCCAAAATTTTTACTCTCGTGTAGCTCTAGTGCGACGATAATTCAAACCAAACCAAACCAAAATTTTTACTTATATTTAATCTTTTCCAAATTTGGCCTAAAGATTTCCAATAAAATGAACAATGCTTTTTAAGCAATTTTTTTAATTTAAATATAATTAATTTATTTGAAACGATATTTTTCAACTAAAAAAGGGGTTTACGCCAACACTTCTAGTATACATAGTTTTACATTAATTTACCTGAAATTTTTTACAGATGCTATCTCAATATACATCTGTGCTATCTAACATCTGGTGTAAATATAGTAGTTTTTTTTAATGTCCAAGTCTAAGTTCATTGAAAAAAAATCTTTTTTTAGTTAATTCATTAAAAATTTCTTAATAACTTGTAGTTTGTATGTAACTCTAGAGGGTCATTGCATGTATTAGTTCAAAACGAAGAATTTAGCACATAATTAATGCTTATAGGATGAAAATTCAATGTGGTAGACTTTTTAGCGTAAACCTCTTTTTTTTAGTTGAAAAACCACGTTTAAAATAAATAAATTATATTTAAATAGAAAAAATGCCTAATTAGCATTGTTCATTATAGTATTTGAAATCACTTTGCCAAATTCGGAAAAGATTAAAGTAGTAATAAAAATTTTAGAATTTTGAGGAATTTTGGGTATTCGCCTACCTTAATGCTGTACCATACACGTGTAGGAGTAATTGTCATTTAATATATCTTCATCGATATGGGATTTCGGAATCGTAAGTCACTTTTAATGGTTCTCGTGTCAGCCTTCGATAAACCCGTTTTTGCATGATGTTTTCAGGCCGCAGATTTGTAGTAGATTTGATGTTTGACTGGATTCCCAATATCCACACTGCACTCTTACAATTGCCATAAGTAAAAGTCACAAATCCTTCACTACCTCAGAGACACAAAGAGATGGAGTTCATAGTACGACGACACTCTCTAACTTACTTGAAGTGTGATAACCTGCCATTGTAACAGCAATTAAACGATCTCGCCAGACGCTTGCTGCCTTATACAAACGTTGCCCACAACAGCCTGTATACCTCTTTGTATTTGTAAACGCATACCATGTAGCAGTTACTTTGGCTCTTCAGTGTATATATTATTTCTATTATTCTCAATAAAATACATTTTAAATGCAGATAGAGACAAAAATCATCCGTATGAAACTGACCTTGAACACTTGTCTTGTTTAGTGAACCCCCGTGATATGTATTCCTATGATCGAGTAGAGAGGAGGGAGCCTGTTTCTGACATGGAATACCCTCCTCGAATACCGAACCGTGTGAGATCAAGATCTGTAGTTCCAGATAACGGATCTGTACTTCGATCGAGATCTCCACCAAGGAGAGTAGGTGATACGCATCAGTACAGATCAGGGTCCCCACCAGATCATGCGTAAGTATTGTATTTTGGAAATATAAACATATAAACGGGCCACACGCAAAAAACTGTCTAGTACGTACAAACGAAAATTGAGTTATCCCAACCAAACTGTTCGGTTGCCATAGGACTGACAGGACTGTCTAGTTGCAGGAACCAAACACGTTTGGTTAGAAGCTTTCGGCTGGCGCAAACGACTAGTCCGGTTGAGAGAACTACACTGATACCGTGCAGTTTAGTTCTCACACATAGTTTAGTTGTCTTAACCGAACTCCTTGAGGCAGTCTGGTCCCGTTGGCTAAACTCGTTCAATCGAACGAGTATAGTTATGGTAACTAAACTGGTAAGTTTGAAAGAAACCACCAGTTTGGCTGTGCCAATTAAACACCCTTCAATCGAACTTGGTTGAGTTGCAGGACCAGTACCATTTTTTTGCCTGATAAACATTATGGCCACATCTGGTCATTATACAGGCTAGAGGCCGAGCAAGGTCGCTCCGTCTCCTATCGGAATGTCAATATTCTTTAGAAACCGACTAATTTAAGAATATGTAATACGATGTTTCCACGCATTGACTTTTATATTAAAATTCAATTTATTTTGCTTCTTGTTTAAAGCCGGTTTTTTCTAGTATAAACCTATGTCACTTCCTATAAGAAGTGGGCAAAATCAAAAGGTCAATATTTAAATTGTAATCCCTATTTTTTAAATAGCTTTATACGAATTTTACTGACTGTAATATACATATACACTTCTAAAAAACTTATCAACAGAAGAGAAATTTTAAAATTTGTATAAAGTAATTTTTTTAGTATTATATTTGATTTACGTCTTTAAATGACGGAAAAAAAGATAGGGCCACAGTGAATATTCAACTAACAGTAAATCTATATTTTATGTGTTAGAATCTTGCACCACTCTGTCTTCCCAATTTAATGATTTTAAACAAATGAGAAGCATATAAAAGTTTTTGTAATTAAAAAGTTGTTGATTGAAAATCGTTAACTTTTTAAATAAGAAGAGAGAACAAAGAATAAGAAGTAATAAAAAATAGCATTACTTTTTCAGTGGTGCTCTTTGACTGAACTACTAATTACTGGTATAATTCTTGCACTTAAATCTATAATACAGTATTAGTTGTGTAACGTATATTTATTGCACTGCATTTAAATATTTTAGGGGCCGAGGGCTCGGTCGAGGGACAAGTCCAAAGAAGAGGCAGCTGCCACAAATTCCGCCTAAACGGGCTCCACGAGACCAAATGGCAAGACCAAACGATCTGAATTTGGAAGAACGTGCAAGGCAGATGAAACTTCGAACGCAAAAGAAACCAGACGGTAGTATACACAAATTAAAGTTTTAGCAATAGTTTTAACGAATTGAATGCACATATAAATTTACAGAAATGATATTTAACCATTAACTTTGTGAATACCATTGACACTGTTTTTCGAATAAAAACGTAAACTTTATTTATTTGTTTTTCGCGAAACTTAATTTGTTCTCCATAACTTGTTGAGGAATATAGTTTTTATTGGTATTATATTTAGCGAATTTAAATAAATTTAAGCAAAAAGCCCATTTTTGTAAAGATTTTTTTACCAATCGAATATAATGGGCAAGGCTTTGAGTTTTACCTTAAGTTTGAAAATAAAAGGCAATTTTTCTTGTTTAGCTGTACGATATCAAATATAATGCGTAATGAATTTTATTCTATATTAAGCATATTAAGTAAAAATTTGATTTTATTGTCTTAGTATATTTTTGTGTATCTTACATTTAAGGGTACAGGGAACATCTCGTAGAGGAAAAACACTAAAATTTATCAGTCAATGAAACTAATATAACTTTTTTTTATTTTTTGACGAATTCAAAAAATTCTTTTTAGGTTTAGTTCATTGAACTATTATAAATTCATATTTATAAAAATATTTAAGGAATTCTATTTTAATATTTAAAAAAACTAAAATTTAAAAATGCTTGAAAATTTGAATTTTATGAAACTACGTTTCTGCGGGTACATTTTTCTCTGAAAGTAATGTATGTAAGCACAAATAATTTAATATATAAATAAAAAACTGTTCAGTAAGTGTAATGAACCTCAAGTTTTAAGAATACCATAAATTTTAAAATTTTGTTACCTTTAGCAAAATTGGTGCCCGATTTATACACTTTTCCAGTTACAAAAAAAAACCTATATTTTTTTTAAATTATATATTTTTGCAATATTTTTGGTTCACTGTGTTAAACAGACACACAAAAAACATCATGCGAAATTTCAAGCATCAAATTAAAATAGGATAGGAGAAAAGTGTACCTACGTGCTTAAAATCTTCGTTTTGAGAAAATTGACCCCCCTTCAAAGTTAAATCTTTCTTACCTTAACTTTTTCGCTACGAAGATTCTTTGCTTCCTTGTAATATTTGATAGGAATAACATTATCGAATATTTAGTTGCTAGGGCGTTTCAGTAAGGAAAGTGTTAAACATAAAGTGACTCCCGCGATATCGCAAAAATATATTAATCCTAATGCACTGATTGTAAAGTGTTATATATCATTTTAAAGAGAAGAAACGGGGCTATTAGAAAATTTCAAAATCTCAAAATTGATTTTTTAATGAATATTATGTTCCCTGTTACCGTAATTAATAAGGGTACATAAATTCATACAATCTTAAAATTACAATAATCAAAAATAAACACAAAAAATACAATTCAAATCCAATGAATTTGCTATAAATTAACAGTTCGGAAAAACTTATTCCATAAGATATGAAATAAATTATCCAACTATTCTTTATAGTTTTTACTATCCGAACTAAAAAAAACTTTGAAATTTTAGGTATGTCCACTGCAATCGTGTCCGACAGCGAAGCAACCTCACGCCAACAAAGCATAGACAAGCAGTTTAACGTGCACCCTCACCCGAACCCGAGAAAACCATCGGTTGCAGCAGCGCCACCTAGCAGCAGTCGAGCGAGAGAGGCAGAAGGCACAGAGGGCGCACCTCGCGGTGAAAGTGACGAATCGGAAACCAGCTCGGTTTCCAAATATAGTGTCACCAGTGCCTTCTCTTCCAAGTCGGACCATCCGAGAGGCAGTAGGACGTTGAAGTAGGCATTGGGTTTATGGTGTTTGCAAACAAAATGTTACATAAGTAAACCTTCTTCGGAAGAAGCCAATAAGTAATTTATTATATTTTATGTAATATATTCTAACACATTATAGGAGTCACCCATTTCCAAAATTGTCTAATTGACTGACAATATGACCAAAAGCAATACTGGCCTGAAAATTCGCGCCAAACTCAATCGCCAATAGCAAAATGTTGACTCAATCGCAATATGTTGGTGTAGTACCTACTGTTCGACATTGAAAGCATTCAGAGATAACTTCAGAGTTGGACTGTTTGACATAATGGGCATACTGAGTTTGGCGCACTTTAGAAGATCAGTAGTATTACTATTGGTAACCCATCCCCTTAAGCAGTAAAGAAAATTCCATGAAGGCCTTCACAGGGTAAAGTGGTTAAGCCTCGAAATTAAACCATCTCAGCAGTGTGGAGTTTCGAATCTTTCCAATTCCAGTCACCTTATAAATCGGATATATACTAGAAATAAAAGAACAAATCTTTTTTAAAAGAATTTTTTAATGTTCTAAAATGTTTCTGAGTATTACATTCTGAAACATTTCAAAATTTTCTACAGTGCATGTCCTGGTGTCGAAGGAAAGTCCTTCAATTAATCCCTTCCAAAATGTATTTTTTTACAGGGAGTTCACCTCCCCCACCCCTGGTTACGGCCCCGTTCACCCGCCTCGCCCTACACGTGGTTCTCTCAACCGTAGCAGCAGCGATGGAGCCGCGAACGAGAAGGCCAACACGGGCAGTCTTTCGGACACAGCTCTTACAGGTTCAAGCGAGAAGGTCTCTATCAAGTCAGGAGGACAGCCTGGAACTAGTTCTAGTGGTAAGATCACTCAGTTTGGGGCTCTGTCATCTGCCAAAAGAAGTAACAGCACGTCTCAACTAAGTGTCACGGGTAAGACACAAGGTCATACGTCGAGCACGCATAGAGATAGATCTTGCAATGCATTGGTCAGGGTAGAGGAACACCACTGCTTTAGATTAGTCCTTGTGATTTGAGCTTTAGAGGTAGACTTGAATAGTCGATATTGACACAAACGTAGCTTAGAATGTGAATTGTCCTAGAAACTAGGTGGAGCCAATTCGCTTACGTTGCACTTTTTGTATGATTAATAAATGCACAATCCTTGAACAAGTCCTACTTCAAAGGGCTTTGGAACAAAACTATATTTAAAGGCCGTTTATTATCCTGTTTGGGGTATGGGAAGAGAGATCAGCATGTCCCATCTAAGTGCCTAAAATATGGTTTATTTGTAGGAATAACATTAGAGAGGTAGATCTTGTAATGCATACTGAACAGGGTAGAAGAATAACCACTAGAAGATGGTGCGTATTATCGACGAAACATGCTAGTGGTCGATTGAAAAGGGTAGAGGAAAATAGAAGTTGATTAAGCATAGTAGTCTAAACACAATAAAAATAAATTAGGCAGGGGGGGGGGAAACAAGAGGTGGATTCAGCAGGGTAGAATAAACAATTAATGGATCACACATAGGTGAACGAAAACACTCGAGAAAGGTAGGATAAGGAACACGAGAATCACTGGAGGAAGTTTTAACAGGGTATTTGAAAATCACTAGAGGTTGATTGAGCATAGTAGAAGAAAGACACAAGAAGTATATTGTACCGGACACATGAAAAACAATATAGATAAATTCACTAGGGAAGGAAAGACATGATGCAGATTGAACTTGGTAGAGGGAAAACACTAGACGAAAATTGAGCAAGGTATATGAAACATACAATAAGTAGTTTGAGCAGGGTAGAGGAAACGATGAAACATGATAATAGAATATTAAGCAAGGAGATAGAGCATAAAAACACTAATGGCAGGTTGAGAATAATAGAGAGAGAACATTAGTAGATTATGACCAGGCTAGATGAAAACACTAGAGTTGTTTGAGCAGGGTAGAGGAAACACAATAGAGGAATATTGAGCTAGGTAAAGGTAGAGAGAAGACATTCGAGCCTGATTTAAAAAAAAAAGCAGATGAAATGAATTAATGGTGCATGAAATAGGTTTGAAGGAGAAAAAAAAACAGGCAGACATTAAAAGTTTTAAGAACGAGTTTGAGGGCGAGTGCTGCTTTAGATTGAACAATTTCCAACTTTTCCGGGTAAAAAGTGCATTTTGTATAGAAATAATTCTATATTACTATATTACCAACCCAATGATAAGTTGCACTCTAATTTTTGCACTTAATTGTATATTTGTATTAATTTTAGACCACATAATATATCATTTTTGTAATCACAGGACACAAAAAACGCATGGGATTCCGTCGTAAGAAGTCTTCGACTCTAAACGTCCACCGTAGTGAAGAAGTCGCCCCTCTTGAATGTCGGCATCTTGTAAAGCAAGCTAGCAGCGTGTCGTCCGATGGAGAAGGAAGTCTTAGTGGAGATAGTTCAGTGTAAGCATTTAAATTTTTACTTTTAGGACATTAAAAATTATGCTTGCACTGAGCATCTCCAGTGTAAGCATTAAGCCTTAACTGTACATAGTCTTAAAAATTATTTTTTTAAGTACAAACAACTTATAATAGTGCAAATTCCTGTACATTTGAACACCATTTCAGAAATAGTTGATTTATCTTTATTTTTATTAAACCATCTCGACTTAAACTATAATAACATAATTTGATTTTTTCCAGCTGGTTGCCATCCATTCGTTTAGTTCCTGAAGGTGAATTTTCAAACTTTGTTGATGGCTTGGGAAGTGGTCAGCTAGTTGGACGCCAAGTTTTAGCTTCCCCTGCTTTAGGTGATATCCAACTTAGCCTCGCCGACAGAAAAGGCAATCTTGAGGTGGAAGTTATAAGGGCAAGAGGATTACAACCAAAATCCGGAAAGGTAGTTCCAGGTAAGATAATTTTTTTTGATAACTACTAATTTAGTTTGCCTCACCGTACCCTTTTCAGAGGACCATAATAAAAGAGTAATCGCCAAGAAAATGCATAGATTGTCAGTTTTAGAGCTGTAAGTTTGTAATGCACAATGAGAACATTGTCACCAAAAGATTCTTAACAAATATAAAGGGTTAGTCCCTCAGAGCTAATTGGTGCTTTGAAATCAAAATCTCTTCAAAAGTAATTATTTATCATGTAAACATTTTTTTACATGGTATTAGAATCATCAAAACATAAAAATAAACAAATTTAATGGAAAATATAGTAATGTTATTTAAATACTAATTGATAAAATTCAAAAACATTCCCGACATTTTCACAATATTTTGGAGCATTTAAAAACTTAAAAGCCAGTAATTAAATAATAAATATCAAACCGTACTTTCCTTTTAAAAATTTGTTTATTTTTTCTCTTGTGGCGATTTGTATGTTTGACCAAAAACTACTTCTGTGGCAAGGAAAAATTTCCTAGACGTTGAGATTTAAACACTAATGCATTAGCTCGATACTAACCTTCCTTCTTTAATAGAGCCGTAAAGGTTAGGAAACCGTCATAAATTCCAACATGTCTGATAAGTCAAATTCGGACACATGCTTAGGAACGATTTCGCCAATCTACTCATATTTCAAAACCAGCTACTCTTTTGGCTTGCATGTATGTATAATGTAGTGATCTATAGAAATGGAACGCAAATAAGTCGGTTTAAATATACATTATTGGTGTATAGAAAATAATATTGTGACGCTGAAAAGTCGTATTTTAAAATTTGTAGTAGGAAGCTATACCAGTTTGATATTGTTGAAAAACTATAAAATAAGTGTTTTTATGTATAACATAGATTAAATTTCAATTAAAAGTAATTACACACAAGCAATTTAAACTGTTACATTTTATTGTGGAACTAAAACTTTATATTTTTTAGCTCCTTATGTAAAGGTGTATTTGGTAAAAGGGAGGAAATGTGTCGCAAAAAGGAAAACTGCCAGTGCCAGAAAAACACTTGATCCTCTATATCAACAGCAGCTCATATTTAATGAAGAATACAAGGGTTGTATTTTGCAGGTGAGATAGTGTTTAAAACAATGATCGAATTAAATTTAGTGATTTCTTCATAGACTAAAACCTGTGGCAGCAACTGCTGCCTCCAGTATTAATGAGTAGAGTAATAAACGGTGTAAACTTGATGCGCAGAGCAGAGTAACCTTGTACAGTAACCTTGCAGAGTAACCACAAATACAAAGTAAGGGTACATCGCAAAATGGAGGAAAAGAACAATTGGCTTCAATCAGTGGTGGCGCTAGGAATTGCCCGACGGGTGGGCTGGTGTACCCCGACGGGGGGGCTTCAGTATAATTTAAAATTAAAGTTAAAAAAAAAACATTCGTTCTCGAATTGGTTGCAATATGACCAACAATCCAATACAGCCCGTGAACACTTCGCATGTTTATTATTAATATTCAAAAATGAAACAAAAAGCGTAACTCATCAAAAAAGTTATAAATCGATTAATGCTTTTGTTCAATTATAAAATTATATTTCAGCTAAATGCGTTACTGTACAGATTTCTTTTTAACTCGATTCAAATCCCAAAAAATTTCCACAATTCAAACAGTAGGATGCCTTGCCAAATTATTTTTTAGGGGTGCACAGTTTGACAAACGTGTTGGTAAATTCAGCTAATGCCGATTCCTCTACAAAACTGTACAGATATTGGACGACAAATTCGAGGTGACCCTAGTCCAGGATTCTTCCAGATTATATTTTTCTTGCATTATTATCTCTTAGTTAACGTTATCGATAATTGAGAGTAAAAACAATTAAGATACACATTTTTGTATTTTAAATTTTTTTACACAATTTGAAAGCAGTTTTAAAAACAACATTTTAAGGGATTTCAAACTGCGAATCATTTTTTACAAGCCGAGACGAGCATACCAGCAACAAATTTACTGCTTCTTTTTAATTTTATCCCAAAAAATATCAATAATCGAGTAAATCATTCTTTTTAAATAAAAATATATGTATTAAAATGCTTCCAAACAATTCAATAAAATAATAATTGAGGTTAAACATACCCAAGTAGTCTGTTCCTTCACATTCTTTTATGCTTACAAAAAAGCAAATCTTTTAAAAGTGTTCTAAGTAAATCCGTTCGAAAGAAAACTCTTAATGGTAATGAACCCTCCTGTGAAGGTCAACTATATGCACCCTCACTTTAAGTTCCCGAGGCCATAAATTCGTTAGCAATGTTGACATATGATACTACTAGTTGGTAACTCAAAAGAACGTCCTTTTTTATTTTTTGTTTTCAGAGCATTTAGAGGGTTTCTACAGCTAACCCCGCTGTTTGGGGTGGTGGGACGATAAAAGAGAAGCTACATTTCGCCGCTTAGGGGTATGCACTCAAGGTCAATTGAAGAAGGGTACGAACCACGACTGAGAGTCAGTTTTGGAAAATGCGAACCAGTGTTAAATTTTGAAACGGTTAAAAGGTTTTTTTTTCCGACTCACAGATTTTTCCGATATTGTAAGGTAATTTTATCCCGACGAAATTTAAAATTTCCCCGACGGGGGGGCTAGCCTTCCCCGACAGGGGGGCTTGAGCACCCCTAGCCCCTCTGCTGCCGCCGCCCCTGGCTTCAATGCTAATCCATATTTACGTCAGAATTTAACTGAGTTTACTATAGTATAATCAAAGCTATTAATGTATGGAAATGCATTTTGCATTTGTCAGTAAATGCATTTTTTCTTTTCAGGTTACTGTTTGGGGTGATTATGGGCGAATGGAGAAAAAAGTATTTATGGGCGTGGCCCAGATCATGCTCGACGAATTAGACCTTTCAAACTTTGTGATCAGTTGGTACAAACTGTTCCACCATTCTTCATTGGTCAACCTTCCAGCTAGCGTGCCACCAAGTTCTATGATGTCAGTAGATAGCTTTGGTTGACTACAGCATTCTTTAGCCTTTTCTAGACCAGATCTGATTCTTCAAAGTGCCATGCGTGCTACTGGATAACGGACAAGTGACCCAGTAGCCGACTGCGAATATCTCCAAAATTTCCATTGCACGAAAGCCCTAACCATCATTTTCCAATGACAAGAGTGCCTGAAATGTAAACGTTAATAACAGTAATTCCTCATCATTGACTGCTTTCCTATCTCTTCAACAGCAAAAAAGCAAACAAAATTTTTTCATATTTTATATCCTATTCTACAGTGCAAACTTGTGCACTTTTACTGTGTCTCACATTCACTCAGGACATCTTTGATGTTTAAGGGCCCACAGAGAGAATCAAAACCCGCATTTGAAAAATCTCATCCAAAAATGCCAAACTCAAAACCAATTATTGCCAAAAATCAAGTTGTTTCTCTCTCTCTCCAAGTACTGAATAGATGGTCTCGAAGCATTGCTCGAACAATTGTTTTTTGGTATAAACGTCGCCAATGTTTTAGGCCATTCTTTCTAAACCGCAGTTTGGTGACTTAGTATTATCAGTCTAGATATATATGAAATTAATTTCTCTCTATTTTTCCTTTCCCCTTTTTTATACACTCCTGTAAATCGAGGCAGTAATGTGCTAGATTAAAACGGAATTAGTGACAACGACACGTAATAGAAGGCGAACGAGAAAAAAATTTAATCTTTTTATTGAGGTCGAGAAATACTATGTAAAAACTGTAAATTATCTTTCACAAAGCTTCATATTTTCTTGAATGAATAGTGATATCCTCGTAGGAAGGTACTAATGAGATAAAGGTAGTTATTTTAGTTATATTGCCTGAAGGTATGCCCTTGGTTTTTATCATACCATCCAATTTAAGTTTTGAAGAAAAAGTTACTTTTGTGATATCTATACCATAAAGTTTCTTTTTCTTCGATTTATATAATGTAAAGATAAATTAAGTTATATGATTATTTAGGGGGAACCCTTAGTTCTCAAGTGTGAGAGACATTCCAGATATCTGCTAGCTACTGTGCTAATCAAAACAAGTTTTATTTACACTCTCATGCTAGGAGAATTTTCTATATATACATAATTTTTAACATCATTGTTGTGTTTTAAAGATTTACATTTTGTAAAAGACTGTTTGATTCAAGAGCTACGAATGAATTATGCCTTGAGTATGTTTGTACGAAGAAGACACGAGAGATGGAACCAGGAAGCCAAATATCTAGGGGGGATATCTTATTTCAACTGTGACTACGCCTATTTAGGCTCATATTACTGGGAATCAACCTATTTGGGCTCACAATGACTACAGTATCATATCAAGTTATGAATTTTTTTCATTGCAGAATATATATATAATGCAACCAGCAGTTGCACCCTCTATCGTTACAGCTTTTTTGGCTGTCCTCTTCAACAAGAAGTTTTTGGTATAAGCTTACATTTTAAAAAGTATTTTATCGATACTAAAAAAATATGTATTCATCATATCAATAATGCATGCTACTCTACATCGATATTATTGCTATTATTCTACTAAACTAAATTGCATTTTCGTATATTCACCACTTTAAGAATTTGGGGTGTGAATTTCTTTGTTATTTTACATATCCTCACAGAAAATTATCTTGTGATCTGATAAGCAAAAGAACCTTATTTCAACTATAAAATTACAGTAAAGGCTCTATACTTGCATTAAGAAGGCTTTGGTTAGTTTACTGCAATTAAGGATTATTTGGATGTGATTTTTTTTTTCATTTTTCTTTTTATTAAATAAACCTGTTTGGACAAATACAGCAAGAAAATCAAGTATATTTGAAATATAACATTGAATGTGAAAATCCTGATACAATATTGTGAAGTCAAAATGAGAATCAAATACTGTTAAACTTGAATTTTACACGAACACGTTTTAATATCGCCAAATTTTTTTATCGACAAAATTAATCGGATTATATGCAAGTATTAGAGGTTTTACTATAAAAATATATAACACAATATTTATAGGGCAAATGTGAAAATACTTTATATTGATACGAAAACGTGAGCCAAATTAGTTTGTTCTATAAATATTATAATTCATTTGGGGAAAATTGCTGGTGATTGAAGTGCAGTTGTAAAAAGTATGAAGAGTTCTTTTGCTTAACAGGCCAGAATTCAGTCGAAATCTTCAATGCATCACTTAAAATAGGTCTAGAGGGTTTATTGGAAAACCTATTATGTATTCAAAAATGTTAATCATCTAAACGACTGCAACAACCGTCATCTAGTTGTTTTATCAAAGAATATATTATCTCAAATATATTGTATATTGAACTTTATATAAGACTTAAAATATAACCCTATTCGACATCATAAATAATTTCATTGTTATATGGATGAAATGTAATATAAGAAATTAAAATTTTTGTCATACTTTTCAGAAGTTTAACTTCTCAATCGTGTTTCTTTATAAGACCATTAAAGATATGCATATATAAAAACGAGGAATTTCCTTCATTTTATTCCATTAAAATTTACATACCATTAACATACTCGTTTAACAAATTAAAACCCAATTTAAAAGGTTTCTGAACAAAGTTAGATAGTTTATTATTTTTAAGTATTATTAATTTGTGCGATCCAAGTTAATTTAAAATATAAATAGTGCTCTATAAATATAAATAGTTGCTCAATAGTGATAACTTATGAACGTCCAACCCCTCATAAAAACCATTAAAAACTCTTTTCACACACTTGGGCGACTTTGGGTGAGCTAGTCTTATTATTTATCGAAAAATTCACAACATATTTTGCACAATTGGCTTATATTTTGGCGAGATGAGAAACATATTTAGAGAGAAAATTTAACTCACCCTAGGAGGATAGAAAGAACAGGAGCAGTCACGCGGATTCAAACGTACGGGAACTGAGTGAAGCGAGAGGTGGAGGGGAACCAGGGGAAAGCAGCTATCTTTATCTACCCCTAGTTAACATGGGGTTCTATGGGAAAATTTACGATTTTTCGTTTAAAATGAAAAAAATGTGATCACATTATGAAAAATGAATACACATATGAAGAATACACTAGAAAAATCGATTGATTTTTCAGAGAAGTTTCCTTAGCAGGCCACTTTGGCGATGATAGCGAGTGATCGCCTTTACAGCGCGATGACTTCAGAAACAGCAGCTAAAACAATAACACAAAATTGCAACTTCACAATTGCTGACTTTGGTATTTTAAAGCACTCACTTACAGCAACCAAAACCAGCATGCACACACAAATCATTATAAAATATAATTTTGCTCATTATGAGTGATTGGCCACATATTTGACAAGAAATTGAAGATTAAAACAAACTGTCTTTTATAAGGTTCTAGAAAGCCCTGTTATTGCGAACACCTATAAAATAGTCATTTTTTATTTTTATTTTTGTTACTTTAGATATTAAAGAATATAATACTTCCTATTTGAAGAGGTCATCTGTAGCACAACATCGTCATTTTAAACATTTAAAAAAATATTTTTGAATTTAGTATTCAATAAAAATATATTTTATACAACCTTGGGAGTATTGAGAAACATGTATTCATTTTTTAATAAGCATTTTAAATATTGTCTTTTAGATCCTTTAAACACTAAAATATTAACACATTTAGCTAATAAAATTGCAAAAATATGGCAAATGCTTTTTAAAAGAATATTTTTAACACTACAGTGGAACTCCAATTATCCGAAGCAATCGGGGCCTAACAACTTTCGTATAATAGAATTGGAGTTAATCGAAAAAAAAAAGGTATATTTAATCAATTTCTCAATATATTGCTGGGCTGTGAGAAAATGTAGTTTTAGTTTCGGTCGTTATCAATCCAACAAACCAAAATTGTAAAGCGTCGTTTTGCAGTCTGAGTTAAAGCTTTATGTAATAGTTTTTTTCTATTAAACTTATGCTAGAATCTTACGTACAAAAAAACTTTTATACTTGGCCTATTTGTTACTTTTCGTATCTGTTGGTTGCCTAGTGATTTTTTGGTCGGTACAAAACAATTACTAGGAATGACTTCCAATAAAGACGAACAGTTACAGGTACACCATGTAGAATTTTTTTTCTGACATTCCGATAATCATCACAGCTTAGGAATATGTTCTACTTTATTTTTAAACTAGCTTGATCCAACTGCTTACTCGCTACTGCTTTCCCCGGGGTGTATACCAGCAATGCAGCACAAGAAATTTCTTAAAATGAAGAGAAGGTATCACTCCGCTCGACCAATCCACAAATAACACAAAGCATCTAAAAGTAATAATTCAAATAATTAATAATAAATAAATAATAAAGCAATTATCTTTAAATTAACATAACGCGTTATTATCATATTGTAGAGAAAATCACATTCAATGAAATACTTTTTAATGTGTTCCTACAAAATTCGCCTTTTTATTCTAGAAATACAGGGTAGTCCCGAATTCATGGTACAAACTTTAATGGTAGGTACAGGACATTGTAACAATGATTTATTGTCTAGGAATGTTGTATAGTCGCAAGTGACGTGGTGAGGCGTTAACAGGGGAAATAAAAGGTAAGAGAAAAGGAGTGATCGGTTGGTATCATTGCCGGTAGTCGCGACTCAGTGGCGAAAGCTATCATATTTTTCTGAAAAAAGTGTTACCATAACTGCTGCATGTAGTTCCGATCGCCATTCGTTACCGCATGTGGTTTCAGCACGATGGGGCGCCAGCACACTTCAGCATTGAAGTACGGAATTACCTGAATGCCACGTTTGGTGCTCGATGGATTGGGCGTGGTGGACCAGTTCCTTGGCCAGCCCGATCTCCCGATTTATCGAGCTTTGATTACTTTTTATGGAGATTTTTTAGGACATCTAAAGCATCTTGTTTAAGAGACTCCAGTTGACTCAGATGAGGATCTCGTCGCTCGCATATCTGTAGCTGCTGCAGGTGTGCGCGACATACCAGGCATCCTCGAACGTGTACGCCAGTCGCTCCACCGACGCTGTCGAGCATGTATCGCTACTGGTGGACGCAATTTTGAACAGATACTGTAAACATGGCACTTGTCAACAATGGTTTTTAGTAAAATCTTCGTTTTTCCTTTCGGCCGTTATTTCCTCTGTTTACGCCTCACCGCGTCACTTGCGACTATGCATTCCTATACAATAAATCCTTGTTACAATGTCCTGTACCTACCATTTAAAGTTTGTACCACGAATTCGGGACCACCCAGTATAAATAAAAACTGAATAGATGATGATATTTTACGAAACTACAAATCTGGACATGACGGTTATGAATTTCAATATTCCAACCTCTGAATAAAAGTAGTGATTTATTTAAGTTATAGGGCTGTGACACTAAGAGGGGCCCTAAGACAAAAGAGTGGATTCCCATGTTCTGAATACTATGTTGGCTTTCGCAAACAATATACAGAAAGAAGTACTTCATACAAATCGAAAGAAAAAATGTCATTACAGTACTCAAATAATTTAACTGTAGTAAACCAGTTATTTATAAATCGCTTTTATGATATTTTAATTTCAAAATAATCGTTAATTTTAAAATAATTATTCAATATTCCATTCTTTGGTTAAACCGGCGAAGTGAAACTAATAAAGGTTTGGATGACATATGATTGCATATTAACACAGTGATAATAATATTTGCTTGATAATTAAGTGCATAACTGAAGTATATTATCACTGTGTTAATATGCAATCATATGTCATCCAAACCTTTATTCAATATGTTCAAGCATTATAATAAACACCATTTATATCAATATGTTCAAGCATTATAATAAACATACCATTAAAAAATCAGTATTTTTTGTTGAAGCTTACAAAATCAGAAATTTGATACATAGTCCACTAAGTTTCGCCATGTTTTTCATATCAACATATAATTGTTAAGGGTGCTCATCACCCCCATTCCCCGTCCTCCTTCGATCGGGTTTGCTAATGGTAAGTCTATGGGAGAAAAATGGTTTTTGTTCCAAAAAAAAAAGCAATGAAATTATAGGAATATTTTGATGCGGTTTTTTTTAAAATTCATAAGACTCCAATAAAATTGTGCTTTTAGAGGTTATTTTTTTAAAAACGTTATTTACCTTTTTTTAATAGAAAAAAAATTTGATTAAAAAAAAGTAAACAACGTTTTTTTTTTAAAAATAACCTCTATAAGCAAAACTTTATTGGAGTTTTGTGAATTTAAGAAAAACCGCATCAAAATATTTCTATAATTTCATTGCTTTTTTTTTTGGAACAAAAACCATTTTTTCCCATAGACTTACCATTAGCAAGCCCGATCGAAAGAGAACGGGGAATGGGGGTGATGAGCACCCTTAAGGGATTAAATTAAGGAACAGGTTATTTTTAGCTGTATTTTTCATTTTTAGGATGAAAAAATGTGTCCGGTTAAGGCGAAGATTCGATTAACGAAGACCGATTAAGAGGAAGTGGAATATTTTGTTTCAAAAATAAATTGTATTAAATTTCAAAAGATGGCAGCACCAAATTATTCCTTCGAACTTCCCGTTTGGTGCTATATCTTCTTTTTAACCCTCTAATGCATACTGTTACCGTTTGGTAACAAGTAACATAATCCACTTTATTCTATTAAATTAGAGCTCCTAATAGACAAATCTGTGTTTTCTTCATCTATTACATTTCATTTTAAAGTTTTAGTTACTAATAATCCTCATAGATGACATTAGTAAAAGCGTATTCAAAATTAAAGAGTGAGATTATTAACTTTTGTGAAATTACGTTTTTGGCAGTATTCAAAGAATAATAATATTAGTACTAAATGCTAATAAATTGTTTTGAAAAATTAATCATAGTTAAAAAGGGTTATTTTGAAATATTTTTAGTAGTTTTCTAGTCATTATTATATAAATTGGAATTTTGCAGTTGGTTTTTGTCATATGGAAAAAATTTTAAAAATTGAAATTATTTAAATTCAAATGCAGTTAAATTTTTTAAAGTATTTTTCCCTTAATGTGTGAGTATTAAAGATACATATATATTTTTTGGAGATGAAAATAAAAATTCATGCATTAGAGGGTTAAGCATCGACTACTTAAAACAAATTATTATGCTTTTGACCATTTTAAAATAAATATAGATTGGACGGAAGAAAAAAGTAAGCACCAAATCGTTGAGTATTGCTGAATTGCCGGGAGATATTGGCGCTTTTTCCCGATTCGGTTTTTCTACATTTAAAGGCTCTTCGCCTTCTATTATCTCACTTTTTTTTTAAACATTATACATAGCATAAAAATAAACGTAATTCCATTTTTTATTTCAAGGGATGATATCAATCAAGCATTTATTATTTTAAAGTCACAAATATAGAAAAAATGAATGTTTCATAACTGAGCTTTTAGCATACATGAGTGATTTAGATTATTTAAGTAGTAAAATTTTTGATATAAACCTTTTGTAATTAATTTTTTCCTTTTTATTGCACCTTAAATTTATTTAAAAAGAAATCATTAATTACCTATTCAATAACACAAAAATTAATTTTGTAAGATAAAACTAATGTAAGTTTAAAAATAGTAATTAGTTTTTTATATATTAATAAATACAAATAGTTAGTTTAAAAATATGTATTTACCATGCAGATTTAAATTGCAAACAAGATTCTAATTAAAATATCTAATTAAAAAATTAATTAAAAACCTTAAAAAAACTTATTAAAATAATTCTAATTCGAAGAAATTGTAATTAAAAATAGTTTCTGTTAAAAACATTTTAAATTATATATACAAAAAAATTGAAATCCCCCAGAAATTTATTCTAGTTGCCCCAGGCTTAGATTGAGCATTATTTACACTGGGAACTGTTATTTTGCTTTGAATTAACTGGATTTAGAAACTACCAATAGATGGCGCAGTCACATAAACTTTTCAAATATATTCTGACTAGATATTTCCAACCCTAACAACTTTTGCAGCGACGTTTTTCTTTCGTTTAGTTTTTAAAAGTAGTCGAAAGATAAAAAAAATAATAACTTTTAAATGACTACGTTTTATAAATTAAGTTTTAATATATTATCAGTATTGATTATAAAAAAATAGAAACTATAAAGGTTAAAACAAAAGAATACAGCTAGGAAAATAAAAAAAATGATTAACTAATAACATTACAAGAAAGATACAACATTTAGAGTGGAATATATTTAATTTAATCTATGAATAAGGTTTAAATTTACAAATTTAGGATACGCTTTTGCGATGCACTGGATTTAGCATTAGGAATGGGGTTACTAAAATTTAAATACAAGGCGTTTTGAAAACTGTTATTTCTTTAAAATTGAAATTGATGCTGTTCTTGACAAAAATAAGTTTGAAAAAGTTCTAAGTTAAGTTAGGATAAGTTCGTTTAATTTGTATCTTGGAAAACTAGAATCCTAAATAAAATGTGACATTGAAAAAGAATTTTTCATGTATAAAATATTAAAAAATGTCACATAAACTAATGATAATTGATTAAAAAAAACCTATTTAGGAAAAGATTAGAAAAATGAAAAAACATTTTATTTTGAAGAAAAAATTATGCTTAATCGATTAAAATAATTGTTTTAATATTGTTTAACTAAACAACACTGTTTATAATAGTAATTATACCCTGGGTAATGTAACTCCCCCCCCCCAAAAAAAAAACCAATAAATTTTAAATAAATAAAACATTTTTATGAATTATATATTTTTTTAAATATAAATCTTAGTACAAAAAAATCCATTTCTTTAAATGAACATTTCATACACCTCTTCTTGGCTAAGTATACCTGATTATTAAAGAAAGCAATATAAATTTTAAGTAACAGTATATAACCCTCACTTTTGAACACTTTTACACAAGATTTATCCACTTACGGACCAATCGAACAGCCACACAACAATATAAAACACATCTTGTTGTAATTTAAACTTTTAAACGACAAAATTCGCTAATTTTAATAATTATTGAAAAAAGCCTATTTTCACTTAGATTCAATTAGTAAATACAAATAAGCGTCTAAATAAGTCAAATAATTCAAATAAGCGTCTTAAAAATCTTTCAACGGCCTGGTTTTAAAATAGTTTAAAAAAAATTAAAACAAAATAGCGTAAAATAACCTATCTTTGAATAGTTTGTATTACAACGTTATCATGCATCAATAACTCTGAAATGCCAATTAAAAAAGTCCTCTTTTTAATTGTTAAAATGAATACACTTTCCTAATTAACAAATAATGGACCATTAAAATATCGATTATTAAGAATTGAATTGCGATAAAATTCTACATGTTTCTTTTATATTTTCATTTTGTTAAAAAAAATCTTACGGGAAAATTAATATATAAATTAATTTACTTGTTGTTATAAGGAGTATAATTGTTTTTAGTTTTTTAAATTTTAAATATACTTTGTCTCTACTTTGCTTCAACTTGACATATCACACTGTCTCTGGGATTTGTGGTTCTGGATATGAAAGTGTCTGACAAATTGACAAGCAGATGGACAAGGCAATCATCACCTCTCACTTTTTATGCCGCAAATGTAACGTGGAGGCAAGTAAAAAATAAAAAATGCCTTCAGATGAGTTTTATTCTATAAAATAAATTATAATATATTTAAACAATATTAGACTCTTAACCTCAATCTAGTGAAAATTAGTAATAGGGTTTGTTGTAAAAATAATAAAATAAAATGGTATTTGCGTTTTAAAAGGTAAAATGTGCGTAAATTTTTGTTTGAAATTTTGCTTTTGTTTTCAGCATTTATATATTCCTTGATATATTTTCTAACATTTTTAAAAAGAATAATTTTAATTATTTATTGTTGATTATTCCAGTAATAATGCTATATTTGTTTTCGATAGAATTTATTACGTTAATTCATAGCAACATGTATGAACTATTTTATTTCAATTAAAAAAAGAAATAAAAAATGTTTTAAATTAATTAGCATTACAAAAATAAAACAAAACGTCAATTTAACGACCATTTGAAATAATAACTTGTAGTTTTGACAAAATTCCTTTTTGATCGATATATTTTTTTTGTATTGCGCCCTCTTGAAGGGAAGGGCGTAGGCTATATAGCCCAATACCCCGCTCGCCAGAAGAGACATTCACAAGAGACACACAAAGAAGGACGCCACAAACACATAGACAAATAACAACATTTATTGATAAACACAAACATCCATGCCTTAAACGGGATTCGAACCCGAGCCCAGCAGCTCCAAAGGCTAGTACACTAACCATTGCGCCAGTGGACCGGCTATTTTTTTTTCTTTGTTTAGCATTATATCAAAGTAAAAGATTGTCTTTACAAGCAAATATTATCATACACAGTGTTCTAAGTTAAGGGCCTAATGGACAAATGGAATTTTGAACAACTTTTTAAAATATTAATCGACTAAAATACCAATCAATCCTCCGAAGTCTGAATTTCTTAGTTTATCTTAATAAGTTATTTCAATGATCCAAATTAAAAAAAAATACAATGCTTGATAGTAAATTAAAAAAAATCACTTCTAAACGATAATAGCTTTCAAATAACTGATAACCATTTCAATAACGACATATTAAAATAACACAAACCCGTGATTTCGTTACAACAACTTGTGAACCAACAATAGTGGAATTTAAAATTAATTTGAAATGAATGAAGTGAAATTTCTGAGGCAAAATACACCAAAATATCGATATATTTATCTATTCATCACGATTTTTTTTGAACCTATTCATCACGATAAATAGGTTAAAAAAGAATGAAACATTTTGCTTAACTAAATGATTATTTTGGCATTTGGAATTCTGAACACACAATTTCCTATTTCCGTAAATTTAAGGAAGAGCACTCATAAAAAAAAACGAAAATTTCTTACAATTAAAATTAAACTTTTGCTGAAAAGTGTTTTGCAATTGTAATTATCCATTTAAAATGCAGAACGTTCCACTTTAGAAATAATCAATACAAAATAAGCTCTCTTCAAGAAGTAGAAGATTTTTCAGAAAAGAAAAACTGCTCTACCTTTTTTTTATGTTTAGTGTAGGTCGAAAATAAAATTGCTGCGAATACGCATTTGCTAATAAATTTTGAAGCTTCGAAATAAAAAGTTTTATAGAGTTTAAACGAAAGTAGGGTCATGCAAAATTTTACCCAGCTAGTAAATAAACTGAGTAAAATATTTATACGTCTTTCTTGCGTTTGCATTTCTTTAAAAATAAAATAGTTTCTCTTCAGAATGCATTTATTTAGAAATTTTGTTCAAAATATTTTAAGATTTGTATAAAAAATATTTATTTCAATACGTGTAGTGAGGATAGTGCTTATTTATCAGGATTTAAATATGTTTAAAACATAGAATAGAAGAACGTGTTCATAAAGCACGTCCGTGATAAGAATGAGACAATTAGATTAGCTATGCTAATGTGCGATATTTGTAACATGCAAATTTTTACACTACCATCACAAAGTAGAACTCACACTTTAATATAAGATGTGATTTTGATTGTTGATGCTGCAATTTTCGCCACATGCTAGCTCATTTATCGAATGTTATTCGAAAATAAATTGTACAATTCTGTAATATTTCGATGACAGAAGATGCAAAAACATAGTCTTTAAACATTTTAAAAAGCGAAAAAATTCAAAAATAACTATGTATCACCTTAAAATACAGTACGTTGAACAAGGACACATCAGAATTTCTTGAAATTTTGAAAAAGGAATCTGGAAAAGAACCCAACTCTTGTAACGAATGTTAAGAAAGCAGTGCAAATAAACTAAACCTGATATTTCAGTGCGCCAAATCAGCCGGAAATTGAAGTTATCGCAGTCGAATGTGCTCAAATTCATTGAAGAAGATTTGAATTAAGGACAATTCTACCATAATTTTTAATTTCAGGTATAAAAAAACTTGTAAAACTTATTTTTTCAAAATAATTGTAAATGTTTGTCAAAAGGTTTATAAGGGTTCTAGAGTTACGAAAAAAAGTTCAGCAAAGCTCATTTGTAAGAAACAAAAAATTATAATAAGGGATGGCAGTTTTTGAAAAACCACCGATCCTCAAGAAACCGGTCTAAACCGGTCTTACGAAATTAACTGTTTTTCAATGAAACCAAAATCACAAAAAAACCCGGTTAGTCTTGAGACTGGTTTCGGTTTTCCATCCCTAGATCATTACAACGGTAAGGACAGGAAGGTCAGGAAAGAAGGTAAGAACATTCACGCTGTATTTCGGTCATTTTTGTGTTGAAACTAACTCCAGTTTAATAAAAATGGAGGGACAAAGTTAGGATACGAGAAAAACGCATTATAAATATTAAAGGCCAAAATTTAATGGAAGGAATTTGTTAAGCTACAGTATCAGTTCAATTTAAAATCCAAATAAATGTAATTTTCAACTAAAAAACGTGTTATATTGACACCTATACTAAAATTTGACGTTCGGGACACACGACGGTAAGGACTTTCTGCGTTGTTTTGTCTTCTAAAATTTTTTTGGAGTTTCTTTGCTTTAAAATTATGTTTTGCAATTATAAAAGGACTAGTTTTTTTAGTATAATCAGAAAACATGGTAAAGAAATATTATTTTTTTTTAAGTTATGCTCAAGGGACATAAAATTAAAAATTATGGTAGAATTGCAATTAAAAGCTTTTAGGGAAAAAACGGTTTCGAAATACAAAAAAGATCAAAAACAGTGAACAAAGAAGAACTGTTTTAACATTTTACAGAAAATGATTCCATCTGGATTAGGACAAAAACTCGTCATTGATGACGAGTCTTATTTTAGGGGACTTGTTTTATGAAGCAACAAACCATATATCATGCACAAAAATTTTTTTAAATTTTTTTTCACATAGTTATAGCTGTTTTTGTGTTATTTCATTAATAATTAACTTTTCACCCTTATACTATAATTTAAATTAAACGAACGATTATTAAGCTAACTGTTTAATCATTGCGTGGACGCGTATCTTTTGGTTTCAGGTTTACGCATGGTTCCTTCCTCTACATATGACATATGACAATGAATGCACCCTCTAGAAGGACGGAGCATAGGTTTTATAACCCGTTACCCTACTCGCCAGAAGTGACCCAGTCACAGAAGACACACAAAGAAAGGGCGACACAAACACATAGACAAATAACAACATTTATTGACAAACACAAACACCCATGCCTTACCGGGATTCGAACTCGAACCTGGAAGGCTAGCTGCTTAACCGTTGTGCTGCCGGGTCGGTTAGGTTAGGTTAGAATTATCGTCGCACTAGAGCTACACGTTGGCTATTGGCGACGGGCGTCGTATTTTAGAACCACAGTCAGGTGACGAGCCAACACCTGAATAGGCACCCAACGCAACCGGCTGCCGGGTCGGCTTCCTCTGCGTATTTATGCATTTTTATTTAAAATAAATCGAACCACTACTCGTCAAGGTACAATTATAGTCACATTATAACGATGAGGCACGGATTCCAACAATTTCCAGTAGAAAATGCGCCTCAACCTTTATAAACTAAGCTTACTATGCCAAAACTTAATTTGCGTACGATATGATCAAGCAATATAGGGGAGAGGAGGGAGGATTGGGACATTTTTACATAAATATTTTTTTATTCATTATCCCTTGCTTATTTATAGATGCAAATGGTTAGATAATAAACTTACAAGCTTTAAATCATTTTTAAAAAATACACAGCATTTAAATGTTGAACTATTGTATTACTGTTGAGAAATTCAAATTACAAGAATTTTGTCAAATTCCTCCCTCTTGGGTGGGAGAAGTGGGACATGAGTATGGGAGGGATGGGACACATTTGAAAATAAAGAAAAAATATCAAATCTAATAATGAGAAAGGTTACCATCAAAAGAAATTCAAGGTTGGGCTCTACTGGTCCCACCAATCAATTGTGGTGGCAGCAATTTCATGATAATATCGTTTTTTCCCTTTTATACTATAGTCATCCTGTTGAGGAAAATTAAAATTTCCGTTTGTGTCCTTTCACAAAAATTTTACATTTCAACTTTCACCATTGTCAATACTCAACACCATTGCAACGTAGAAAACAATTGACCGTTTGGTGATGAATTTGACAAGCACAAAATCATATTTGCCTATGTTAGGCTTGTCCTTCATCCAGTCAATCTTTTTTTGCTATTTCCATATCATCATCTGAAATGTCATGTAATGAAAATAATGACCCTTCGCTATCACTGGATTCATATCTTTGAAATTTAATTTTTTTTTTTTTTAATTTTAGGCTTGCACATACATATTTTAGTTAGCAACTTTTTTTCCTAGTCGGGCAGCTTCTGCTTCTTCAATATCCTTCTTCTCGAGTAACTGTTAATATTATTTTTTGTCCATTTTTCTTTTCTTTACCTTTATGCAATGGATTCCTAGGTTCGGCTTTAGGAAATGAACGTATGGACAGGAGGAAGGAAGAATGGACTGGAAGGAGGAGGAATGGACATGTCCCATTCCTCCCTCTTTCAGTGTGTCCCATTCCTCCCTCTACATAATGAAATAACTTCTTACATAAAACCTGCTGACTTTAGACTTAAATAAATTGATGATAAGCGTACATTGTATCTTTAAGTGTACTGTGACACTATATTATGCTTGTTTTAGAAATTACATGAGTAAAGAAAAAAAAACTTAAAATAGATTAAAAAATTTCTCTGGAGGTGTGAAAATAAACTTTTTCCGAATGAAAACTGAAAGTTGAATCTGGATAACCTAGAAATAGGTAACAACAAGAAGCTATACATATGCTATCTGGTGGACCTGTTGGGCTTTGATATAATTCTAATAAATTATTT
The DNA here is from genome assembly GCA_023701765.1 of Hylyphantes graminicola. Lineage (NCBI taxonomy): Eukaryota > Metazoa > Arthropoda > Arachnida > Araneae > Linyphiidae > Hylyphantes > Hylyphantes graminicola. Next base: position 24,504,929 of record CM043123.1, on the reverse strand, counting down.
GTAGGTAAAACATTTTACATGAAACGCCATTTAGCACGTTTGACATTTAGTTTGTTTTATTTAGGGTTTTATGCATAGAAAATATTAGCATAACAACTATGCAACACATATTTTTAAGGGTAATGCATTTTGCTTAAAACATCAGAGGACAACACTTCTCTTTAGTTTTAAAATATTCAAATATAAATTGTATAAAGTGAAACACATTATAAAACTTTATTTTATTTGCATTTTCTGTGCTTTAGATTTTATTCTATTTCAAATTTGTTTAATTTAATTCTCAGCATAAGTTAAACATCAGTTAAACAACAATTGAATAACATTCCAAACACGATAGGAATTCTATAAATATATTTTATCTCATTCACTGTTATAAATAGCAATAAAAAGAATTATAATAGTTCAGGCATTTTGGTCTCCACTTTTATCCCGTTGATGTAAACACGAATTGATTTAGATTCTTATTTTTATGAAGTACAAAATAGTGAAGCAAATATCATTCGTTTAAATTTTGTTTATCACTACAGGAAAATGTATTTTTGGAACTAATTTATTTTTCGAAAGTCTCTTTAATGGGAGTAATTGGGATATAAACTTAAATTTATCAAATATATTATATAATACTATACATAAAAAAATAGATTTTTTTATGCATGCTGTGTTTATTTAAGGAATTCTTGCATTTTACTTTTTGATTCATAAAACACTTTTATTGTTGTAGTACAAAAATTCTCGCTAACCTTACTCGAAACTTTATAGACTGTAATTTTAAACACGTTATTCACCAGTGCTGCCAACCTTTGACAGCAAGATATTATTTATGGTGTAGAAATTCAAAATATGGTAGTAAAAATACAAGGAAGATCCTTTCCTATTTCAACATATAAAAACTTTTCAAGTTTAGTTTTTTTATGATAAGATTGAACAAGTAGTCTCTCTTACCAACAAAAATATAAAACTGACATTTTTTTAACGAAAATTATACATTTTTTTTATTATATCTGCTTTAAATCTGCTTGAACGTATGACTTCCATTAACAAGATTCGGTAGAAACAATTTTTTTTTTTTTTGAAAAATACGATTTTTTTTTAAAAAAATACGAATTTTTTTCATTCAAGGAAATGCAGCAGTACATACAATTGAGATGCGTTAAATATGATTAAAAGCCTTAAAACACATAAAGTAAAATTTATTGGAATATAACATATAAAAATAAACCACCGAATTATTCCCGGAAAAACACATCGTAATTATCTTTCACTCCTCGACTTAGAAAGTCTTTTTCGTTTACCGTTCTTCTCATCCGTCACAGTCCTATTCATATATTAATGAATAATTGATTCTTAATACCCTAAAAGATAAGGGTTTACATGTTTATTAATCATTAGTTTACAGAGCATAATATAAAAGTTACATTATCCAAAAAAACAAGATAAAACAATTAAATATTTACAAACAAAATGAAAACACGCAAAATGGTTTTTAAAAACACTTTGTAAAATGTTTGTTTGTACACAATTTATTTTTAAAAAAGATAAAAACCCTAAGTTTAGGCTCGGATATGTTTTTTTTAAGAATCAATTTGTAATCTAACACAATACAAAGCAGTATTTTTCTTTACATCACAATAATAATAAATTAAAATGTAGACATTGCACAGCAACTACTTACTTAATTTTTGTGTGATTTTAATTTTTTAAAACGCTTTATTTTTTAGTCTGTAGTTTCGTATTTTGCTGAATTTTTTTTAACAATCAAATAGACAGTCCAAGCTGAAAAGTTAATTGATTACGGAAACCAAAACTATTGGAATAGTAATGGTGACTCGGCTAAAAAATGAAATTGGGTTAATCATATTTTATTTCATATAATAGTTAAGTTCTAAAATAACATACTTTATCGTTTTTTAACTTTTACAAAACGGCTATTGCGTGTATCGCGAGCTTTTCTATTATCCTTCATATTCCCGTCAATTCTGTTTGCATTTGTACCTTAATAAACTGTTTTTAAAAAAGAAATATTAAGTCATGAATTTGTGAGTACATTAGAGAATAATTTACAAATCGGTTGAAATAAACTAGTTTTAAGCTAAATTAAAGTATAGTTATTAGTTTAGCCACAATTAAATAGAATAAAAAGTTTTACTAGGAAATAATTAGTCTCAGGAAAATTTCAATTTCTCAGGACAAGAATTAAAAAAGATACCTGTTTACAATGCGTTTCATAAAGAACTAATAATTCTTAAAGAAAAAATTACAAACTAGATATTCATATATTTGACCATTTTTAAAAATACTAAACCAACAAATCTTTCCTACAAAAAACAACAAAACATCATTATTCCGACAAAAAGACTTTTGCGCGTCTTTTTGCGTAAATCCCCCCCCCCCCCTTCATTTGTGTTTACACTCGTACCTGAATGAACCCTTCCATTCGCTATCCGGCTGCCATGCGCGCAAATCCGGCTGCTGTCAGTCCGGCTCCGACAACCGCGGCTCTCACTTGTTTGGCAACTTCTCCTACGAACAGGTGGCCTCGGCACGGGGGTAAGTGTGGAAATTGTTTCCCCTCAAAATTCCCCTTCAATTTTCCCCCGTTAAATTTCCGCGTCACTCGGGGGGAAATTGTGGCGTTTGATGGGAGAGGAAATTTGGTTTTTAAATGTCGTAGGAAGCGTGGAATAATTGTTTTGGGGGCTTGTTTGGGAAATGAAGCAACAGTTGGGGAAAGTTTTGGAATATTAAAAGTTTGTGTTTTCATATATGGTATTGGATGCGTTTAATGGTGGTGTGGGAATTTAGTATAATTGATTTGCTTTTAAGTAAATTACAGTTAAATTAAAAAGGTTTTGAGCATTTGTTATTAGTATTCTTCTAGATTCAACTTTAAATAAATTAGGTGTGAATTATAATGGATTAAAAAAATTTAAAAGTGCCTTAGTTAAAAAGTTTATTTCAATTTTTTTAAAACTAAAAGTTGGTATGAAGTTTTAGCCTAAAATAATAAAATATATAATTCATTATTTAATTTAAGTATTGTACTTTTTTAATCTGGAAGAAAGTAGAAAAAATAAACTTTTCTATTGTTATTGTAATTTTTTTACAATTAAACTTGAAATAAATTTTGTTACATAATAATATATGATACACGTAGTGAAAATGTGGTTTAAAAATATAGCAATTATTTTTTTTAAATTTTGGTATCACATTAGAAAGTTTCAAATAAATCAATAATATTTGTAATAAATATTTTTCTGTCACTTGTCTTTAAGGATAGAGGACAATTTATTTTGTATATTTAATTACAATTTTTCGAAACTTAAAGGAGATTGTAACGTTGTAAAATACTGGATTTTTAACAATTTTATGTAAGAATATTGTGTGATTAAAATGAGTTTTGATAAATTATTTTCTGTCATATTCCAGTTTTAGAATGTTAAAAGGGATTTGCCAGTAATTTAGAGTTTTACCTTTTTTGAATAAAAAACGTGAAAAGAGTGAAAGTTGAAATATTCTTAAAGAAATCCACCATTTTCCCATCATCAACCAATCACTGAGCTTATGTGAAAATAAATAAAAAACTAAATTTTAAAAACTCAGTAAACTCAAATAAAGTGTTGGGGAGAACGGTGCTTAGTTTTCCTTATTTGCCCCATGCATATTTGGCAGGTTGGGAAAATATACCTTATATAAGGGACACGATTTCCTGCTCAACATGCTTGTATTTAAACACTTGTAGGCAACCCCTGTATTTACTTTTTGAGAAAGTATGTATTCCAGTTTTTAGATAAAAGTATAAGAAATGGAATTATGTTGTTTTATTCCTCAAAATAGATATAATTAAAAAATATACAAACGAAAATAAAAGATCATGGAAAACTATCCCTGGTCTTCCTTAATGTGAAAGAGTTTGAAAATGCGTAATTTTAGACAAAATAATCATAAACTTTTTATTCTCCCGTTTTCTCCAGGTTTATTTAAAAATAATTTATTTTAATCCCTAGGCTCTACCAAAACAAATAAAACTCTCATTTTCTTTAATGGTTTTATTTAAATTTTAACTCTCAGAAAAAATCACTGTGCTTCTCTGATCTCTTTTTTAAAACAACTTTTAAATTTACTTGATATAAATTTACTTTTATCGATAAATTCTTGACTTTCGATACAACTGCTTTCAAAACTGTAGATTCTATACGCTGCATTGAAAATAATCTGCAGTCATGTTTTCACGAAAAGTAAAACTTTTATGGGGTTAGGCGCTTCGGGCGCTTTTTTTTACGGCGAAATAAAGTTTTTTTATCCAGCAGTATTTTTTGTTTATAAGTTTTAAATAGTAATTTCATTTATTATACGGATAGTATTTCGTTCTATATAAGGTACAGTAATTTTTATAAAATGTAATTAATTGGAACTGAATGAGAAAAATAATGACGTTTTACATTATAATATTATTTTTTTAAAATCCTGGAATACCAATTATTTTCCGAGTTTAATGAGAAAATTAACCCTAAATTTTCTCAATAAACTCAGCCTGATGAAAGATTAAAAAAAATCTAGAACTTATTAATTTTTATAAAATACAGGTATTTATAGACTTTTAGTACTTTAGCAGCAATAAAAAAAAACGTTTAAAAAAAGTTCATTATCTTATAAAACATAAGAATAGGAGTTCCTTAGTACAATTACAAAATATATCTAGTACAAAACTTTTTAAATAACAAAATACATTTTAATTTGAATAAAAATGCTATAACAGGTATATTTAGGTTTTTCGATTAAATTAAATTTTGTTACATAAATTTTGTTTAAAAGTAGATTAAGAGCTCTTTAATAAAATGCAATTTTAGCTGTCTTTTATTATTGTGTTGCTTTATTAGACAAAATCTGAAACTTTTGCAAAAGCAAATAAACTTTTATCAAAAATGTCGTTCGTGGTTTTGAGAGACAATGATATTAAGTAAAAAGCAGTTCTGTTTGCATTAAAAAGCAATAACGCTACCCATACTATAGCGTAATGAATGCGAGCTGTTTAACTTATGAGTTGGAATATTTATATGAACACTGCTTTTTCAACGGACAAACAAGTTCTTCGGGATTGTCTAAAAAGTAAATATTTAAAAGCAAAGATACTGAAAACTACTATTCCAATATCTGTTGTAAAACTTCGCTAAGTTTAAAAACTAATTTGACATGGCGAATTTCATTGTGAAACTGATATTGACTCTCAGATGTTGATTAAAGTATAATGAACGAGAACAAATCCTTTATTAAAAACTATTCAGTTTCTAATAAATTGTCCTCAAAAATGCCTTGCGTTAATAGTTAATAAACAAGTAAAGTTTTATCAAGTTTTTGAGTGGAAACTAGAAACATACGACCAACAATTTTGGGATTGATTTAAGCGCGTTTCAAAATTATATTGTTGAACAATTTAATTCTACTTGTAGTTTATACTACTTAGACAAAATTCCTACATACTTACATTTTAGATGAAACAAGATAATTATATTAACGTAAAAAAAGCAGCTTCAAAACGACTAACAATCAATTATGTCTACTTTTTTAATCATACTATTTGATGCGTTGAACATTATTTAAAATGTGTATCTAGAAAAAAAAAACACTTCTCTCGCGCAAACACACACAAAAACATTTTTTAACGAAATTCAACGTTAGATAACTACTTCTAAACTATGAAAGTATAGTTTTTCCACTTTAGTTTTGCAGGGTGTTTTTTTTTGCAACAGCCTAATGTGCAAGTGTATTAAAGGGAAAAATCCATTAAACTGTCTTTCATACAATACTTTTAGTTTAGAGTTGAAACAAAAATTTATTTCACAATTTTGTTTAGAAGAGAGAGAGAGAGAGATACCACTTTTATTCTTTCACCAATCATGTTCGTTCTTTTCATAACAATGCTTGTAAAATACAACTTTAAATTATTGTTTAAGTTTCCTTAGACCATAAAACATTGATTCTGAAGATATTTTTCTTAATTTTTCCATGCACCGCATATTATTAATATATTAATAATATATTGAAGAACCATATATTTCTCAGTTTATTTTGTTAACAAAAAATAGCGAAATTACAAGTATCCAAAATTAATTTACTTTAGACAACATATTGTAATAATACATAACACACTTCAATGCTCTGACTACCAAATAACTCACCATTAGTGGAATACCGTCGATACCTGTTACAAATTTCGAGACATTAGGCAGATGAACAAAGCTTAATTGTACATGCTATGCAGGCTCTGCGACTCACACTTCAGTTCTAATTGAAGATGAAACAGCTTCTGTATTCTGCATTACAGGGTTTTCATCGAGGCAGCATTCGATTAACAGTTATTTACAAGGACAATATGCTCTTGATGGCATTCCTCTTTATGTTAAAGGATAGATTGAAATAGCTGGTATTGGTGTTAGAGATTTTTTCTTGACTTAAATGAGTAAGAAATATGTTGATTATTGAGTCGAATAAAGTCGTTAATTGTATGTATTGTTTGTTAAATTGGTTTTGAGTTTCTTAATTTTAAGGCATATTTTTAGCTGATTCCATTTTACACGTATATATTTAACCCTTTATGCATCGAATTAAGTAATTATTTGTCAATGAATATTTTAATTTTAACTATTACATTTAAAAAATAAAAGGGTAAAACATAGTTGGGCCATGAAACGCACTTTATGTACAGAATTTTTATTTTTTCCCCTTTCGACTTATAAATTACACTGACTAATAATGACACTTTGTTGATTGAATATGTTTTACCTTTTTAATCTTTAATGTGTTGAAACCGCATACTGCATTAATAAATGCCCACTGCCATCTGTTTTCCCTCACAAGAACAATGAAAAGCAAAACGGCGACTTTTTAAGCGACACTTTAGTAGGGGTAAGTGGTGTACCTTGGACGTATGTGTACCTCGAACCTATGCTGATTCTAGCTCGATTAGCTTAGATATTGAAACAACACCACATGCAGTTAAAGTATTTGCTACCAGGGATCTCAGTGAAGTTCTATCTGTTTGTTTAAAAGGTCAATTTATTAAAGAGGTTTCGAAAAACTAAATTCACAGTTCAAAAGTAAATTTTTGTCAGATTCTTTAGTGTATTTTTTACTCAAACATGTAGTGTTTATTCAGAAACAATGGTTTTGCAATATAAAGGAAAGTTTTAGCTATAAAACAGTGTGCTTGAAATTAAGTTAAGTCTAACCTTAACTTGGTGATTAACTATTTTGTTTTTAATATCCAAGTGGTGTACCTCGAACCTAATACAAGTGGTGTACCTTGGACTGGTCCAAGGTACACTACTATAGGTCTTATGTGCTTCAGATTGTTGAAAACCCATTTTAAAATTTAAGTAATTTTTTTCCTTTGAAAAATTAAGTATTTTAAGCTCTTAATATGCAACCCTGATTTGTAAAATCTAGAAAAATGGAAATTTGTAAGAAATTTTTATTTGGTGTGATAAAGATTTTTTTTGTAGTTAATTATTTAGATTTATGGAAGCCGATAAAATTTTAACCATATTTATATAACATAGAAAATAATTATTTCATGCTCATCTAAAAAGATATTTTTTATAATAAATATCTAAGCAGAACATCCTTTTTACGTTTAGGCCTAGTTGTATAAACATAGGGGGAGAATATTTGAGTTGTTTTTTCAAATTTAAGACAGAAAGATAGCCAAATGTTTTATACGGCATGAAATAACAGTTTAATTTTATGCTGCATTTTAACGGATACACCTGAGAAAGATTGCATTGCAGCTGAAAAAGCCAAAAGGGAACTAAAAAAACTAAGGCAATAAATCCCCTTACTAAGCCAATTGACCTAACACAACCAATTACCACAATCTTGGCTAGAAATAAGAGTAGGCTGTAAAATGTATTTTTGAATTTTATGTGGCTAATAAATACTGGTTTTCGGACTGTAAATCGAGTCTCTCTACCTGTTAATAATTGGTCCAAGGTACACTACCGGTTGGACCAAGGTACACCGCCGGTGGTGTACCTTGGTCCTATTTACAATTTTCTGTATTTATTTTTTTAATAGTTGAAATAATTTAAATAACATGTTAAAATAAATATATGTTGTGTATAACAACATAAAGTATTTAGTAAAAATATTTCTATTCACTTTTTGCAAGTAATTAAGAAATTAAAAATTGAAAAGTCAAAATAGGTCCGAGGTAACCCACCTTCCCCTACCTAAGTACTTACAGTACTTAAGTACCATCAGTACAGAACGAGTTTGCACGTGAGGGCTAAAGTTTTAGTTTTAGGAATAATTTACTCTACCTGTATAGACACTTTAATGTGATAAAACCGAACATGGTAATCAAAAAGTATCATCTTTACCCGTTTTCCCCAGACTGAACAATGGAAAATGAAATAGCCGCTTTTTAAGAGTTAAGTCACTTTATGGTAATAAATTCAAGTCATTTCATGGATGCATAAACACATTAGTAACTAATTATAATCCCAATTTATAGTCGCGGAATTAAAAAAAAAGACGTGTTTGTTTCTTCCTTAACTATAAGAATCGACTTCGACTATCTATAAATTTTAAAACTATAATAAAAAGTGAACATCAAAAATATAAACTTTGTAAGAATAGCTCTGATGCATTTATTTTAAATAAGGTACATTCGTTTAAATTTTAATGCATATTTTTACTTTCTCTTTGTTATAGGATAAACAAATAGGACTGGAATTTCTTGCTGTTATAAATAATTATTACCCATTTTATATTTATAGTTTTTCATATTGAAATAAAAATATTCTAGTTTTCCTTTCGTTGAGTTACATTTATGTTTTTCTTGGAGACTGAAACATTCAAAATATTTTACTTCATTACCAAACAAATATTACACTCATTTACAAACAAAAAATAAAGAAAAGTGAACTATTTACAACTATTCTTTTAAAAGACATCCAACTCCTTCTTAAAAATAGACTTGTAAAACGAAATTGAGTGCGACTAAATATTTTATTGCAGTCAATCAAAATGATACTAAACATATCATTATACCTGAAACGTCTTTCGAATGCTGAATCTTGAGTTGAAGAACAAATATGGGTCTCTATTCTAATTGAAACTGGGTTCGATTAAAGGGGAGGATACATTACGCATCTGTCAAAAACACCGTTTTGGCTTGAAGGTTAATTGGACTGACCATCACTTACATTACCGTTCTCGCTTTGAATAAGATACCTGTTGATTGTTTTCTAGTTATTCAAATTTTTGTTTCTTTAATTGTCAATTAATGATGTGCGCTGTTAGAAGGTAGACTAGACAAGGGCTGGTTTTGGGGCTGGGGATACCAGTCGGTTAGGCATTCGCCTAGCATGAGGAAGGTACCAGGTTCAGCTCCGGGCATCGCCAAAATAACTGCTGACTTGTAAAACGGCCCGTGCAGCCAAAATGTACGACGAATAATATCCCGTGTGGACGGAGTGCACGTTAAATATCATCCAAAGTACCAACGCTGCATACTATGTCATCCTTAACGGTTGCGTTGGGTGCCTACTCAGGTGTCGGCTTGTCACTTGCTGGGGTTCTGAAATATGAAGCCAAATTCAAACTAAAACTAAAAAAACAGGAGCTAGTTTTCCATTGGGTTTTTATCGAGAAGGCTTTCCATATAATTTCATATTGGAAATGTACAGTTATGAGGATATAACTAGTGATTTGTTCTCTGATTCAACGCCTCATAGACACTAATATTTTTTTATTCAGTTAATGTTGTCGTATCGTCATTAGATTTTTTGTTTGTGATTTTTCAACGAAGAGTTACTTTTCATGTTTACATTCAAACCTAAATGAAACTATGTATCGTAGAAAAATGTACTCTACCCATATAAAACATGCTTTATATGCCAAAACATAGCTATTTTGAAATATATTACCAATATAAAACGATTGCATGAAGCTATTCCCTAACTTTTGATACCGGAATATATGTACTGTCACAATGTGGCAATCATGGACCTATTTATTTGAACAATATATATACAGATATTCTCAAAATGCTTTTTAAGATGTCAGATAAAAAGACATCACTAAGTTTTTTTTTTTTTTAAGTTTTGTTAGTTTGAAAAGATTGTTTTGACAATTGACTTGGCAGAAATTTTTTATAAAAATAAAGTCTACAGGTAAAAATATAAGTAATATAAATAAGTAAGTGATTAATCCTCAACACTAAATAATTGTTACTTAATAAAAGAGTATTTTTAAACTTAATTTAACAAGGTGTTTATTGATGCCTAAATATTACCTAAAAAAACTTGACACAAATAAAAATATCATTCGACTCAAGTGCCTTGTTTCCTATTCTAGTTGAAAAAAAAATTCTAAAAAAATTAATTAAATATTACTAGAACGTGTTATTATTGGATTTTTTTTTAATGTGCATTATGCTTCAATCTACATAATTGTGTCATAGTTTTTTTACGTTATTTCGTTTTTACTTCATACAGGTAACTGAAATTTTTTGAACTTCATTTTTCGTAAGTTATAATTAACTTTTACGCTTGATCAAATGTATTCTAGAAGTTAATTTAAATCGTGAATAGTGTAAATAGGAGTTTTCCCTTTCTTTTTTTGCATTTTGAATAGCACGGAATAATAGTTTGTAAGTTAAAATTAAATAGTTTAAGTTATACTTGACTTGAAAAATAATTTTTTGTTGAATTCCATTGAAATATATGCAACATTTAATGGAATTCTACCTAATAATAATTCAATATAATAATATCTGATAACAAACGAATAATTTAAATGAATAATATTCCACCGAATCTTAAAATATATAACTAAAACTTGAAATAAGTATATGAAACTTAGAATATATAATTAAATATAGGCAATAATTTTGATATGCTTACTGTTGAGAAAAAAGCATTTTTAATGACTTCAAATCTGAATCATTTTAAAATATTAATGAATTTCTTACGTTTTGCAAACATCAAGTATATTTAGTTTTTTTAAATGACTGATTGATGAAAACCACATTTGTATGACTGATTTTTATTCATTGCGAGTTAAAATTAAATATTAGATAATGGTCCTTAGGTACAAAAGTTGCTAGATCTAGGTACACTGCTGGTAATATATCAAGGATTAATAATATTTCGTTAAAAGTCTTGTCATTCATAATATTTGTTATTATAATTATATAAAATAGTTCCAATAGGGACAAATTGGTCTAATGATACTTGCCAAAGAGTTCCAAACTTTGAATCAACCCAATCGTAGATTAATGAGAATCTGAAAAAATCCAACCTTAGGAGCACATATATTCTATGCATAAAAATGCTCTTGAGATTACATTACTTTTTTGCCATTTCTTTGGGCTACGTCATTAAAAAGCTTACATATTTGCTATATTTAATTTTGCACAAAAAAAACTAAAACTCTATAGCTACTTTAATGCTCGATTTCTTTTGTATTACTGCCGTCGGCGTATCTGGCATTATTTTTGTTTAAAAATAATTGGCGGGTTTTTTTTTCATATTGATTTCAAATTTACATCTTTGTTTATGTTATGTGAAATAATGCTTTTTAAATATATATATTGAAGGCCAGCTTACAAATGCCTCAAGAGACGTTTCAATTTTTCAGTTTGAATAAAACAAATTCTTCAAATATGGTACTTTATTGTCAACATGTGTTTTAGAAGTTCAATACTTTTATTTATATTTCCCATTTGTTTCAAAATTGAGTTTGTAAACAAAATGAATGGTCGTCAAAAACGATTTTATTCAATTTCTAGTATTTTGAATCGTGCGATAAATCCAAAGGTCGATTCAAACGTAACTTCATTTTTTAAGCAAAATAAAGAATTTCAAATTTCTTTATCACTGACATTGTTTTTGTATTCTAGTATACTCAATATGCAAACATATATGATGTAAAAATAATATACATTCCAACAAACCTATAAATATTACAAAAAAGTTGTAAGTGATTTTAAAGGAAAATTAAAAGGAATTTAAATTTTATAAATAATCGAAAAATCTAGCATTAGTTATTTTAAAACTAGAGAATAATTTTTTATGTAATTTATTGCATTAAAAATGTCGGAACTCTTAGATATTAAAGACTTTCTACTTTATTAAAAATAATTTCAAACTGTCCTTTAAAATATTGCTCGTACTTGTGTGAATACTTTTACTTTACTGTTTTAGTTTAAAAAAAATTGGCTGACTAACTAGTTATCAGTCAAAATGATTTTTTACTAGCTCATTTTATATTAAATAAATTCCTCACCTGATGGTGATATTCAGTTTTATTTCAGAATAAATATGCTAGTTAACCTAAATTGTGTTTTTATTTTCTTCGTTGCATCTCACTGCAATCTGCTTGATTGTTCAATTGCATCTTGCAATTTTATTAACTCGATTTTCATAATAATTAGCAAATATGAATAATTTGTCATAAATTTTGAAAAATAAAAAAATTCATTATATTTGCCAACCTTCTTTAAAGTAAAATTACACTCAAATGTAAATAATATATGAATAAAATATACCTCTTATAATTAAAATTTAATAAAACTTTATTTCAACTAAATATTAATCGAAAGAATACAACAAAAATCGAGATTAAACAGTATTCACCGCTGACATTTCAAATCCACTAGGGTCTGTTTAAATGACGTCTGATCGCCTTTAGCTCATTAGAATTGTCACCTTCGTATTAAAGCTAAGGCTGAAAATCCCACTTAAGGTGCAGTGACGGATTAGCCTCTGAAATAAAGCGACAAACGCCATCTCCCACTGAAGCACTAAATTACTTGACCAAAGCTGTAATTTACATTCATTTAATTTAGGATGAATTCTGTTAAAATTAAGAGCTGTGTACTGAGAAAAATTACGCTTTTCAATTCACTTAAAACTCTGTTTTTCTGCTAAATTATACATTTTTTTTAAATATAAAGATCCAATTGCTTCAATTCTAAGATACCAGTTTCGAACAAAAATACTTCTCATTCGTAATTCTAAAATGTATTCTCATTCTAAAATGTAGTAGCTTCACCAGGGTAGTTTGTGAATGGTTTTCTATTTAGATACGATATAGAATCTCCTCTAGACGGCGGAGGTTCATATCTCAAATACTACTAATCATTTTATACATCGCATACGTAGTAGAAATAATCTACAGGTAGTCAATTTTGAAACAAAGACATACTCAAAAATGAGCACTTAGGGTCAATTTTAGCTCGTATATGTAGCATGCACATACTCAAAAATGAACACCATTTATTTCATTCTATAAGCATGGTTTTAGAAATGAGTGCATGCAAGTTTTGAGAGAAAACTGAGTAATATTTAATCGAAACCATTGGAACCATGTCTCATAATTGCTGGGTGCCTATTCAGGTGTTGGCTCGTCACCTGACTGTGGTTCTAAAATACGACGCCCGTCGCCAATAGCCCTCGTGTAGCTCTAGTGCGACGATAATTCAAGCCAAACCAATGTCTCATAATTAAGTATTTTTTTACTAAGTTTTAAAATAATAGTTATCAGGTGATTGAAGATTTTAGAAGTTGATTTTGGATTATATTTTTCTTTCCAAATATTTTTATTACAGCATTCTAAACGTGTGGATACATGTATGAAACCCATTGTTGATATTATTGTCAGGTAGAACTTGGTCAGTTTGAGTTGAAGCTTCCGAATCGCTCCCGATAAATCCCCACACTTTGGCAATAAAGTTGTCAGAGAAATGGATTTTTAGAAAGCGAAGTAAAAGTTCCTTTCTGAACATTAACCGACTGTCATGTTTTGTTGTGGATCAAAGGAGTTGAGAAGGAATGTGCTAGAAATGCAACTCCAATAATTTTATTTTGATGCGAAGTCTGCCACTTTTAATTTAAACGTTAATTTATATTTTTAAGTAAATTAAAAATACATGGAAGCTTTTGAAATAATTAGATTTCTTTTTCTCAGCATTTTAAAGTTTGAATGATACAGTTAACACTTAATAAAAAATTCTTTAGATATAATTCAACTTTTTAAATGTATGTACTATTTATATCAAATACTAACAATATTCTAATAATTAATAACAAAATTTATAAGCTAGTTTGTTTTTTTAATTAAAAACATTGACTGAGAGTTTTATAAAAACTTTTAATTGAATTTTTGTGAATGATATCACTAAAATTTATTGTCAATGTAAAATGTCATATAATTTTATGCGTTGCATACAACTTATGATATCACCGATAAATGCAAATATAAATGAGTTTTGCCTTTTTAAATGTTTAATACACCTTAATTTTAAAAAATACTAATTTCAATAATATTTTAATGACATTTTCATAAAATATATAAAACTTAGCGAAATGTGTTGTTTTCTTAACTGCTAAGTTAATTTAATCATTTGATTTAACACAAATGAAGCATGTTAGAGTTTGTTTGACCAATATAGATTCCCCTAAATTGAAGCGACTAACAGATCTGAGTTCGGAATTTTCCCGATAAGCTATCGGATTTTGTCAATAAAGTTGTCAGGGAAATATATCGCAGAAAGCGAGCTAAAAATTTCTCCGAACATTAACAGACTGTCATTTTCGGTTATAGATCAAAGAGTTTGGGGATGAATTGTGCAAAAATTGTGGCACCTTCGGGCACATGTGTTTTGGAAGTAGGGAATGGTAGGTAGTTTCAGATGTTGTCATTTCCACTAGAAGTTCTCTAGGGTATTGTTGTAAAACTTTGCGGATGGTTTTTGTTTCCAAAAAATCAATGTAGTTGGGAAATTGTTCACTTTGTAGTTTGATCTTCAATATTATAAGCCCACCATAAAAAAAATAAAACACTAATAAAAAAGTCCATTCAGATAAAAGTCTAAAGTTTTATGTTACCAAAACAATAAGTTTCTTTTAAGTAACTACGCGAGTTAGTTCGATTTCTTGTTATTGATATCGTCTAGAGAATGCTTAAATGAAGCTAATCAATATATGGATTTTATTAAAAATTAAAAACTATACTGACTATTTTTTTAAACTATATCCTAACATTTTATTTCATTTACTTAGCGTTTTTATCTGAAACAAAAAACAAAAACATGTTATGTTTTCGAGTTGGTTATAAAATATTAATAAATGAAATCTTAAATTATTTATTTCGGTAGTTAACAGTCGTAATCGGGAAAATAAGTAAAAAAGTAGCATATTTACAACAGAGTGATTCTCCCTCCCCAAATATCTGAAACATAGCATCGGAAACTAGAATAAAACAATACTTCCTTCCTCAAAATCACCTAAGGATTATTATATAGCAGTTTTCCTTCGCAAACCAACCAAATCAATTTAAGTTAAATATTGAATCACAGCTTATCTAAAATTCAATAAAAAAATACCTAAACTCCATGGGTCTTCTGCTCACTGATTTCATTGAATCAAATACTTAACTTTTTCTCTTTCTCTTCAATTCCTCCATTGAACAGTCAAACCGCGTCTTTGATGCGTTAAATCTTCTCTGGTTTAAGCTTAAATTCCGTCCAACGCTAATTATCGCCACAAACTTTCTCACGTTCAACTGCGCGACAATGCATTCAATCGATCTTCATTGAAGCGACCGTCCCACGCCAGTAATTAAAAATAATTTTGTCTTCAAACATTCATTTCTGTGGGCTCAAGTGTTCTTAAACGAAAGGATTTCCACAAATGTGCCGGTGAAGGTTGCCTTTTAATTTCAAGTTAAATATATTGATTGGCATATTAATGAAAATAATTAAATTTACTATATACTTTGTTGGTTAAACAAATTAATTGGAAAATATCTTCTGCATTTATGTTGATTTTACGTATTTATTATAGTATTTAATTACATAGTAGTTGTAATTCATAGAATGATTAAGTTGTATTTTAAAGAATTAAACATAATTGAACAACATAATGGTTTTGAAATATATGCTTGAAAAGATTGCACTCACGTATATGAGAGATGCTGAACCAATGAATTTCGTCAAAATATTAGTGGATGTTACGACAGCATGTTTTTTTTTTGCAATTTGATTGTCTTACTTCGATGTTCAATAAATTAACTTTTCAAGTTTGTACTGTAAAATTAATCTGCATAATTGTTTTGTATCTCAAGAAAAGGGTTATTTCCACGGGAAGATTTTCATAAACGTTTCTTTTTTCCCAAACACTTAAAAAATTCCTCTAATTTACCATCACAGTGTAATGGTAAAAGTGCTGCCATGACCCCGCTCTGTGAATTTACATATGCTGTAACATTTATTGTGTGAAACCAATGAAAGCGTTTGCTTGAATGAAAGTTATTATAAGCACACATATTTTCTGTTGCGCTATCCTGTGAATCTGTGCGTCAATAAATTTACTTACTTACTTATGCCTCTTTCACTCCAACATGGAGCATAGGGCCTCCGTCATGGTCCGCCACCTCACCCTGTTGGCTGCGATGGTTTTAATCTCTCCCCAAGACTTGTTAAGTTCTTTCACTTCGTTGTTAATTGTTCGACGCCACGTTGTTTTTGGCTTACCTCTTTTCCTTTTGCCCTGCGGATTCCATTCTAAGGCCTCTTTTACCTTGAACTTTTCGGGCTTGCGTAGCACATGCCCGTCAAGAAATTTGCTGTAAAGCAAACGTTACCACGCTGCGAGGCAAAAAATTTGCGATAAATTTACAGAAATTTTTAACAGTGAAAATAATTTTATGAAAATTTTGAGAAATTTTCCATTCATTACTACCCATTTTTACACTTAAATAAAATAAAACTTTAGATAAAAATAGATAAAAAAACTTTATTTTTTTAGACAGATTTATTATTAGACACTTTTACTCACTCCTCTTGAATAGATATTTCATAAATTATGAAGTCATATTACATTTTATTATCTCAGTCCGAGTTCATTAGACACATTTTTTCCCTATCCATTAGCATCACACGTGTCCAAACGTAAATTTCCGATCTACGCCTAAATCGCTAACAAAAAGAATCAATCGCAGCAAAGAGTCATTACTTCCACGTTATCATGCCGGCTAACGAGAGACTTACGGCTCGTTATGCGTCATAAGAACCTGTGTCGGAAATGAACTGTAAAAGAGTTATTCTCAATTCGTTTTGCGCAAAAATTGGCTTTATAAAAGGTATGTTTAACAAAAATATTGGAAGATTAGTGAAGGAGTGTTTTCGGTTTAAATGAAGCGTCTAAATTGGAAATAAATATTACGGAAAATTGATGGGTTAATTTGGTTCCTGATTTATTTTCATGAACTGAGGTTTAGTTTAACGAACATTCAATTGGGTAAAATTTCAAATTGTAGCTGAATATTGTGGCTAATGAAAGAAGATTTTAAGTTAAAAATACAGTTATTACGCAAAATGAAATCCATTTTGGAAATCTGATAAGTTAAAGCAGTTTTGGGAAACATTTGTAACAACTAATTAATGACACTTTTCTAAAAATTCAATATAATAGAATGAGGAAACATTTATTATTATTATTTTTTTAATTACATGAGCTCATTTTGTTTTGTAATATTAGTGAATGTAATTAATAACTACAACTACTATCTCTCGATGGGAAAAATAACCTCAAAAGTAACTTTTATTTAGAAAAGTGTTAAAACGTAATTTTTTTTCTCGCCTATATTGCTTAGTAATGTAGTCTATATTTGTCTTTTACTTTGTTTGTTTAAATAAACTTAAGCAGATAGCATAATTTTGCATAGCAAATTCATGCCAATAGTCGTTAGTTAAAATTGAAGTAAAATATGTCAAATGCCATTTTAAAAATAAACTATTTGTCTTAAGTTTTCTAATCCTACCAACTGAAGGTTCCAATACATTTATATTAATCAAATTAACACAGTTTTAAAATTTATTAAGGATATTCAGCAAAACTCATGTCGTAGTAGTACTAATGTATTAATTAAAACTTTGTAAAATAATTTAATAATTAATAATAGTTAAACTAATTTTTATATTTTAAAATTTCCAATGTAGGAGAAAGGCGGATATAACGGAAGGAACTTGTATGATGTGACTAACGAGTGAAGGTTGCTTCTACACAGCTCCCCTGGCTGTACTGGGTCAATAGAAAGGAAATTAATGCGAAGTCATGAATTATAGCAATTTCCGCGCATTGCATTGATGTTGATCTAAGGTAAGACTTTTTTTTAAAAAAATTCTTCATCGGCAAAGAAGCCCCAAACACAGTATTTATTTCTAAATCAAACTTACAGTCACAATTTGACAAACTAAACTATTTCTCATAGAAAATTCAAGAAATATCACTTTTATATATGATATTATATCTATTTTTTATTTTGGAATTAAATCAGTTTAAATATCTATTTACAAGTGGCATTTGCACGAATTCTTAAACTTCTTGTTTTGTTGTTTTACTAAAAAATAAACTATTATAAAATATTAAGTAAACTTTATATTTTGTATTCAGTAATGATTAGATACAATACATACTAGTCCTTATAAAATAATCGAGGAGATTTAGTTCTTAATAAACAGTTATTAATATGAGCCTTTATTTAATCTCAATCGATGCAATGCTGGTAATTAGATAGCAAATTTAATTAAAATAAAAGTAAACCTTATCTTTTTAGTATAATTATGAATGTCATGTTCTTAAAAATTGATTAATGTTCGGGTAATTACAAGATAAGTATGCTGTTTTATTATTTATTTTTATAGATAAACCACATCTTCAACCGTCAATTATAATTTACTGTTCAAGAAACCTTTTTGTAATCGATAATTACACTTTGAAAATATATCCCGTTACTTTATTTACAGAACAAAAACAATTTACAAGAAAATACCTTCAAAATTACTAGATATATTTTTAAAATATTTTTTGAGACTTGACGCCAATGAAGGTCATTTTTTTCCTTTTCCACCAAATTTTATCGAGGTATAATAATTCGTATTGAGTAAGTGATATATAATGCAATATTGAAACTAACTAGATGTAAATATTAATCAATTTCGTTCAACTAAATTGGTGTAGATATATATTAAGCTAGAAGTTTTCGCTCTTCCTTCTTCAACTTTAAATAATAATAATTTATTGATACAATGAAAAAGTTTTACAAAATAAAAAAACACCTTGATGGGCAGCTAAGGCCCTTACAGAGGTATGAGATATACTAATACAAAAACAAAAATTGTGGAAACGGAGAACAAAAGAAAAAAAGTTATACAGTATATAAAAAACACAATATATCCTTTACAATAATGGAATTTATTGTATACTCACAATGAATATTTAACTAAAAAGTCATATCTTTAACAAAACTTAATATTTCCGCACACAGAGGCAATGGACAAAAATGTAAATAGTTCTTCATAGAGCCCATCGTGCAACAAAACTATTTAAACAATTCTTAATTGATATTTTTTGCCACAGAGTAGTCTGTTCGGTACAAACATAAGAAAAATAGAGAAACACTCTATGTTCATCGACCAAAAAAAGCCAGCGTCATTGGATAATTGATTATAGAATTTCTAGATGGATAAGTTTGTAATACTACTTTAATCGATTTTTTTTTTGGTTTTTAGTGGATACCAACCAATGATTTTAGCTAATCTGTTATATTGTGATAATAATGGCAGATGTATCGCAAGTACTTTTTTCAGACCTCTGGTGTAGCTTTATGTGTTAAATTATAATTTCTTAAAATAATAAAAATCTCTAGCCATTAAAAAAATGAAACTACACTTTTTTAAAAAAATTTTTTAAAAAAATTATAGTATCTTCAATTTTACTTAGCAAGTAATGCTTGAATAAGTTTTATTAAATTTAACTTTAAATAAATCAATAACTTTTTCAGAATATTTTTTAGGGCTGGAAGTATGACATACAATAGTTAAAAAAAAGTCAGACATTTCTTTTCCCCTGTGTGCATATTACTATACAAATAAAACAAATATTTTTGGTTCGTCTGTTATACAATCAACAAAGCACTTTATTTATGTCTATACAACATTCACATAA
Source organism: Hylyphantes graminicola (assembly GCA_023701765.1). Taxonomy (NCBI): domain Eukaryota; kingdom Metazoa; phylum Arthropoda; class Arachnida; order Araneae; family Linyphiidae; genus Hylyphantes; species Hylyphantes graminicola. The sequence continues at coordinate 24,484,917 of CM043123.1, read as the reverse complement.
CTTTCTTTGACAACAATACAGGGGCTGGGGAATCCAGTCGGTTAAGCACTCGCTTAGCATGCCGAAGGTCCTTGGTTCGGGCCCGGGCATCGCCAAAATAGCTGGCGACCTATAAACGGCCCGTGCAGCCAAAAATGTCCGACGAATAATACTCCGTGTAAGGGAGTGCACGTTAAATACCCTTCAAAGTCCTAACGCTGCGTACGATGTCGCCCTTAACGGTTGCATTGGGTGCCTATTCAGGTGTCGGCTCGTCACTTAACTGTGGTTCTAAAATGCGATGCCCGTCGCCAATAGCCCCCGTGCAACTTTAGAGCGACGATAATTCAAACCTAACCTAATTTTGACAACAATCCAGTCATCGTTTTTATGACATCTAGCAATAACATCTAGTCATTAAAAATCTCATCTTTGTTCATCGTTGGCATGAAATACCTCCACCAATGAAAATGAGCCCTTTAATAAGTTCCTCATGTTCAATTTGACTTAATGACACTAAAGTTACCTCAACAAGTCCAATTCCTCTCAAAAGACCGATTCCACGAAATTACACCTCGATATTGATATTCAAATTCGGGCGTCGATTTATTTCTTGGAATCGGTGGAGCCAAGCTGTGCCACATATTTGTATACATGACTCCCGCAGATTCAATCGACACCGAAAGGACAAATCCCAGAAATCGGGAGGAGTTCCAAGGAGAGTTCCGTGGAAATAGAAATTCCGGAAAAAGTTTCTGACAAATCCAATTTCAATATGGGCATAGATATGACAACATTGGTATAACAAAGCTGTAGCTGATATTTAATTTGACGTATAAACTTTATTGTGTATGGATATTATTAAAGAGGATAACTTTTAAAGAGGCCAAACTTTTGGTTTAGGGTTGGTTTAAGATTACGTGGCACAAGAACTATGACTTATGACTTTCTTGGTGGGGGGCAAGATCGCCAAGCACTGCGACTTTAAGTCTATTGTACTAAACCCCAGAAATGACACAAGCACAAGAGACACACAAAGAAAGAGACGACACAAACACATAGACAAATATCAACATTTATTGACGGTCACAAACATCCATGCCTGACCGGGATTCGAACCCGGCCCCAGCAGCTCCAAAGGCCAGCATCCTAACGATTGCGCCACCGGGGCGGCGGCACAAGAACTAACTACACCAGGGATATTGTGACGGGAGTCGTAATTTTAAACCTTGATCAAGTGATGAGGGGTCACCTGAGCAAGCATTTTTATGATGGTTTAAAGCACTTGAAGGTCTCCTTATTGACATGACGCCTCATTTGACCGCGCTACGGAGGGTGACAATCTATTGTAGTTTAGTTATGTCCTAAGAGTTAGAATACGGCAATTTTTTTTCTTATTTGCATAGGTATATACAGTATTATATCCTTAAACCCATTTAGATGGCATTGATGATAGGTTTGCTGGGCATTTTATCAAAAAATAGGGGTCTCGGGTGGCTTAGTGGCTAAGACAGCAGACCATTACGTTGACAGACTGCGCACTGTACTGGGTGCGGGTTCGATTCTCACCTTTAGCCTGGGTGTAATTTCTCTTTCTGTGCCAGTTAAATTCTTTCTGTGTCTGTCTTATTTAAAAAAGGTTTGTAAGCGAGTCTCTGAAAAAGCACACAAGACGGAAAAACATGTACCAACCAAAAATATAGGAATGCTAGGCGTTTAGATACCTTTAGTAACTACCAGCCACTCTGTAACCCACGATATCATTGCAGCCAGAATCAACTCTAAGGTTTCTATTATAAAACTCCTGTTACTGATTTTGTGGGTCCGGCATTAAAGGGTTATAAAATTTACATATAAACTCATTTATTTATTTATTAAAAATTAGACAATTGCCTGTTGCAATTTTTTCAAAATAACAGTTTTATGTGCAAGGAATGTGCATGTGTGCGGAGATAAAATAATGCTTCGGAGTTGTCTCTATTTTTTCATTGAACTGGAGAAGTCACAAGACTAGAAAGAAGTTTCAGATGTGCTTTAATGACTTATTCGGATGATGTTGAATCTGTAGTGAAAATGAATTCATTTGCTGTAATAACTGTTTTTTTAATGCTACAATAAAGGATACATATTTTTATAATATAAGTTAATGAGATACCCATTGGATATTGTTGATGTTACTGAATGAAATGAGGGCATCTGATAACTGGATTTTTTATATTTATAATTTTTTTAAACAAATAAATAAAAATGACTTTCTAATATTACAATCAGCAGCCTATTTAAAGTAATTTTATTTTTTATGATACTTTAAATTTAACCTCTATAGCAAAATCAGAATCTTAAAAGGTGTTTATTCAAATAAGGGTAGCATTTAGTAACAAATTTACTTATTACCTTTAATAATTATTAGCTAACAAATATGAAGGTGGTACAGCTCCGGTATTTATTTTTCTAAGTATTTACACTGTTTAAAAGTCATATCGATGTATCCTAATGTACCCGTCCAACTATGCACTCTTTTTCACTAACAAATTGACGTGTACGCTCAAAATATTTGTGTTCTTTCAACAAGAGCTAACATTATTTGTTGCTTTCATTATAAAAGCAAATATTTGTAAGAATAAATAACATGTTATCCAGAATTAATTAGAAGTAAACACTAATACACATACCTGTACGCAATTTTTAATATCTAAACCTCTTTAATATAAAATAAAGGAACATGCAATGCGTGTAAAATATTTATATAGACATCACATGACTTATTAAAAAAAATAAGTAGATTATTTTGTGTTTATTAATTAGAAAGATTGGAATGGTCAATCCGTACTATAAATGATTATTACTGGTAAGGTTTTAGACAAAAAATGCTCATTCTAAAAAATAGTTTTCATTTTTGTTGTAGTTTGATATTTTACGCGTTACTTCCTTTTGTATTAGCAGACTCTGCATGTAACATTGAATATATATAATTCATTTAAAACACGCATATTATATAACAATCTGATTGTTCCAAAACGTGAATGATAACATTTATATCGCAGCATTACTTTGCGATAAAAAATAATATGCAACACACCAATCGAGTCAAATGGAATACAATCGCTCACATTAGACATATTAAAACTTATTTCCAATTCTTTTAAAAATTACATATAAACGTAAAAATATTTATTAATCGGTCTGAAAGACATACAATTTAGCCTCTTTGCATGTTATTCATCCCATGTAAAATTTATCTGTATATATTTATAATATAACTTGAGGGTGAAACAAACTTTCGTCTTAGTCTTATATTGTTTTTTGTGAAGCGTACGTGCTTAAAGATTTAGATTGTTACCGCGAGGCACTAGATGCACAACTTTACTACCACAGAATGTAATCTCAAGTGTCGACTTCGTTTCCAAATGTGTTTCTTTCTTCCGAGATGAGAAATAGATGTAATTCAAAAGTTCTGTGATTTCTCACTATACGTGGAAAAAGGACGTTCCTCCCATTGAGTTAACATAGGCAAAAGTCAGTTTTCCACGTACAATAATAATATTCCTTACATTTGCACGTGATTCCTCAGTCGTATATTTGGAAGAGTTTGCCTGATGCTACCCAACCAGAGAGTATTGGTTGAAATAGAAATGTAGCATGCAGTGAATCCGAATAATATATTTTTTTTTTGGAGTGAAATTTAATCTCGTATATTTTTAAATATGAAATACCCAGGTTGTATTAAAAACCGTAGATACTTTATAGGATAATTACATAAGAAAGGATACAATTAGAAAATTATTTGTAGTAATTGGATGTTTAGTAATGGGATCTACATTTGCTTGTGATTTTGCATTCATGTATTTGTGATATTTTATATGTTTGTTTTCTAAATTTGCTTTATTGTACATAACTAAAAAACATTAGTTGCTGGAAAAAAAGCAATTTTTTTCATTATATTAGCTTTACTTTCATCGACATTATTAAAAATGTATAATTTCAGTTGCAAAGAGATGGTAGTCGTAAACATGGTCAAAGAATGAATTAAATATGCGACACTTCCTTTTAAGTGTCCTCTTAAAATCAAGTTGAATCTTCTTTTAATGCTCTGTTCACATTTTATGTGCATCTTTCAACAACCAATAAACCGTGAACTACTTCCATAAACAATTTAATGTGCATACTTTTTAAGCATCTGAAAACTGAAACCTATCAATTTCAAACTTTATGTTTATTGAACACGCAGCTTTGATTGTGAATTTGAAAGTTTAAATAGCAAATGTTGACTCAAATATATATTTGACGTGTTCGAGTATAACGCTAATACATAACGGATGCTATTTAGTTCACTGTTATCATTATTGTAATATTTCAAAATATGAAATTTCTTCAATTTTTAAATCATTTTTTATTCAATTTAGTTCAAATTTTATTTGAGTTTTAGAAATTAGTATATGTATTTCAAATATTTTAATGAAAACTTAACCGTGTTTTTAAGCACAAAGAAAATAAAAATACTTGAGGCAACGATTAAACAAAATAAATTATAAAATTTTAATTGTCTTAGTCTTCAACTTTCATTGTTTTTTTTATGTATACGCAATTGAAAACAAAACTAAACAAATCCTATTTGCATAAGATATCGCAGTTCAACTCTTGAAATTGATTGGATATAGAAATCTCAAAAAACATTTCCATATATGATAATTATTTTAAATTACAAAATCATTTGAATCACTTCAATTTAAATATTTAAAATCACTTTATTTAACTTACATTCGTTAAGTCTGTGGCTTAGTTGTGAGGTACTTAACTAACACTGCTCTAGCCTGCTTCTTTTGTGCGTTACTGCGTATATACATGGATCACTCTATTCTCTTTCCTAACTCTATGTTTAGGAAGCATATTCGGGCTTCTTTGAGTGTCACTTCCAGTGTCGACTGTATAGGTTTGACGGATGATGAAAATTCCCAATCGTGTTTAGGAAGCTTCAAATGTTCAGACAGTGTTTAGAAATAAAACCTGACATATTAAATTACTAAATAAAGGGCTCGCGCAGCTTAGGTGGTTAGCGTTTTTTACAAACCAGTAAGCCAAGTCCAAACTAGAAACTAGTAAGCCAAGGATGTCAGAAATCAAATACGGTCCTCTCAGTTATATCCTATAAATTAATTATAAAGCAAAAACCAATAAAAAAACTTCGCTTAGGGAATGGGGAGATCCATGTTAAGCTTATAGTGGTCCAATGACCGCTACAAGGTAGCGTAAGGTCCCGCAAATGTTCATTGACAGTAGTTCAAATGTTCGTCTGTTATCAATATCCAATGCATAAGAAATCAATCGGGTTGTTTCACGTCATGGATGGCAACAGCTCCAACCTTTTGTTTTCCTTTGTTGCCTGGAATTACTTTGTTTTGGTATTCGAAAATGAGTTTTCTAAAACTATTCTACTTAAATAATTCTTTGCCAACTTCTTGCTGAGCTGTTGTTTTTTTCAAAGCACTTTTCAAAGGAAACTTGCATAGAAAGAAAAGTTTCTTTACATCTATAACGGTCATTTTGAGAGTGAAACTACAGCAACCAATGAAATCGCAGTACGTAGAAAAATGAAAACAAGAGCGTTGCATCATAAGAAACAATTCCATACTACTAGATCAAATTCCATCACGTAATTCGGTAATTTAATCATTTCCGGCAGTCTATTTCTAACCTTCTTTAGGAACATCACGTTCTAGTTGCAATTTTGGCCCTGGCCGAGTGGTTAAGGCATCAGCCTCAGGATTTAGCCTTCTCAGGAGTACGGGGGTTCGAATCCCACCTACTGCTAGTCATCCTATAAATCTTTTTCTCTTTACTGGGAAAGGGAAGAAAAATCCAACTCGTGATCGATGGGCCCGAGTACACTGGGACAGACATGCTCGTTAAATCTGTGGAGTGCATCAGTCTCGACGGCGTCAGCGTACGATGTCGCTCGAAGTTCCGTTGGATGCCCGCTCAGGTGTCGACCGCGTTACTTGACCATGGTTTTAAATTACGAAGCGTTATTGGCTGTGTTAAAGCTCCTAAAGGAGGCTAGAAATAGGCAGCTGGAATCGATTACATTACCTACCTACTTACTTACAATTTTGTCCAAACGTAGCAGCAGACTTTCTATAGTAAATGACTTTTCCTCGATAAAAATAAGCCTGTTCCAGCGTCCATCTGGAAGCAATGAATCGATTGCCGTTCAAAATGATCCGGACCTTAACAATAGGCAGCTCGATCAAAAGACGGTTTGGCATCATTACCACCGAGTGCTAACAGATCCGGATGAATTTATCATGGCCTTCCTAAATACGACAGTGCTCGATATTAGTATTGTGAGCCGCCAAATGCCTTATATAAATTATTTCCAATAGGCAGTATGTGTCACCGTGAAAGTTATTTATAAACATCTCAGGATAATTCGGGTTTATGTTTGTAGTTGAGTTATTATCTGCTTTCCTACAGGTGTTTGTTTAAGTCTGGTGGAATCAGAATACTGATTATGTTAAAGTTGTAGTTGTGGCTAGAGAAAAGAGTAAAAGTAAATTAAGGAAATATTATTTTAAATTAGTGTTTAACAAAACGACATAGATTTGAAAATATTTTATTTAACCTTGAATGATTCATAATTTACGTATAAAATATTTTAAAAGTTTCTTTAAAAAGCTTATATGGGTTTTATGTAAAGTCTGTATATTTTGTCTGTAGATCTGCACAAATAACTTATATTTAACTTTAAATACATTTAAACTTATTTAAAGATTACAATAAATTTATCCACAAACTGTGATTAATACTAATATTCAATTTAAAACATTTTATTTTTTTTGAAAAGTCCAAAAAAATAAGATAAAAAGCTTTTATTACATTTGTAATTTAATTACTTAGTGCAGATGTCCGTTAGAGTGGTATTACTATAGATATATTTTTATTTAAATCTCCATTTTATAAGACTTTTCCTTTCATTTACTCTAGTTTTACTAATCTTTCTTTAAAATTTAAACTGGCTTTTAATCATATATTTTTTTAGCCTAAATCCAAACAAAGAATGAATTTCATTATTCCTGTCTCTAAACTTTTAAAGAGGAAGCTTAAAAAACTTATTAAACCTTTTTTTTTAAAATATTATCGTAGTCTTTAATTTCCATAAACTATTTTAAACAAAAAAATGCAAGACTCTTTTAAGAGCTACTGTAGTATAGGGGAAAGTGGGGGCTATTGGGACAAATTGTTTTCAAACTCTGTATTTCAGCAAAAATAAAAGATTTTCAATTTCTTTGTTTACAAGCTCATAAAATAAACATTCATTTACTTAAAAAGTCATTCGACAGATGTCAGACATTACCATATTTTCGTTCTTGAGTATTTTAAACAAACATGTAAGTGTCCCATTAGCCCCCATATTTGGAATCTAATGGGACAGGGTGCAGGGCTATTGGGACATGCTAAATGTTGCCTTAATTAAATAACAAAAAAAAAGGGAAAATGAATCAGAAAATGACTAGATAATAAAATTTTAAAGCAAATACTAGTTAAATAATGTATACATATCGAATTTTATTTTTAAAACACTTATTTTCCATTGAAAGGTGAAATATGAAAGTTAAAGCTCAAAATCGAAAACGCTCCCATAATTTTTGTTGAATCACTGGAAAGGGTAGCTTTAAAACTAAATCTTTAGTTTTATAACTAAATCTTCTAACATTTATCCCAAACTTGTCCGCTTTTCCAGCGCTTAGATTTAAAAAGACCGTCTTTATCTTCAAATAGCTTACCCGGAGTTCATCGCCTTCTTTTTCAGAAATCAATCCAGAAACAAATTATTTAATTCAGAAACAAATTATTTATCTTCACCAAGCTCTGTTCAGATGTAATTAATGAAATTGCAGGTGGAAACAATAAAGCTACTTGAACTTTCACTTATTATACGATGAAAAAAGTTTACAAATTTTAAAGTTAAAGTTTAAAAAAGTTTTAAGCAACTTGACTGAAGAAGATATTAAAGATTTATATAGATCCTTCAAGAGAAAGAATGCAAAGCTAGGTTTATTAGTGTCCTTCTTTACATTTGACAACACAGTTTCTGTCCCATTAGGCCCCACAGTGTTGTTTTTTTATAAATGATTCAACACAGATGCTCGTGTATTTCACACACTCCACAATAGCCCCCACTCTCCCCTACTATATCATTCTTACGAATAAATTCATGTTTCCCCGCTTTTATTATTTTTACTTTTTGGAAGACTTACAAAGAATGTTGTGGAAGCCGTAAAGCTAGAAATTTGAATTGAAATATAGAAAATAGTAGACACGTTTTTTTATAACTTAAAAGATCTGCCCACATCCCATTTATTCTGTGATATTGTGCAAAACTAAGAATAAATAGAAAATTTAAATCTCGTCTTTGATATTTGGCAAGTTTTGGACAATATTTTGTGTGGTTAAAATGTCAATATCTATACAGGTGATGGGTTTAATATTTACTCATCTAACTAATTATACTAATTACTATTTAATTTACCGCCAAATTAATTATCAAATATTAATTAGATTTTCGTACGTATTTTTAAATTTACGGTTATTACTTTTAGCACTAAAACTAGAGTAATTGTTTATGAAAAATGAGTTAGCATTAATGTTTGAAATTTGCTTTTATTCGTTTTGAGAGTTCATATTATTTAAAAAAAAATAGTTCCCAAGCCTATCTATTTTTTAAGTGTGCAGCACATGCTAAAAATCCGCTTATTTAAAAATATTTTTTTATTTTAAAATCAATTGTATTTTCCATTGCAAAAAATAAAACATTTGACAAGTTAAAACACATACGTTTTATTTTTTTATCTATTTTAGAGGGATATATTTTTTTATTTTTATCGTTCCTAACTTCTAAAAAATAACCCCCGGCGTTTTAACTTTTTTTTATCCTTTTTGTTTGATAAAACCGTTAAATCTAGTCCATCGTACCACAAAAACCGGACTATAAACTATCAAACAAAATTCTCCTTTCGCAATATCGGCGACAGAATCAAGCCAAGTACAAACATATATTGGTATTTTTTTTCTGGTTTTCATATCCAATATACCCTTCCTGGTAAAAGTGATTCGAAGAACTTCTTTTCAAGAGAATAACAAAGAATTGTTTACGGCGTTTCCGTTAATATATATTTGATCTGTTGTTTTCAAACATGAAAAAAATGCTGAGCTTAGCTTGGATTCGTTCTGTTAGAATACAGATCATAGACTTTGTTAGCTGTCATTGTAGGAAAAAAAAGATAACACTTTTTTTTTAACAATTTCGATTTTAATGCAGCTTCATCCTTTTGAAGGGATAAGCACTTTCCATTATTTGTTTTTTTACTTTTGATAAACGCAACAGTTTGGGATTATTTATAGTTTTTCTGGATACTGTTAAACATAGGTGAGTAGGTTTTGTATTAAAAAAAACTATTGTGACTTACTTTATAAATTGTTTAAAACGTTTAAATAAAAAGTAAATTAAGAAAATATTAGTTGAAATTAAATAGTATTTAACAAAATGACACATAGTTTTATTTAATCTTGAATTATTCATAATTAACAAATACATTATTTTAAAAGTTACTTTAAAAAGCTTATATGCGTTTTTTGAGTGTTGAATTTCAAATTTTTATTTAATATTTTAATATTTCTTTATAATACGATAAAGAGAGACAGATAGTGAGTTTGAAGAGTGTGTGTAACTCAATAATTAGGTTTTATAAAAAGCGGACTTTGTAATAGTTTGTGATACAGAGAGACTTGACATTAGTTACTTGATCATGATCATGTCTTAATAAACAGTTTTCAATGAATTTTAATCCTGCTTAATGATGTTTGCCAGAATTTCAATGTATTAGTTGCTTTTATTGCAATAGATTTTTAAAGGAGCTGTTTCATTTTCATAGCTATAATTCATAGCCATTCTGATTACTAGTTAATGCTAATTTACGGTAAAATCTCACAACATACATCTCGCAATAGTAATGCAATAACACGCAATAGTACTCGAAATAAAATTTGAAATTCAGCATTATAGAAAACATGGTAACCAACACAAAAATAACTCAACAACGTTTATTTATTTTGTGATATTGCTACATCAAAGAACTATGGACACTCTTTTAACTTTTTCTACCACAAAAATATTCCTTCCACGAGTTCTATTTGGCTTTCAAGCTCCGTCCCTACCCTAACGAGAAGATGCTATCTCACAGACAGATCCCGTCGTTACATTTCGTCATTTTCGATACAGCTATTTCCCAGGTGTTATTGATTAGGAGCTCAGGTTTATGGATGGTAATGCCATAAAGTATTGTATCATTGCTTTGAGGAGGTTCTCGGATTGGGAAAATATTTCGGAATAGTGACGTTTCTACCATTAAGTTAACATAGAAGAAGAGTCGCCTTTCCCATGTGCAGTCTGTTATAACTAGTAGTATCTGTCCCTGGTAGTACTAGTCTGATCTAAGACGATGTAATATAAAAAGCGATTGCTTTGAAGAGGTAAAAGGCTATATTTTCTAGAAAGTTTTCGTTATGTTAAGAACTGTATTTAAGGGGGGGAGGGGCATCAAGCTCAAAATAATGTGCTTGACGTTTGTTTAGAAATATAATTTTGTTACATTTATTAGTAAATAAATGTTAATTTAATTTTGTACAATAATTTGTTTATTGATATTGTAATATTAATTAACATTATTGAAACATTTATCAAAGATCGATTATCTTATATTTTCTAAACTATATCCATCTAGAAACGTAAAATAATTGTTTCGAAAACAATTGAATGCATGCGTTTTCAACAAACAGTTTTTAATAACAAAAAATTATTATTAGAATTTATACAATGGAGCACCTTCATTGAAAAGAATTATTCAATAATAAATTGAGACAAAGACTCATTATTGAATCTACTGTGCTGCAATGAATAGGATGTTTGTTAAAAATATAAATGACGTTTGTGAAAAATATAATGAACGATACATTTTATGAAAAAAGTTACTATTAATTCAGTTATATTTTTTATGTTAAGAAAATTTTTCATATTTTAGTAATTTTTACTGGATTCACATTTGTGGAGCTTTCCAAAATTTTGAAACTGGTTTTGATTAATTATTTATCAATGAAATATTGAAACAAAAGGGCAAAGATAATACTCTATAGAATGCAGTTTTGAAAATGAGTTACCTGATAAATTGTATTGTTTGACACTGAATAAAATATATAAAAAGGAGACTGCGAAAAAAAGGACCTAAAAACAATTGGCACGAAAGCTGCCGCCATATTTGTAGTGACATTTAACTGATGTATCTCACTATACATAGTAAAATAACATTATAGTGGTGAGCATGATAGTTGTGTAGATGTGACATTGTAGTAGTTACATCATTATTGATGATGGAAGTGAAATTTTGGAGCGATACTATGTATCTTTTTATAGTTTTATATCAAATTAAGTCCTATGCTCAAACTAGACCTTGCAAATTTTCAGTACCAGAACCGACAACGCAATAGAGGCTTGATAGAATTCGCAAAAAATAATGAGCTTATTCAAACGTCAAAAGTGGAATAAAAACGGCACGTTTTGATAATGATAAATTTCACAAAAATTATAAAATAATCCACCTATTTTGCCACAAGGTAAATGCTATTTTGTATGCATTTTTTTGACGGGAAATGAACCAAGGCTTACTTTATATCTCTCCTTTACCATTTTCTGAAAGATGATATTATACGTTACTTCGTAAGATTAACTTGAAAAAAGTGTAACTACGGTTCTTTTCAAAAGTTAGATAAATAGAGTTCAAATAGTTTTTCCGATTACGACTCTGGTATTGATTGCGTCCTGACTCATCATTTATAAATTCATTTATTACTATCTTTTTCTTCGATTTTTAAGTCGTATAATCCTGGGTGTTCATTAAAAAATTGTGAAATACACTTTCATTTTCCGCATGAAAATAAAAACAAATTTGCAAGACTTATCAGAAAGATTGAAATTTGAGCCAAATTTTTCAGCTTTTGGACTAAAATTAATTTTCGACTGTTGATATTTCATAGCATTCTAGTATTTCAAAAGTAAATAACTTATGCATACTTTTTATGGTAAAAAATAAACAGTTTAGTCCATTAACAAAGTTTGGTAAGAAAAATTTGCCATAATCTTTCTGTGTAAGTTTATCTAAATATACAGTATATGCGACACATAAGGACCAAGTACTAGTAATGAATAATTCATGTAAGACAAATTGAGTTGCATAAAAAATAAACTTGAAAAACTTTGTGTTTTAATTACTTAAATTTGATGTTAATGGCATTTACAACTGGATCGTTAATGGGTAAAATGCCCAACTTACTCAAAAGCTTTCATCATTACTTTTTTGCAAAGGTCACATACATTTTTTTCAGACTCACTCAGTCTTTCTCCTAGTAATAAGGTAAAAATAAGGTGGTTAGAAGACAATCGATCTTTCTCCTTTCTAAAATTTCCATTCAACATAATGTTGTCTGCGTGATCCGATTTTAGGAATTCCCCGCTTTTGATGTTGGGAAACAAATTTCTCGAATTTTATTATCACGAACTCTTGTATTTTTTCTCTCTTCCAAATTGGAGAAACGAAGGATTTTGGTATTGAAGTACCATTGCTGGAAATGTCAATTTGTACCATAGGGATTAGAAACATTTAGTCCAACAAGCTTAAAATATTCATAATAGTCATTTTTAAATTAGTTACGTCGATTTTTAGTACTTTTAAAACCATCATTGTTTAAATTATAATGCAAAATTTTAGTGAGCATTTGGGGCTTTTAAAACAATAAAATATGTAAATAATTCTACCTTAGAATGACGTGTTCCAGCATACTTAGGCCTTTTTGTAGTTATTCGTTGGCTTAATTTAACAACAATATGAAACATTTGAAATTTGGAAATTCAGATTTATTCAAATTAATAACCGTTTAGGTTATAAATCTAGTTCTACATGATACATGTAGGTGTTCAATGATAGATTCAATATAAATATAAATTGAAACTAAACAAAACATTCAATGCAAGTTAAATGTTGCTAAAAACATTTGAAACAGCGATTAATTCTTACTTGGTAACAATGCAAGAGGGAGATTAAAACCTAATCCAAACATTTGCAAGAGAAAAATATCTGTTATAAACTTTTTTTCGATATGAAAGTTTTCAATCGCCCGGTTTCTTTTATTTGTCACACTATGAAAATAGAATCCCGAAATTTGGTCAAGCCTCAACTTAAGAAGGCAACCCAATTTGGTCAAGGTCAACTTAAGAAGGCAACCCAACACCCAACATGTTTAGCGTTATATCTTTTTTTTTTTAACTTCCCTTAAAAACATTGATCACTTACATATTTATTTTGGAAATGCATAATATTATTTAACACCTACTCATTTATGACAAAACATTTCCATATTTTTATAAACAGATTCATTCCAGGAACTAATTTATTCAACACAACCAATCCCTACCATAATAAAACACAAACACCACCATAATTACCACAATCTCACCGAAAAAACAACCCATTGACTATCCCAAAGAAAAACTTCCGCATTTTTCTTGACTATAATCCAAAAGAAAAGTACCTCATCATTTTTTCACAAAGCAAACTCTGTGGTTGTCTCAATTCAACCCCCCGAAGGCCCGAAATCAGCTACAGGGACATAAATAACTGTTTTTCCTAGGACACACAGTACAGTGTGCCACGTGACTTGGTGAACTTATGGCAATAAGTGTCCTAATCGGATTCTGTGTGATTTCATGGACTCTATTTCTAGGAGACGAAATGAGTGTCGCCAGCAATCATGCCGCTGGAATTCTAATGCCTTTAACATTGCCGCAGGGTGACGATTAGTTTGTGTTCTTTCGTATGTTTCTATTTCCTAAACAAGAAGAAATAGTCGAAATGTTATTTTTCTTGACCAGATAAAAGTAGAAAAGACGTTTTGAGAATAATCCCTAAAGCGTTAACTAAGTTTTTTTTTTATTTTATCATTTAATTATGGGTGAATAATGACGTCAAAATGTTTACGTCTAACACGGCTTTTGTTTAATAAAAACAATAAATATTTTATTCGTTTTGAATCCTTCAATAAACTAAAAGAAACTGCACTTCGAAAAATGAGTAAAAAATATTCAAATATGAGAATGTCATAATGACTTCGAATAAATATAATCAAGTTTGAAAGGTTGCGGACACACATTTCTGAAAGGATAAAACATCTGGTGCTCAATGTTAAGCATTCATGTTTCAGAAATGAGTTTAAATCAAACTTTCTATGCTAATTCTTTTTAGTATGTTCTTGTTTTAAAATTGCGAATGAACTGGATACTATCCTCATTTTCGAATATTTCCTTGTTTCAGCGTTAACTACGGTAACTCTAGTGCAACGTTAATTCAACCAAAAACAAATCTTCTGCATATACGTCAAAAATGACATGCATTAAGCCACATTTCCTATAATAAAATAACAAGGAAATAATAGGGTAGACTGACCAGTGAGTGAACAGGCCCCAGTGAATGAACATTTGGAAAATATATTTAAAAAATAAGGATTGAAAATCATTCCACTGGATGGATTGACAACACTGACTTCCTCCCATAAAGTAGGAAGCTATCTGACATATGGTTGGTTGTCCTGGTTATTATATCCTGGTGTTCATTCATCGGAAAAAGCAGCGCCTTAAACGTTCGTTCACTGGTTAGTCTACCCTATGAACAATTTCATCTAACCTACTGAGATTTACTACATTCAACAAAACAAAGGAAGTTAGTTTGAAACTGAGCATGTTTGTTTTCTTCTGAATTAAAATCACTGCTTCCTCGTATCTGAAACATAATGATTCACATAAAAATGACAACATAGATTTACACAAATATGAAGGCGTCATTTTTCACAGTGTGAAATGAAGTCCACCACATTTTATGTAATAAATAGTAAAAGAAAGCGTTTCGTTCAAAATAGACACAAATGAAATCCGTTATGAATAATTTCAACTATACCCTCGTGAAATTACTACTCTTAACTTATGAAATTCTGAATAATGAATTTTGTTTAAAACTGAGCATGTCTGGTATTTCAGAATTTGAAGCATTGGGTTGTCATATTTTGAAACAAAATGTTTCGTTTAAAAGATTTACTCACATTTGAAAATGTCATTTATTTCAGTGTAAAGAAGTCTTATTAGCATTTAATTAGCGTGTGTGCTTCAAATATTTCGTGACCTTAAAGATTCATTTTAGAGTTGTAATTCGGTTGATTCAAAATTAAAAACCCTAATTATCGCTATTTACCATTCCTTAATAAACAGACGATAGTAAGATAAATACATCGACAGTTTGATTCAAAATTGCTAGACACCTTTTAATAGTAAAAATGGAACAGTATCACTATTGAAAATTGAGTAAGCTTGAAATTCCATAAAGGTCGTAATTAGAGTGCGTATTTAGTGAATTAAGTTGTAAAAATTAAAACCTTAACATTAAATCACTTTTTTTTTCAGTATTATAATAATATAGTATTCCCAGATTACAGTATTAAAATGTATACAAAATTGGTTTCAAAAAGTTTCCTACGTACATACATCATTCAGTTATATTGAGAATTGTTATGTAAATAAAAGCTCTAATATAACATTAGACAGGTTGTAAGTACGCGGAATATCAAAGTTTCTATCTCAAAACCTATTTTTTACCAATATAACCTTAAAATTTTAAACTAATGCTTTAATTTCTAGTGATTTACATTTTACTACTTAAAAGTTTGTAAATGTCACTTATAAATTATTTTCTAAAAAGACATTATAATAAAATATTTATTTTACATTCTATTAAAAGAAGACTTCTGAAAGGAAAACGCTATAGATCATTAAAGACTCTCGTTCAAGAATACTTTCAACCACAACAGCAATCTTTAAGTCATTTATTAAGTAAAATTAATAAATTATTTCGCAACAGCATCACTTAACGTGACTCATTTCATGGGATCGTTCCGAAAATCCGGAATCATTAAGGAAATTGAAAGGTGCGTTTGCATTGCTTTCCCAGTTCACATTAAATTTAATTCTGGTTCCATTTAAGGTTTATTAACTTTGCCCTGAATGATGTTGATAGCACTCGACGGAACAGGGCTATGCTAAAGAGCGGATAATAGGGCCGAGAACGGCACTAGGTCCTTGAACAAGGAACAATTTAGTTGCAAGTTTGCATTGCTGGTGTGACAAAATAGTTCAGTCTAAAGTAATTTTCACACAGTTTACGGTATAATTTTTACGGCAGTTTTATTGCAAAGTCAATTGGAGGGTTCAGATACGACTGGAAAACTACCGTACTTACGATTTTTAAAGTTGTGGCAATGTTAACACTATATGAAGTATGTATGGTAGGTACATATATATTCCAGCTTGTGTGCTTGTCTAATGAATGGAAATTTAGAGTAAAAAGTTTTACAGTCAATGCCCGAAGTTTACTATGTTTACTACATGAGCAAAAATCGTTGATAAAACCGTCAAATCATTATTTTTCCATAGCGTATAAATGCTCCAATTGAGTTAACATCTCTTCGTAAGTTTGGAAAAATGCCGGAATCGTTGTGTGTGAACCGTACTTTACTTTTGTTTTATACAATGAAGTTGCAATTAAACTTCCGATTTTTAAAAAATAAAACTGTGCTTCATTTGGGAAGTTCTCGTTCACGTAATGACAAAATTTGTTTTACATAAAATCTATGTCGCAATTATATATTGCAGTGACTGTTTTCTGTAAGTGAGATAATGTAAGGCTAAAAATATGCTTAGATATGTTTTTTAATTAATTATGTTGAAAATATCCGATATCAGTCCATAAGTTCTTTTTTATTTCGACTTGACTAGAAAAACTGCCTCCTGTTAAATTTTTATTATCACTTCACTACACGAAATAATTTTGCTTCATTTTATAATCATTATTCCATTTGAATTTCCGATAATTCTAAACAGATTATCATATTACATCATAATGTATTAGATCTATAATTATTTTAAAACAGATGTCAACACTAAAATGTTAAATTTAACGTAGTAAACAATTAGTTGTGGTAATTTTTCTAAGTGAACTTGAACTAGAAATATAGGCCTTTACTGTTATCTTAATCATGTTAACATATTCTTATTTTAAAATCCTTTTTTTATCCCTAGATATATATTCTTCATATAAATATAGTTTTCAGACAAACATACATTTAAAAGCATGTTTTCAAGGAAACTTAAAAAATATATATAGCTTAATATTTGTTGAAAGGTACATAAATGTAGAAGATTTTAAGGTTAAAACCATAAAAATACAATTTTTTTCTGGCAAGGAACGAACAAACAAGTCCTGCCTTTTTTTTGTTAGTAACATTCTATTCTAACTTTTTTTTAAGGAAAAATGCCTGATAAATTACCGCTGGTTTTTTTTTGCAAGTTCTACGCAACTTCATTTTTATGCAAATAAACGGCCGATACTTGTCAGCTGCTTCGGTATCAGTATTTTCGATAAACTTGAACGTTCTCGCTTATAATCAAAAAGTAAATCTTAAGAAAAACAGATAAATGAAGTCGTGAAAGAAGAATTCTAGAAAGTTCCTCATATGTGGTTCTCTGGTTTGAAGAGTTCATACTACTTTAATAGAGTCAATTACAACTTTGTCTAAATTTCAAATTAAAATTTGTTTAGAGTTATTTAACTGAAGACCCGGTCGAGAGAATTGGGAAGTGGAACACTTAATTCCACATTTTCAATTGCACTTTAAGGTATCTCAACGTTTAACCATCTTGAGAATATATCTCGTGTTACATTTATTATAACTGTAAATGGCAAATCGGAATGTCTAACTCTTGTTTAATATCCGTTACCAACATTTAGTTCATAATATAACTTAATACTGTACCAAATGAGATAGGAGAGTATCTTCGTTCAAGATCTAAATATTCGAATTAGAAGTATCAGATTAATAATGGTTGAAGTCCAGTCTAGAGTGGTGCGGAAAATGAATTATCTAAGTCAGAAGTGAAATTGGGTCGCAGTAGTCGTGATACAAATACTTTTTGCTTATTAAGTGTTTATAAAAAGCTTATACATGTGTATAAAGTGCTGTGTATCAATGGACAATAATAAACTAAACGTTAAGTTACATGCAATTTTTATTGCACATTTCTCTTAGCCTGCCATTTTTTGAAAGCAGGTTAAAATAAGCTGCTCAAAACATTTTAAATTTATTTTATTTTAAAATAAAATTTATTTAAATAAAGCATAATGAAAAATGGAACCTACATAATGCATCGAATTCATTCAAACTAACAAAAGGTTTTTCTTCATTATTATTTGCATAAAATAATTGTTCAATTAAGTTAAATTTAAAACGGTAAAAAGTGGAAAACAAATTTATCATACAAATTTCAAAATTTAATCACTCCTGTTAAGTTTTTATGCAATTTATAACACGATTAATTTTTGAATATTAAGTATGAAATTCATTCATGAAAGCATTTGATTTTGTTATTTAATGAGAATTTATGTTCTTTATATAGAATTTTTACGACAATTTAGAAATATTGTAAAATAAAAATTAAACGCTCTTATTTCTTTATTCACCTCTAAATAAACACAAACACGTTATCAAAAGATAGGGCAGCAAAAGTTAGTTTCATCAATATTTTAATAAACAGTTTAATAACATCAATTAAAAACCGAGCACAAGTCTGCGGTTTTTTAACATCTCCAAAACGATTAATTAGGTAACTGCTCCGTTTATCGCTCAGTTTAATGAATCGACTTATTCAGCTTTTTTAAATCTATCTAATTAAAAGGCCATAAGAGTCTAATTATTTAATTGCTCTCCTAGCAAGTATTTCTTTATTTTTGTTTTGATTTCGTTATTTAAAAGGATGAGTTTTGTCTCACCAGGTAAGAAGAAGAAGATAGTGTATGAGAAAGAAGGTATTTTTCTTTTCGAAGAAAAATTCCTAGAATTTGTGTGGGCAGTGTTTATCCTTTAATTAAAGTTGTCTTAATTTTTGCCTTAGCAAATATATTTATTTTCTCTTCTCACTCTCACTTTTCGCTTTAATTAAAACTATAAATTTTTACTCTTGCTATTTTGTCAGCATGGCGGGTTTTAAATTCGTTTTGGGCTTGCTACTTGTTGCAACTATTCAGTGAACTTTGAATTTAAGTGAACAAAATTTGCTTGAAAATGAAATTGAAAGCATTCTGGCATTCGGATCTCTTTTATTATTTAAAAAACTATCCAACTAGTAATTAATTAAATACAAATTCATATAATTCTGAACCGCTAAAGTTTATAAAAGGTTTTAAGTGTTTTTGGTAACAAACTAACCATTGTTAAAAAAATTGATGAAAACTGATATTGCTTTTGTCTATTGTCGACACATAGTTATTATTAAATAGCTAATAATAAAAAGTACTAAATTTAGCTTCATAAAAATCTGAAATCAACCTTAATCTTTAGGGATCAAACTTATAACCTAAACTAACGTAAGTACAATAACACTAGTCGAAAAATCAGTATAAATATTAAAAATCGTCATCTTTTTCGTATTTCTTCAACTATTTGATTGTTTATAACAGTGATAGTAATTAGTAGTGATATTTATTCATGACCAGCAAATAAATACCCGTTATTCGCATGGACTAAGACAATTCAAATCGATCCTAGTATATGTATGTACAATTTTTTTAATCCGTTATAGGACAATAAGCTAATGTTTATTGTTTCCGCTCGAGTATAGAACCCCGTTACTTATATTACCTTAAAATTCAAAATTATAAATATGCTATACAATTCACGGATAAATGCCATCGTAATTTCTCGCACAAAATCCTTTTAGCTTATTTGGCGCGTTTTTGTTTATTTAACTAGGAAAAGATACAGCTACAAACACACCCAAGCAGCTCTAGTGTGATGACCTTCGCACAACCAGCGAGTTTAGAAATTATCATAATTTTTTTTTGCTCATGTGGCTCTTTTTGTAATAACTTGGAGAGTTTGGCAAAGCATTTGGCAAAAAATGAAGACATAAAACCCGAATATGCAGCTCTAGTGCGATGACTTTAAAATACCGTCATAGTTCAGTAATAGTTAAACTATACATTTATTGCTTAAATACTCATCAATGCAGTCAATAGAACCATCAATGAAGAAATAATCCAAGCAAACAAATAATATTATTTCAATTTCATTTATTTTTCGTAAAAGTTTATTTTAATTTTTTCACCGATGGCAACTGGAAAGAGAAAAAAGTTATTACTAATTTTTTTTGTCTGAGTTCTGAAAATTATTGAAAGTCAGATATCTCACCTTTGCAAAGAAATTCTTTTCTGAACGCAAACAAATAGTATGATTGCGTGTATCTTTGAGAACCCTCAATATTGAATCAATTTATGGAGCAGAAAACAAATATTGGAAGATATGATCAATTAATATATATTTGTATTACGAAAGAGAAAATTAATTACCAGAACATAACCCTGGTTGTTGAAAAGAACACACGAAATTAAATAGCTCTTAAACTAGGCAGATTCTAAAGAATAGCACCAATTGCAGGAAGTCTATTTCAGCTATTTACTTGCAATTTCTGAAAATCAGTGCAACTTAAGACGGCCATCGATGTTTCGTTTGCGAAGAAAGTGCTTTTTGAATGGAGTCAAATGATGTTTTTGCGTGCAGCTTTTAGAACCGTTCGTATTTAATCAATTTATGGACTGGAAAACAAATTACGCGACACAACGAAGTATTCTAGCGGAAACAATGGAGCTAAACACAATTTAGATTGTAGATATACGCAATTCTTTTACGAGGCTCTTTTATCTATCAATTTGGCCATTCTAGGAACAGTAATGGTGGAATTTTGTAGTTAGGAGCAATTGAATTTTAAAGGTTTTATGTGAAGTTGAATTTTGAGAATGGTGTGCTATAGATAAAAGAAGGGAGAGGGAAAGATTTTCATCTGTAAACATTGCGTTTTAACATTAGTTTCTTATAATAGCGAAAACGAAACGTACGTTTTTCGTTTTTAGATACTTCCAATTTGGAAGTATAGCTCACTTCTTATGTACTGACAAAGCGGTTTTGGTAGAGCTACAGAGTAACAGAATTTACTGTTAATCTATAAGAGGATTTTGAGGATATAGTATTGTTATCTTAATTGGTTTTGAATTTGAATACGTGTTTTGCTTTTTTTAGATATTGTTTTTGTTAAATAACTCTTTTACTAAATACTTCTATTTAGAGCTATTCGGACTCGTGTCATATCTTTTAAAAGAAGGTAAACAATAACATTTAGATATAGTACAGCTGGGGAAAAAAAAAACGCTCCACCCTTCGTTTCTCGGCTGCTATTGGTCAAGGAACTTTATGAAAGGTGTCATTTTTCAGGAAATAGCGTAAGGAATTTAGAACTGGCAACAAAAATTGCATAAGGGGTCGTCTACATATTAAAATGAGTACCAACTTTGAAAATTCCAATGGCAACACCCATTTTTTTTACATAAAAATGTTCAGCACCTTCAAAATACCCCATGTATAAAAAAGTATTATCTAGTTTGCATTATTTGCTGAGATATTAAAGCATTAATTTTGAACTCGTTTAGGGGGAAATCTCTAAAGTGAAAACAGTAATATTTGGGTTGCGTCTTTTCAAAACAACAAACTAACTGGGTTAACATAATCTCGCCAACGGATGCTAGAATTTAACTTTCTTCACTAATATTGTGATTTTTTTAATGTTTTTTTTTATTTTGAAATTATAAATTCAGAAATAAAATAAAGACTAGAAGATAAAAAGTTTTAATTTTAATTTAAGTCGCATATACGGTTATTTATAACGAACAGATTTTCAAATGCGATTAGTTTACAGCGTGTAAAATACTTTTTTGTGTGCATAGCAGTTTTGCTACACCACAGTATTTGTGTGTAGCAATTTTTAATTAATGCATAGCACTTTTGAAAATTTATGGATCCGAAAATCGCGGAACTCCGGGGATTCCGAAAGTCGCCAAAATTCGGCGATCCGAAAGTCGCGAAAATACGGCGATCCGAAAGTCGCGAAAATACGGCGATCCGAAAGTCGCGGAACTGCGGCGATCCGAAAGTGGCGGAACTCCGGGTATCCGAAAGTCGCAGAACTCCTGGGATCCGAAAGTCGCGGAACTACGGGGATCCGAAAGTCGCGGAATTCGGGGGTTCAAATTTCGCGGAACTCCTGGGATCCGAAAGTCGCGGAACTACGGGGATCCGAAAGTTGCGAAACTCCGGGAATCCGAAAGTTACGAAACGACGGCGATCCGAAAGTCGCGAAAATGCGGCTATCCGCGACTTTGAACTTAGCTTTGAATCGCAACTAAATGCGATACAAAGCTAAATCGCTATCGCAAGTTTTCATTTTGGTGTCGCGTTTCGCGAAGCGATACCGCTTATTTTACACGCTGATTAGTTATATACATTGCATGCACTTGAAATAAGAAAAGAGTTTTAGATTTTTTTCAGACATCAATAATTTGAATAAACATTTATCAACAAATACTTTTCAAGCACCAAACGATAATGCAAGTTAGGATCGAATTCGCCAAGTAATTTTTTACACGATCCCTAAAATTCGTCTTTTTCAGTTTTTTTACAATAACTCGGCAAATAATTGTTTTTGAATTAAAAAATTTGGGATTTTAATTCTACTTGATCTACTTTATCGATTCATGTAAAAAAAAATTTGGGTTGCTATTCATGTTTTATTTTTTATTATTTAAATTTAAATAAAAAATTATTAAAACTGAAAAATTGATGAACAAACTTGTGTGATTTGTTTTTGGAAGATTAAGAAGTATATAATGAAAAAAAAACTTTCTTTAATTCCTTTTATTTGTGGAGATACGAATAAAAGTTTATGAAACTTTTTTAACATTATGGGCGTTCAACTTTGAATGCTTATAGCTTAGTAAATAATGCAAAGTAAATAATTCTTTTTTACACATTGGGTATTTTGAAGGTGCTGAACATTTTTATGTAAAAAAAATTGGGTGTTGCTATTGGAATTTTCAAAGTTGGTACACATTTTAATATGTAGACGGCCCCTTATACAATTTTTGTTGCCAGTTCTCAGTTCCTTACGCTATTTCCTGAAAAATGACACCTTTCACAAAGTTCCTTGTCCAATAGCAGCTGAGAAACGTGGGGTGGAGCGTTTTTTTTTCCCCAGCTGTACATTTAGATGCATCTCTATAAAGCAAAACATTACAAAATTTTCATGTATGCCAACCATTTTAGTTTTTTTTAATAAATAATTACTTTCAATGTTTTTATAATACCAAACAATTGAAAAAAACTGCTCAAAAATATAAAAAGGCCTGGTTACATTTATTCACAGTAAAGCTGCAAGAAATATCCGTTATGCTTCCGAAAAAATACGTATGCAGAATTTTTCAGCAGATAAGTAATGCAGAAATCATTCCGATATAGCATATATTGTTG
Organism: Hylyphantes graminicola; assembly: GCA_023701765.1. Lineage (NCBI taxonomy): Eukaryota > Metazoa > Arthropoda > Arachnida > Araneae > Linyphiidae > Hylyphantes > Hylyphantes graminicola. The sequence goes on along the minus strand of CM043123.1, from coordinate 24,461,385 downwards.
GTAGCTAGGTTGGTAGAGTATGTAAAAATGAAAGGCGAGCCTACTACCTGAATACGAACCACGTCGTTTTATATGTTTATAAATTACATATGTATTTCGACATTTTGAGTTGTAATTTCACAGTAAATTGCAATAATTTTAGAAAAAATACATTTCCGTGGAAAATAACGCACAATTTTCAAACATTTTTCTTTCATTAAATGGAATTTTTGATAATTATACTGTAAGAAAAATACGTGAGGAAACAGAATATATTTGTAAATTTACTGGATTTGTTTTACATTGTAGCTGTAGATTAAAAAAAATACGTAAGTGGTAATTAATGGGTTGTTTAGGATCAATTAAGATGTCGATTTTCTCTAGAGTTAAAGCAACTACTAATTTTAAACAGCCTCAAACTAACTTTTAAATATTTATGTAGATCAGTATTGTTAAGATATACATAAAATGATACATAATAAATTTTAAAAGTTTATTATACAACTGAAATACAAAAAAAATCTGCCTTTTAAGAACTGTCCATACACACTGAATAAATTTTATTGTCCTGAAAAGGGTCACAAAAATTTAAATCTTTGAAGGACGATGAAAAAGGTAATATACGATCGATTAAGGGTACAATTATAAAGGCTGGTGGTGATGATTCTTCACGCTTGCTGATGATCAACGCAACCGTAAATTAATTCATTGAAAACCCTCTATAAAAATCTCTATTAATATCATCGTAATAGTTAAAGATCACGATTTTTTAATGATAAATTTACTTTTGTAGTAGATAAATGAAGGATGAAATATAGAAATATTTAAGGTTGACTAAACATTCAGTTAAAAAATTGTAACGAAATTTTTTTTATACCGTTTCATTTAATTTGTTTGACGTTTAGTTTATCTCACTTAAAACACGCGTAACCTGTAAAACCATGATAAAGAATCCTGTATTAAATCAGATTAATTAGAAAAAGTTATTAAAGAAACTATTATGTTGATATTATAGCCAAACAAAATTTAGATAATTAGTTGAAACACTTACATCGGTAAATTTTCAGTTTTAAGCAAATGTTTTTACGATTTATGGATGAGTTTAAATTTTATTTAATGGGTTGATATTTTCCTTTTTTAATACATGCTAATTTGTTATTTTCTCATTTTGGAATGTATGGATTTGCTTCCGTTCTCTATACATTTTAGTTCCTTTATGAAATGTTTAACCCTTATATTTTTTAACGATCTTTATTTAATCTTATTACATCCTATCCACTATGCATTATTGCTGTAGAAACTTATATCGTCATTTTGGTGCAAGCGAACTTTTAAAATACATAAATTTATTATACGTACGAATCAAGACATCAAAAGCGAGTGAAATTCAGAAAATAGCATTAGGTTATTTGCATATATATATAAGGAGACATCAAACGAAGGTAAACTAATGGCTTCACGTTTTCCTGACTTTCTTGAAAGCGCTACCTCAAAGTTCTCATACTCGTATCATCGTCCTAAAAATGGAGTATGCACAATGTGAGATTTACTATAGCCACTGCTTTTGAAATAGAGAAACCGGAAAGTACATTTTATTCAAAATTTTGCCTTATAAACCCGTTATCTAATAAGTTAAGCAATTACACTGTTAGAAGAGGTAATGAGAGAGAGAGTTCTATGCAATATTACATTAAAACCATTTTTTTGCTTGAACATAATTATCATAATTCTATGCTTGTTTTAATTACTTTGAATGTGCAAGACATTATTTAAAGTTTTAATTACTATAAATAATGCATATAAAAATGAATATCATATTACTAAAAGGATTTTAAAAGCTATTTTTATTGTGCTTTTTGAAAACTTATAACAAAAGAGCCTATTCAGAACATTTTTCTTCTCCGCTTGTTTTCTTTTACACTTAATCATCTGTCAAATCTTAAGTCATAACTTTTGTTCAGGTTCATCATCCAGAATAAATTGACTCCGCTCAAACAATTATTTATCGTACAGAGCAATTTTAGGAAAATCCATCATATTCAAAGATTCTATAACAACTAAAAATCCTTTATCTTCATTCTACCAAAATTATAACTAATAGGTATGTTGTCAAAAGCTTTGTTTGCTAAGGAAGAATACAAAAGGATTTTGGCAGTAAATTGCTAAATACATTTAAAACGCTCAACCTTTGTGGCTCTAGTGTTTATCAGAATACTATTTAAAATGTTAGCAATTCAAGTTGCAATTTTATTCAGCAAATTACTTAAACTTTATTCAAACATATCCTTTTAAACTAAGTTGGAGTACTCAGTACATCAGAATTAGACAAATGCACTAATTTTCATATATTTTTTAAACCTTTTTATTATGGTACGCTACCGTACTGTGCTCCATAAAAATGTGTTTTGTAAAGTTACCTATTCAATAAAGCTGGGGGCCCTTGATGGCCAAGTGGTTAGCATCGCAGGCTAGCAGTCTGCGCCCTGTAATGGGTGCGGGTTCGATTCCCGCCTTCTCCCTGGGTGTAATTCCTTTCTCTGTTGCAGTAAAAACTCTTTCTGTGTCTTTATAACATGACGAAGGCTTATAAGCGGCTCTCTGAGCAAGCACACAAGCCGGAATATATATGTATCTACTCTACCCCATAAAACTGGTTAAACCTAACTGTTTCCAGTATTATGGAGTAGTATTATACCAAGTTTGTGGAGTACTTTTCACAAATAAGATGTTTACTAATGATTTGCTGTGTTACATTAATTCTTAAATGTGACGTAACATTACTTCATAAAATGGAAGTAACGTTACACCGAAATTTTACAATGCGATTACAGATTATAATAGGAAAAACTTCACTCCTATTGCCTTTGTCAATCCTGCTGTTCAAATTCGCGATGGGATTTACGCGAACAATATTGTGGGTATTCAAGAGGATTAGTTGGGCGCAATTCGGTCTGTGAACGTGTGAATCAATACTCAAATCGAATGCGATTATCACAGACTTGGGATTTGACACATTTGATACCAATGTATGGAGAACTGAGTTTGCCAAATATTAGGATTTGCATATGTTTGTATATGGAGAATACGAATTTAAATCAGTCAAAGCAATATGGCAGTTATAATTTTCCTTTGTTGTTTAATAAAATGTGCAATACTTGTATAATGATGTTGCTTTTGAAAAAATAATTTTGTGTATAATGCAAGTTTTAAAATTATTTTGGATTACTTTTTTAATGTTGCAGAATCTAGAATATAGAGTTATATATTACATTATTAAGAGAACTGGGGGTAGAATGTGTTAAAAATTTAAAATGTGTTCTAAAATACAAAATAGAAAAATAATTTAGCTGAAATTTATTTTATGAACATATTCTAGGTTAACATTAAAACTACAATAATAATGCGAGAAAACAAACGAATACTATTTCGGATAGCAAAAACAGCAATTCATTTGCCCCGTTATGCCCCGGTGGTGAATCAGTAGCCCATACAGCTCTACCAGTCTCAATTAGTTAACAGGATTTAGGATTAAACGGCAAAGTAAAGTGGAAAAGATACGTAAACAATTGTTTGACTTTACGAAGACATTTAAACGTTCTTCAAGCTTGTACTTACTACCTGTAGTTCTAACCATGACAAGTATGTTTACCTTGTTTAGTTTCAAAATTATGAGAAATTGTAATACAGAAGCAAAAAAAAAAAAACCTTTTACACCAACTCTTAAAAAATAAGACTTACGTTGCTTCTCCAGTTGAGCAGTAACTTGGTCTAGCTCTACTTATTGCCGCTAACTGGCAAACACTCCATAACACTAAATAACGTTAAACTTCATTCTATTCTGGTACCCCGTTGCGCCAAGAGTTCACAAATTTTATGATTTATTTGCAATTAAATACAACTTAATTAAAAATAATTAAATTTAAAAATAAACCAAATTTCATCTCATGCAATAAAAAATATTTGAGTTCATTAAATTATCATTTTATGCAATTACTGATCTATTCGATATTTTTCGAAAACATATCAATAAAAAGTACTATATTTTAGTTTGCAAACATTTATCTATTAAATATGATCTTTATAAACATTAACAACCTTAACTTATAAACCAAATAAAATTTCATTAATATATTTTTTGAATTTCTACATATTTTAATTAGTTAAGAAACACTATATTGACATCTCGCAATAAATTTTGATAAAAAAACACTTTAACCATCTAAATTTAATAACTGTTTTGTAAAAAAATTCCTTAATTCTGAAGTAATTATCAACTGATTAATAAATATCTATTTAGGTCTTTAATTGTGCAATAGCCTATTTAGTGTTTATTAATTTGTTATTTTCTTTTAGATGCTTGTGAGTGAAAGAAGGCTGATACAATATCCAGTTTTGATGCTTATTTACAGTGAAACTCTAGGTAAGTCCTTCTTCGCAAATGAATACTTTCTTTTTTATTAAGTTTAAAAAGCCGACATTTGATTGACGTTTACCAAAAACCCTTGAAGTACAGTTCTCTTAAGAAACTTACTTCAATACTATATTTAATTCAATTCAATACCTTCAATACTATAATTATTAAACAATACTATATTTAATGATAGCTAATAAATACCCATTCTTTGCACGAACTAAAATGATATGAAGTATAAGTGCAATTTAATCTGCTATGTTGTGATAAGCATTTGATGTTGTCACCGTTCATTAAAAAGTATTATATTTCGTAACTAATAGTTTCAAAATTCTAAATATATATATGACTTCTCTAGGACTTTCGAACAACCAACTAGCTTATAAATCTTTTTTTTAAAAGATAAAAACACATTTTGCCTTTTTTTCGCAATTTTGGTTGCTAATTTGGTGAATTTGGGTAGCTTAGTAACGCATAAATGGGAATTATTTTAGGATGCGTTACAGTGATATGAGCTTCGCAAAAAATGTTCATATTTTGTATCTTATCACGTACTTCGGGTGAATTTTTGTAAAATAAGTCATACGGTTGGCAAAAGAAATTAAATACAGTAGTTTCTATTATTGTACACTGCTCAAGACAATTAAGGGAACACTTTTCGTACTTTGGTTAACCCTTTTAGTTCCAACTTTTTATTTTTTAATCTGAAAATCCAAAATTTGTGAAATTTGTGAACTAAAATTTAAGGGGGGGGATTGGATCATAACTTTTGCTTAAATTATAATAATATATTTTTCAAAGCTTTATTTGTTAAAAAGTTAAAATCAATTTTTAAACATCTAAGAATATAAGCGTGAAGAATTAGGTTACATTTATTTCATAAAATATTTTTAGAGTAAATTTCATTTTACCATGTTGTTCATATTTTCATTTAATTAAAACAAACATTATTTAATTATTTAAAAGACATCATTCTTCCATCTAACGATAAATAAGAGCAAGTTCAACCTAGTGAGGAAAAAAATAGCAAACTGTTGATTCTGATTCCAAATTTAATCACTGGAGGGGTAAGGATTTAAAGTATATGAGCTACCCTAATTGCTTTGAGCAGTGTATATTAATCATGACAATATAAAAGAGAATAATACATCTTTGTAAGAAAAGTATCCCTAGTTGTGATACGTTACCGATATGACTTTTAAAAAGATTTCCCAATAAGAACAAAGCATGTGGTGATTTTATTTGTATTTAATTAAAAAGGTCGTCACTATGTAACAAAAATAATTCAAGATACTATTTTTTAATAAATAATATTAAGAATCAATCGGTAAGCAATTTAACCATTTTCATATTATTAACCCATAATGTTAGATAATCCATATTGTAAGGCTTAAGATTTTGAAATATACATTATATAACTTGCTTGAAAATGTAATAATATTCTTATATAAATTTTATTTTAAAATGATTTGCATTAAATGGAACGTCTTATGCATGATATATCGTCTTATGCATGAATTTAAGTAAATTGAATTTCTGAATTTTTAAAAAAAAATTTCTTAGAATAATAATTCTCTAGCCTTTTCGTTTCTTACCTTGAACTGATTAAATAAACGAAACCTACTAAATTTCTCGATATATTTCAGATTTAAATTTAAAAATTCATTTCACTTGAATGATATTTATAGCTTTCACAAAAGTAGTTATATATTCTTTTTGCCAGCTTTTGAGTGAAAATAAAAGTCTCAAATGGCTGCTGTTTTCATAAAATGCCTCCGGTGAATGAAATGGAAATTTTGATTAGAAAATCTTGAAAAGTATTTTAGATTTAAATATTTATTCGATACTTAAATATTGATTTTTTATTGTTTTAGAAGTATCTATGTTTATTCATCGAGTATTTGGTTTTGCTATAATATAAATGAAAAAGTTTATCTATGAAAATATAGACAATTAAACATGTTTGCAATTTTTCTTTTTAAAATTTAAAAATTTGTACATGCAAATATAAATATAAAATTAACAAAAAATTAACATAATTTTAGAAGTGTTTTATTCGTTTTAAACTGCATGTTCAGATTTTAAACTTTTACCAATATCTATATAAAGTTAAATCTGACATGTTTTTCATGCAAAACATAAAAAAGCATATTTCTTTTGCAGTAGTAGGTGATGTTCAATAGGTTAATTAAGAAAACGACAATTCCTCTTTATTTCATATTAAATTCTGTGTATTTCTAATTCAAAAAATTTAACTTTAAGTTTAATGAAGTGAGGGGTAGAAATTATGCATTAAAAAAACTTAATGGCCATTGTGTATTTCAACTTTTTTTCTGCACCTTAAATTTCATGTGACGTTAGTCTATAAAACAGGTGGAAACCTACTTTCTCTAAGTTATGGAGTAACGTTACAATAAATTTACGTTGCATATATTTTCCAGTGAACCAAATTAAAAGTATAAAGTTACACCAGAAAAGAAGTTAACTGATTTTTTGTGCTGTACGTTACTCCATAAATTAGGTGTAACTTTGCATGAATATTTTGCAGTGTATTTATAAAACTTATCTTTTTTTTTAGCTCGTTGCCTCTTTCAATTCGACAGCAAACTCGGTAAAGAAGGAAATTTTTCGTCCCCCTTCTATCCAAACAACTATAGGGAGAATACTGAATGCATTTATAATTTTATTGGCCACGATTTTGAAACTTTAAAACTAACATTTTACTTCTTTGAACTGGAGCCTCCCTATTTTAAAGGGTAAGAAATTCAATCTTTCTCTATAAAACTAGTATAAATAAAAAAATATATATATGCTATAACTAATGACTTTATCAAATACATAATGTTCCATTTATATGTATTAAATAAAATTCACTAAGTACGCCGAACGCCAATTTACCAAACTTCGACTTTCCAAACTCGAGGTCAATAATCGATAGTCGAGGTTCAGATAATTAAAGTGGAAAAAAATTAACTAACCAATTAAACTCGAATATTTATTCGCATTTTTCAGAAATCCAGTAAAAAGTCGAAGGATAATAAAAAATTCTAAATTTTTGTTGCAAGCATTCCTTGCAACAAAATATACGACAAAAATAATTAAATATAGAACAAATAGAATAAAATATAGAATAATCTATAAATAATATAATAATTTTGCAAAAATGTACAATGATAGTGTATTAATTGCACTGTTTTAATACTGACCCATTTCGTAGGCTAACGTAAGAAAGTTCTAAATGAAAAGGTTTAATTTGCTTAGCATCTACACTATTTAGCCAGAGACACGCAATATTTTAAATCTTTAGGGCAATCTTTCACGGGACTATTATTAAATTTTGGTGACGCAAAGTATAAAATATTTCTAAAGCAAGTGTTTTAATTTACTTAACTTTCCAGCTCAAGTAAATAAAGTAGTAAGAGCAATTTATAAGCGCTTAGCTCCTTATTAATGAAGAAATTTTTCTAAAGAATGTTAAGTAAGAAAACGTATGGTATATTCGAAATTTTTTTAAAAAAATTATGAATAACAATTTTACAAGTTTTTACTCACTTAATGCATTTTAGCTAAACGATCTTTATTATTTAAGTTAACAAATATAAATTAGCTTTGTACTTTTAAGCTAACTAACTATACTATATGACATAGACAATGGACGTATTTAGCAAAAAAATACTTTCATAGTTAGGAAAATAAAAACCTGCAAAATTTTGAAATCTATCTGTACATTCATTGGTTTATAAAAAACTGCAACGTGATTTTTCCAAGAATTAATAATTAATCGCTCTGATTTCACCTAAAAAATATGTTTTTGCAGATATTTAACTTTGTCGCTTATTTCTTTGAGATAATTGAAACACATTTTAAGATTTTTTATATTTAATTTAAATATTTACAACAAAAAAACTACAAGTCAGAATAACAAATAAAAGAAGTTAGTTTTCTTCATTTTTATTATTAGCGTTTCATCACTGTTAATAAAACTAGTTGTATTCTGTTAACAATTGTAGTGAAGTAAACTTATAGCTATACTTATTCATAAACTATACACATTGCGCAATTTAGTAATTTTTTAAAAATTAATAAATTAATTTAAAGCACATCAAAGTAAAAAAAATTAATTATTAAAGCATTATTTTTTAATTTATGAATTCCATAGTACTTTTGGCAACAAGTTTAAATTTAACTCGTTTATCGTTTCAAATACTAACACTGAATTAAATACTGTAACTATATACAGTTGACAAATAATCAAATTCAAATAACTTGAACAGATAAAAGTCTATAAAGAATTCTAGAAAACTTGTACAACAAATTGGTCTTCAATTGATTTTAAATTTTCTTTTTAAATCATTACACTAACTCGATTTGAAACAGCGAATTTTTTTTACAATCTAAATTAACTTTTGATTAAGATCAAGGTTAAGCTTATTAAATAGATAACTTGTTTACTTCATCGAAAATAATAGGATTTTCTTGTAAGATACTGTCAACTTAAAAAAAGTTTCATTTAAAAGTATTTCAGAAACAGAAAATAAAAACGACATTTCAATCACATTTCTTTTAAAGTCATTTACAGTATAAAGTCATTAAGAAATACAATTTTTATAAATTTAAAAAACAAAATCAATTCCTTGCTTATTTTATAGACTTTTATGCTGATTTTAATTCAAATGACATGTTGGCTTCTACAATAGATTTTGACTGGAGATGGTTTTTCCATTGTTTAGCGTAGAAGACATTGAAATGAACTGAGCGTTTCGGAGTTTATCTTTTTGATAGATAGAACAATACTCCAAAGCATTCTTAAAAAAGACAAAATACGTTATAAAATAGAATATCTGGTTGAAAGGAGATATCTGTATGACTTAGTATTTACGTTAACTGATATATTTTTTTTAGGATTTTTTAAAACTTTTTTTAACGAGATGACGTTATATGGAATTTTTAATTTTTGAAGAAAAAAAAACAATCTCTATAGCTGTAAAAATGCCCCAAATTGTCCATTCTTACTTGAATGTAAATAATACTTTAAAATATTTTAAATAAAAAATATCTATGTAGCAATAACAAATGAGTAGCTAAAGTTGTGTATAACTTAACATCCAAATTTGGGTAATGTGCGTTTTATATACAACTTTTATTTTTGACTTTTGTCTAGAAGAAGTTAGAATTATTAAAAAAAATGAGTTAATTGTAATTTAAGTACATCATACGTATTTGTGTACACGAATTATCTTAATATTTTTCCAAATATCAATATAAGAAATGTCAAGTCCATACATTTTTTAAACTTTCAAGAAAAAATAAATATCACGAATAAGTGCAACTATAAGTATTCAAAAGCGATATTATTGCGAGATATTCATTTGAGATTTCCAGCAATCAACGTACGTTCAGTATACATCGAATTTCATTTAAAGGAAGATTCGCGATTTCTAATCGTTACTCCTTTATATAGGTATATCATTAGATAGTAATAGGAAATATAAATTTATAAGTTTATAGAATTCATATTCAATTCAAATGTATCTTATTTCTATCTTATTTCTATCCCTAAGAAACCCTTCAATAGACTGGTCTAGATTTCCACAATTCAATTGCTTTGTTTAACAAGAATGTAACTGACTATTTTGGTAAAAACATAGGCTTCAGATTTGTCTCTGCATTATTATTGAACAATCTCAACATTTTCCTAACTCTCGAATAGTTCTGAAAACACAAAAGTTAGTAATCCAATATTTAAAATAAAAGTTTTTAGAGCGAAACCTAATTAAAATAAACGTACATCTCTTATAGATAATTTTTAAAACTTATTTTACCCGAAATCAACCCTCTTTGGGTTGCAATTTTGTCAAACACAAGAAGAGAAATGGTTCTATCGGAATGACGAAATTTCTTTTCTTTACATCAAATACAAAGGAGACTTCGCGAAGGTACTGAATCGGTAAGGAGCGAATAGTCCTTTTCAAATGATTGGTGGTAAGACGAGTTGTTAGTAAATAGGGCCATAAAAACACAGGTAAGTTCTTGAATTGTTCTACTTGGTTCTTGGAGAACATTAGTAGTCTAGACAAACAATGAATTGCAAATTTCCTCGACTATCTTGATGTAAGTATTTAAATGTTTTTAAATTTTAAATAAGCATTTTAGAAATATTACGAATACAAATTCTTTCATGTAAGCATAACACAAGCTAACGTACAGAATTGGTTATGCTGCAATAAATGTTTTTGAATCTTGAAGTGATCGATATAAAAAAAAATAAGCTATTGAAATAAAAATCAAGTTTCAGTACATTGTATAAATTATTTAGTTTAAATTCAATTGTATAAAAATTCTTATTTTAGATATAAAATATTATTCTTTGAGCATATATGCTCGTTAGGATAATCTTATTTAAATTGTAAAGTAAAACATACTTTAGAAATCTTTTTGTTACTTTTTATTTTCACTTTATGTTGAGTCAGAAACTAAGCTACCAATCGGCCCCCTCTATTATTTCCAATATAAGGCCAGATGAAAAATTTGCCTCCATTGGAAACCAAGCTGGTCTCCCCTATTTAAATGTTACTTTTTACATGATTTTATAGTACACATAAATAAGAACTAAATAATTCCATGTAAGATTCATTTCGAGAAACTAATGGAAAATGGGAAAGATTTGATAAACTGGGAAAACTAGTTTAAGCTATTTAACTAGTTAAACTTAACCCTTAAAGCAGTAGATAATGCAATTTCGCCATTAAAACCAATTGCTACTACACCAAACTACATTGCCTACAGTAGCTAAAACTAACTTTGGGCAGGGAATTTAATACTGACTACAAATTTCCCAAACTTTTAAATGCGTTAAATTAAATCAAACCTGTTTTAAAGGAACTACAGTTTCAACATTATTATTCAATTCATAAAACATTCTTTTAATATTTATATTCAGAATAAAATGGTCTTTTTAACGAAACTTCTTGTTACTTACCCAGATGCTTGACAGACTATGTCGACATTTCCACCATTACTGCGTCCAACGTCAAAGAACTGGTAGGAAGATACTGTGGAAGCAAGATTGATACTCCTTTGCTTTCAATGCACCCGAAAGCAGAAATAATATTTCGTTCCAACCATATTGTGCACCACAAAGGCTTTTACGGTGCTTACGAGTTTAAAGATGAAAGTAAGTACGGGCTGCTTTTCCTTTTTTTAAGTATTATAAATAGTTCTTTTTGAGTAACTTTCTAGTAATTTATTATTTTTATGATTTATTATTTTAGTTTTGTTGGTTTAAATTGGTGTAAAATGTTTACAAAAATATTTTTTAAAAAGTCAGAATTTCATGGGGATAAAATTAAAAACAAAATTATCATCGAAAATTGAGGTCCGAAGAAGTACTCAAAGTAAATCGTTCACCATATATTCCTTCATATTTTATTTTCATATTTATATGCTGTCATTAGATCAGAATTTTTAATGAAAAGAATTTTTTTCTAAGCGAAAACAGTTGAAATACAAATGAGCTAATAAATAAATAATTATTTTCCTCGATTTGCTCTAAAATTTTCTGATATTTCAACAACCCAGACAAATATTTGAAAAAAAATCATTTTTAAGATTTTTACTTAAACTGAACTATATTTTATGGTTCAAAATTTACTACCCAATTTACGCCTAAACAAGATAAACTATTTTTTTTCTAGATCATATACAGCACACAGTTGTTAAAGATAGCTTCCGTTATTTCTTATTAACTACGGGGATGCTATTCATTTTATGGTCTCCCACGTAATTGGCTATTATACGAGAGTAGCTCCTACTTCATATCCAATTTACTCAGGTTTACTCTTCCTGATTCTTATCGGATTAGATCAGTACTCTCTAGTGGAGTTTCACCTCATATACCGGAGTAATCCAAAGGAATTCGTGCATTTCAATTTTAATAAGGTATATAAACTAGTGTCGTATTGCACTTCAGTTGAGATTTTAACAACGGCGGAGGGAATGGTATTAGGTGATGCAAAGCTGTAATTTATTACAAAAAAAATTTTTTTTATTTAAGTTGAATAAAAGTTTAATTCAATATGAAAGGGACGAACTTCCGCTGCTTTTTTTTATTGTTTTAGACAAAAGTTTTTTATATGTAAAACAACTTTAGCCATTCAAGCTTAAGATAACCACATATATTATTTTGATATATTTTACAGCGCATATTCTGAATTGGAATTGAAACTTATAGACGTCATATTGTTTTTAACTATATTCGATTAGCTAAAATATGTTTGATAACTTTGGCAAGTTTACAGTAATGAGAATGCAATTGATTTGCATAATCATTTTGTATAGCCTTTTACTGTGGCAAAGTGACCTATCTGACATGATGGGATATTTAAGTAATAATTAAAAGCATATTCAAAATTTGTAGATTTATTAATATTAAAATTTTTACGACGATCGGCGCACACGTTTGGCTTTAATAATAGATTCAATTACAGGCGAAATTTTAACTTAAATTGTTCTTATTCTCCTAAACAATCTTCCTTTTTTCAGATATGACACTAAAAAATCTTTAATTGTGATATTATTAACTTAATAAAGCATCTGCGACACATCCAAAATCAATGCAAATTTCTTAAATTTTTTATTTAGTTATTTCTATCACGTATAACATGGTACTTAGAAAAGTGACCTAACCTTATAATTATCTTTTTGAGTTCACTACGCTATGGTAAGAAATTATTATCTACAATAAAAAAAAAACTGTCAAGAAAATTTAAGTTAAACCAAATACCTGGAAAGGCTTATTTTTTAAACCTACTTGTCTCCGTATATTCTGATATTATCCTATGATTCTTCAAAAATTTTATTGTTTATTAAATCCTTGTTTAACAAATGTTCCGGGAAGATATTATCGTTGAAGAAAATATTCTTGTTCATAATTGTTAAAAGGAACTGTGCCGGCAATTATGTAACAAACATGTCAAAATAAAAAATCCTACATAGCAATGTCATAATGCACATGCAATGCTGTCTTGAGATGCTCTAAACTTTTCAAATATAATGTCAAAGCAATAAAGACTCAAGTCCAATTTTGCTCTTACCTATCTTGTTCTAAAAAATTAAAGATTTCAACTCTTAAAAAGCCATGAAAGTAACCAAGTACATCCAAACAAAAATATTTTGAGTGATAATTTAATTTGGGTCATTATTGCCTTGACTCATTCAACTTTGCAGTAAGTAAAATTGCAGAAGATTTTTTGATATGCCGTTAAAAGTAACTTGCCGGAAGCGATGTTTCTTTTTTAATCGAATACGGCTCTTAATACCTTGGTTCTGTGAAAAGATGGCTTTACTTAATTCTAAATAATTCAACCGCGTGCTTTTCAATTTCCTTAATGCCTTAAAGCTATTTAAAGAAGGGTTGTCTAAAATATAAATATGGTAACTATTTTCGAATGTATCGATTTTTGCATTTTAAAAAGGATTAGTTTTATTTAGAAGAATTTTGTTACGTGAGAAGTTCGTCTTTCGTGTAGGAACTTTTTAAATGCATTATATAATCGCATACAAATTAAAGTATCAAATACAGTTAACCCTTTCAGTCCCCGTGATGCCATTTGGCATCATCATGTTTCTAATCATAAAATTGAATTTAATATTGAATAATTCATTTTTGAAAAACAATAGGATTGACATTGATTGGGATTAATAAAAAGTGTTTTCTAATCGAACAAATTTTGAAGAATCGTATGATGTGCTTTTTGATATCATAAGTGGCTATAGACGATCAGAATTTTTTTTTCTAAAATATTGATACCAGATTGTAATTATGACTGAAAGGGTTAATAACTGTATTTGGCAAAGAAAATGTAAATTATTTTTTCATTTGACATCTGCAGTTAAATGGATGTTATGTAGTAAGACTCTTTCAACCAAATAGAATAAAATTTATTAGGTTTCTCTTAACACGAAAATATATATACTCTGCAAAAAATTATTATTTTTAGCACTATTGCATAGAAAAATTCTGTAATCCGTTTTCTTAAATTAAACAACATAATTGTCGAGGAAGATGTCTCTTTCAGCAGTAATTTTCTATCAGAAAACATTCTGTCAATGCTTCCGACAACAAATAATCTTAACAAATTCCCCACAGTGTAACATATAAAAAATAATATTTCTTGCCAATCAAATACAATAAAATGATAAACCCTTTGAATCCTATCCCCTAACTTTAAAAGGAGAAAAAATATCGATTCACCTCTGTAACAAAAACGAAGAAAAATACCCCCGGTGTCAAACCGATTTGTTTCCATAACTACTAAGTTCCTCCCTCAACTTTCGCTCATCTCGTAACGGAATGAAAACCTCAATCTGCTTTTAAAAGGGTGGAGGGCAATTGCCCGACCTAATCGTGATCGATGGGAGGGGACAAGATTAGAGATAAAAGGATTTCCGATTCACATTCGCCCAAGGAATCACACGGGTTCGGCATTCGCAAGTGGGTCTGCAGATCTGGTAGGAGGAATGAGTGATACTGTATGAGGAAGAGTGGGGCTTATCCGTGTGGGTTAATAGGGTTGAAGCTTCACTTTGCTACTGGTGGTTTGTTGACTTCTTGAAAAAGGTTGAAGATAAGATATTTTCTTTCTAATTTGTGACTGGTTTGGAAGGAAGAGAAACAAGCTTTAATACATAATGTTGTTTTTTAATGGTTTTTATTTGCTAATTTATTTAGACAGCTTTATAGTAGTGATTTAAAATGTGTTATCACTGCCATGCCTCCTACTGAAGAACTATTTTCTTCGAAGTTGTATACTAAATCAGATCATTGTATAAATGTACATAATATTATACATAAGATATTTTTTTATAAGGGTAAACTGAAAATATTGGAAGGAACTGTAAAAATTATGATTATCAACATGAGTGAATTAATATACCACCTTTGAAGTTATAGAACATTTTAAATGTAACCTTTTAAATAACCTTTCATTCAGAGTTTAAACATTTAATAATTATTGGGTGTGGTTGCAAAACTCACATTTTTCATAGTATAACTATGATATAGGGTCCAGTTAGTTCATTGGCGACTTTCGACAACGTAAATTCAATTGGGCGAAATTGCCAATGAAAGGGTTGGACCCTATATCTTAGTTATAACTTAGTGATTATAAGTTTCGCAACTACACCCTTCCATTAACATATGTCTTCATAGTTTCATATGAGGCCAACTATGAAAACTAATAGTATTATTTTCCATTAACAATAAAAGAACTTAAAAAGATTTACATTTTAGGATTTATGTTGTTGTTGTGTCTGTGATTATATCACAGAAGATGGCTGCCAGAGCCTCCGAAGAGGTTGGACTTCTTTTACACAATTAAAGACAAATACAAACACATAGACAATAACACTTTATTCACAAGACAAACATACATGCTCTTACCAACCGGGATTCGAACCCGGGACCCACTGGCTGGGATTCAGACGCGCTATCCACTATGCCAAATGGGCCGCTTAGAATTTATGTGAACTAATTAAGTAAATTCTGTGACTGTAAAATAGTATATGAGACTATGAAATGATATCAGATAAAATTCCTAAATTTTGTCGCTTTATTTTTCCTAAAATTCAAAGAAACTCTACTCTCAAAGTTCAAGAAATAAACATAATCGAAACTGTCAACTTTCGTCTCACGAACCGAATCTCTGCGAGTATAAAACATTCGAAACCTTAGGCGTATACACGCATAAAAAAACCCGCATTGCTTGTATGAATCATATTTTAATACCGCATTAAATCGTCTAAAGCATGTATTGCGCTTATGTAACAGCTATGCATTTTACAATATCATAACGAGTTTTTCACCAGGACATATTTTTTGTATGAGAGCAAAATATGAAAACTCAAAGCCATGCTTTTTTATTTGTTTTTAAAATTTTTGGGGGAGGGATTTCGTAACTCTCTTTAAGAAATAGAGTTACGAAATTTGAGAGCGTGTCCTAGAAAACGGAATTGTTTGTATTTTTTTAAGATGTCATAACAAATTATCTGGTTCTGGTATTTATCAAATAAAGTTATTTTCGTACTTTGAAACTGCAACTGATATCTACAATATGAGGCAGGCTGATATCTACAATATGTTCACTTATATACATAGCTGACTCTTATAAACAAGAGCGTCAAAAATGAAATATTTTTTTACATAATACTTTTACATAATATTAGTAAAACAACGGTTTTGTAAGTTATCTTTTATGATATTTTTTAAATAAACATTTCATTAATATTTTTTTTAATATTACTTTCAGTAACATAGTGAAATTAAAATATTTGTGTAAAATTTAGACAAAAGTATCAATCTCTGTAATCATGTTTATTTAAAGGTACAAATAGTTGGAAATCAAAAGAAGTCAAAAATCTTGACTATCCTTACTAGACCTAAGGTCAAACCTATAGGAAACAAACCTTCAAACTATACCATTCTCCTCATCGAATATTCTTATTTTTTAAAATTATATTCTTATATCTTATTGCAATATGGAAAATACTCACCAACTTTGTTTTATTCATCGTTATATAACGGAGAGACACTAAATAAAGAAATCTTTGACTAACTTTTTTAGTCATTAGCGAATGCTTCAACGGCTTGTTTGTTGTAACATTTTTGCAATTTTCAATTGAAGGTAGACATGATACTTGAAGCAGAAGCTTTAAATATTTCAAACTAAATCAATAGTATCAATGTTGTTAGATTAAGTTTTGTTGCTATTGAAAGAACTAGTGTATTTTATAATGGAATTTTTTTTCCTATTAATTTTTTTTTACCACAATTAAAAAAGCATTCTTCTCCAATAGAAAAGAGAATAGATCCTTAAAAACGATACTTTTAAATTACCTAAGTGCAAAATAAAGGCAATTTACATAGTAATTAATATCAATATTACCTAAAAAGGATTTTTAAATATTAATAAGCATTGAGTGGTCGATAAAAATTGTTTACAATAGTTTATTTTTAGTTTTAAAGTAATTGCTTCTGAAGATCAAATTTCCCCATCCGATTGGGAAACGTGTCTCTAATTTCCCTGTGTTTAAAAATAGCTGTTAAATTAAAAGCAAATAATATATATTGGATTTAAGGGGTACATCTGATGTGAACGCCCAAAAAAGTGTTTTTTTTTTAATTATTTTTTAAAGAACTGCATCAACGTATATTTTTAACGTGTATTTTAGAATAATCCATGAATACATATGAAATAATTTAATAAACAAATTTGATTTTAACGAGTAAATCGGTATATCACAATTTTCAATAAAAAAAATCTACAGCTGTGGTGATAGGGTATGGGTAGGGTATTTTACATATATATTCCGACTTGTGTGCTTGCTCAGTGAGCCGCTTATAAGTCTTCGTCAAGTAAGACAGACACATAAAGATTTTTTACTGTCACAAAGGGAGGAAATACACCCAGGGCGAAGGCGGGAATCGAACCCGCGCCCGTTACAGCACGCAGACTGCTGGCCTGCGATGCTTACCACTCGGCCATCCGGGCACCAGCTGTGGTGATTGCGGCTTTCACAGTGGTTGAAATAAAATAAAATATATAAGAAGAAAAAATATTAACATAGAAGGTATTGCTTATACAATGACCTAGGAAATGTGGATGAAAATAGAATTTAAGATAATCACAGGGTTTTGAATAAAATTTTGTTCATACGATCTGATGATTTTGGGATGGCAAAAATTAATTTTTGATGCAATCGAAAAAATAATGGGTCATTGTTTAAAGAGACACATATACAAAAAAGAAGAAAAATCCAATCGATCGGATGATTTATAAACGAGTTATGAATGCAACAAATTTGAAAATTATAGTTTTTACAAAACCCCGCGTTTAAGGATAAAACCTATTCTTTATTACAAATACAAATATGAAATACACAGATGTTCTTCAAATAAGATACTAGTTAGTATAAATGAAGCCAGCCCGCCGGCGCAGAGGTTAGTGTTCTAGCCTTTAGAGCTGCTGGACTCGGGTTCGAATCCCGGTAAAGGCATGGATGTTTGTGCTTGTCAATAAATGTTATTTGTCTATGTGTTTGTGTCATCCTTCTTTGTGTGTCTCTTGTGACTGTCTCTTCTGGCGAGAAGGGCAATGGGCTATAAAGCCTGCACTCTCCCTTCTAGAGGGTGAAATCACTGCCATTTGTCATAGTATAAATGAAAAACAATTATCGCGGATTGCTGAATGAACGAAAATGATGATGTTTTAACGAGAACTTAGGGAGGCCCCATAGTACTCGTTAATAGAGGAGAGATTACTCTAAAAGGCTGTAGTTAAAAACCATTTGAGATATGCACGGAAAATTCTAATTTATTATTTTTAAAAGTATAGACTAATGAAATATGCTATATAAGATATGTAATTTTTTTAAAGTTTCACTCTTGGTGTACCCCATAAATAACATCATACTAAGCAACAGGGTGTGGGAGGTAAATAAGTGCAATGATCATAATTTATCACAAATTTTCATATAAAATATCAGTATTCAACCATTTTTGATTGAATACTGATACAATCTATTAAATACCCTCAACGAAAAAAACTTTAGATTAATTTTCATACTTTCCTAAACAACATTCATGCGTATAATACCAATTGCCCTTGTATTTCTCGAGTGAAAAGATAACGCAAGAAAAAAATACAAAAGATTATACCAAAATGAAACTTTTTTCCGAAACATTTTTATACCATTATATCTACCAAAAGACTTCATGTCCGGTAACCAATACTCCAAAGTTACGAACCGTACAAACCATCAATATAGGAATGCCACTCTTGATTACGCTGATTCATTCTTGCTTAAGTGCGTGTTTGTTTGTTGGGATTCGTCTCAACATCTATTATTTAGTCAATGCCGTTTTGTTCTTAAACTAGTTAGTCATATTTAGTAGTAACGAATAAACAAATTCCAAATAAAATAAAGCTTTAGCCTTCCAACTGTTAGTCACGTTTTTTGCTGTATTTTATGACCCATTCTTTCTAGCAATAGCCATAAATGTTTCAATTTTATAAATAATGATTTTTATAAACCTTATTAAATTAAAAAAACTTTACTTTTATTTTTTTTAATTTGAAAATGATTTTAAGATTATCTTTACGAAATTTTAGCCGAATTCTGATTTTTTACACAGATGCGTACTAAAAATATTGTTTGAAATTTTCAGCTGAATAAACAACCACATTGAAATGAGCACGGTAGGCCTTGGCCCATTAGTGGGCTGTTGCACCGAAGAGTTTAAGTTTAATTTTTAACAATTATATATTTCTGCACATTTCCAAGCCAATGGAAAAAATAATTGGGTATTTTCGACATTTCTTTAAACACAAAAGTACAAAAATTGTTTGTGCAAATACAATTTGTTTTAAAACCCTGAACATGGAACATTAAAAAAAATATGTTTAAAAATGGAATTCATAAAAAAAACAATACATTAAATTTTTTATCACAAAGAATGTCTATTCAGCTGCATTCAACTCCGTTTACCCACCAAACTTCTCGGCCGATAAAACCCTTTGTGCAAAGTAACCAACTCCCCAACGTAACAATAGAAAAATGACACTTCCGATGAGGCCAATTCATCCGGAGCTAAAGTGCGGTCGCCGCTACTCGCCCCATTATCTAGTCAATGTCGTTTTAATCTAAAGTGACGCGACCCGAATTTAGCGGTGACGAATAAAAATGGGAAGAGGCAGCCGCAGTTTATTGAAAGCGTTGCTACGCAACCGGCTCTCGTTCTCTGGTCAGCTCTCGAAACACCCCCAAAGACCAGGTGTGGGAGATGAAATATCTACAGAGCATTCTTTTTACAGGATGTCCCGAGGAAAATCAATAGACAGGCCCCCTTTGTCTCCAGATGCCTCTGATGAAACGGTTGGGATACCATATGTTATTTTTTGTTTGGTATTGGATGCAATTTTTGGGGGATCGTGGATACGAAATGCGATTTTTACCATTGGAGGCTTTTGCGATAAGATTTTTTTTGTTGTATCATGAAGAGTTTGTTGCAACTTTATTTTGTTGCATTGGGTTGCGGTTGTTGGAAGTTTGCACGTGAAGTTATTGAATTATTAATGAACTCGCTCTTCGCTGGCATAAATTTATTTTGCACCTAATATTATTCATTGAAAAAGATTCAAATTCGAAAAAAAAAAAATCTGTATGTATTTGAAAAATTCAGCAAAATTTCAAAGACATATATAAAACAAATGTTATTTCTAGGATTTATCATTCATTCATTTATTCTATGATGATGATTTCTTTTTGCATTTATAAATTATTCGTGTGAGATATTACTCATTTTACCTGTTTTTTTATTTGAAAGAAATAATAATGTGTCCCAAAATATTCTTTTCACAAAATTATATTGAATAAATTTATATAATCAATTTTTCAAACTGAAGATTTCATAAAATAAAATACCTTACAAGGTTTATCTGAAAAATCGATACATTTACGATTCCTTTTGATGTCATTATTTCTTATTTCATTAAAATACTCTTTTTCAAATCGTATTGATGTAGTCTTTATAAATAATAGCATTCTGATTGCAAAAAGTTGGACTTTTTTTTCAGCTTTTAATGCTATTGAGATCATCATAATAATTTGTGAATTTTAAAGGTTATAAATGATGAAACATTTTAAGGTATGTACAAAACAGTATGGAGACTGAAAATAAAGCAAATGTTTTTTGCACGACGAAATCGTTTGAGTTAACGAACGCTGAAGAAAAAAAATGTCCACTAAACTATGGAAATAAAATATTTTTTATATATATTGCTAGCTGTTAATCTAGTTGTTAACAAGTTGTTAAGCATTGAGAGTTTAACACTGCCATCTTTTGAAAAATATATAACGGGATTTATAAAAAATTACGACAAAATAATTGCATTCTTGCAAGTAAGAATTGTCTCCATAAGTTATTATTTGGAAATTTTTTACTTGGTTTAATGCGCTTGTACATTTAGCCCAACTATATTCCTAGTATTCCTTATTTTCTGTTAAACTAAAAGAAATTGCAATTTTGACAAGCTCTTTCTTTGTGCTCGCAACAAACTTGTGAAAGAAACGAAATCTTATTAGCGAACCAAGTGTGTATTTTTTAAATCCTAGTTGAAAATAGTAAATATTGAAGCATCATTTTACACTTCTGATAGAAACATTTTCAACGTTTTTACCAGCGTTAACACCTGGCTCTATGGTAAAAAATAGTTTCGTGGATGTTAAGAGACTGAATATTGACAGAGAATACGTCGAACTTGCTACAGCTCCTATAAGATGAGGAAATAGCTATAAAGTTAAAATGTTTCTCGTGTAACACTCCAGTTTTTATAATTTGGAGTTTTTTTTTTTCTAAAGTAAACTTTATCATGCAACAGGACCTTTCAATTTATTCATTTATTTTTCATGGGTTGTTTAGGAACTTTGATACGTTGAACTTAGTCACGGCCGACTCAACTAAAAATCCACGGCCGGGATAGCCTAGTCGGTAAGGTCTTGGACTGGCGTCCCTAAGGTTAAGAGTTCGAGTCCGGCTGCCTTACGAAGACCTCCGGATACGCAAATGGTGACTGGTGCACATTAAATTCGTCGTGGTAACAAAGTCCCCAGAGTTTCCATACCAAATCAATACCTCTGGGAGAGACAAGTCAATTCTCTAGTTGTCCTCTGTCTCTAAAAATGAGATTGATCCACTTATGTGTGTGTTGTGTCTGTCTTACTTGACGAATGTTTATAAGCGGGTCTCTGACGAAGCACACAAACCTGAATATATATGTCTACCAACCAACTAAAATTCCAAGAGAAGCTCACTGTGACGTCACGCTCTCCGTCCATTTTGAGCTATCGGCTGCACCGAAAGTGAGAGGCGAAACCTATTCGGTTTCTGAAAAGTATAGTCGGCTGTGAGCGATTAGGTTTCGTACTTTTTCTTCGGAAAAGCTGTAATCGTAACCGGATGGATAGTGGAACATCACAGACGGTTTCTGTGGTCTTATTGTTATAGGTGGACTGACCAGTGAGTGAACAAGCCCGAGTGAATGAACATTTGGTAAATATAATTAAAAAATAAATATTGAAAATCATTCCACTAGATGGATTGGCAACACTGACTTCCTCCCATATACTAGGAAGCTTTCCGACATATGGTTGGTTGTCCATTATTTCCTGGAGTTTATTCACTGGCGAACGCAGCGCCTTAAACGTTCATTCACTGGTTAGTCTACCATAGGTCATGGAATTTTTAGTTTAGGGCTAAAAATTTGGCTAAGGCTAAAAATTTGCCTATAATTTTAAAGGAATTAAAAAAAGAAATTAATTCATAGCAATAATAAAATATTACAACCTCGAATTTCAACATGATAGTATGACGTCACTGAGAGTTTTTATGGCCTGATTAGTTGGGTTGTCATTAATTAAGTCGGGCGTGACCCAAGATTTTTTAAGATTTTTTTCGAGATCAGTGGATAAAAATTTGTAGAAAATGTTGATAAAATATTTTTGGCCGGCCAGACTTGTGCAACGTTCCCCGACCACCTAATTTAAGAAATACACATTAATCGCAGAACCAAGTACAAGCTCTGTCGCTTTAAAGGAGGAAATTTTCTGAATTTATTAATGGGAGGAACACTAAAAATTTAACGTTAACCTTATGAATCAAAAACCTTCCTGGCTTTTTCAAGTTTACATTGTCTATTTGGATTTTTCGGTTTTACTCATAAGTATAATAACTTAACACAAATCTTTTTGAACACTTCAATATGAAGAGTACATAGAGAAAAAATCTCAATCGGCAGGGAATCTGTCCGTATTGAAATCTGCTTGGCGAGTAGTGGCGGGGGTTCTTCCCATGTACTCTTCATATAATCCATCGTTCTCAACAAGCAACTCTGGCAGCGACGCGCGGTGCCTAGTTATGAAGTGGTTTAACAAATGTGCTACATTTTGGTTGATTGAACATAAGCAGTAAGCAGCGGCGATGGCAGTAAAAACCAAAGCTGCTTTTTTTTTCAAACAACCGGTTTTTTACGTACAAATGCAATTTCTTTGACATTTACATTAAAGTTGCTGACTTTATGTGGGATTTTTTTTCTTAGTTAACGTTACGAATATACTCCAGTAACATTACCGGGAAAAATTCGTACTGCCCAAAATTTCAAACTACCGTTTCTGAATTATTTTTACGGTGATCATACATGAATTCTACTCACTTAAACTGACATTCTCCCCTTCAATTTTTTTGACAGAGTCCATCCCTCCCCCTTCGAGTTCCTTAGACGTGGAAGGGTGCGGGGGTACGGAGGAGGGAGTGGGGGGAGTGATCACGTCCCCCGGCTACCCTCACTCCTTCCCAAAAGATGTGGAGTGCGTGTGGCTGATACGTGTGGAATCCCACAAACACATTTACGTGAGAATCTTGGAGTTGCAGCTTTATGGGAGCATTGGTGAGTCTATTGAGTGCGCGATCTGCTTAATTTATCAACATTCGCGGTAGTATGGATATAGATACAGGGTTAGCAATAGCAAGAAATAAGTTGCCCACTTCAGAGGGCTGTAGAATACGTTCTATTTGTCAAATGAGATAAAATTTGAACTACAGATAATTCAAATGATGCGCTTCACATTTCTTTAAAAAATAGTAAAAAAATTTGCCGTTAGATGGCGCTGTAATACTAACGGTACTTATTTGCATATACTGTAAATGCTAAAGAGCAAATTGCTGAAAATGAAGGGGGACATATTGAACAGTTGTAATGCTACTTTTCTTTATTATTATTTAACATTTATAAAGCATATAAAATGTTTTATGTGCATTACAGCGCCGCCTATCGGCAAAATGTTATACTATTTTTTTTAAATAAATCATAAACGCATCATTTGAAATATCTGTAGTTAAAAATTTATCTCATATAGACAAATAGAACGCATTTTACAGCCCTCTGAAGTGGGCAACTTATTTCTTGCTAACCCTGTACTTTAGCTATTAATGTGAAGATTGTGTTATTGTATATTTTCTAGTAATTTGTGTTATAAGTAAATTACTTAGTTTGCAAATTTGCATACAATTCATATTGTGAGCCTATCTTTTAAGAACTGATTAAAAATATACCTAATAATAAATAAGGGTTAAATATGTACAGATTAAAATCACGTGTTTTCATAGAATAAATTATACCATGCACGCAATTCGCAAAAAATCAGTAAAGTTGCAATATTTATGCAGAAAAAGGAATATTCATACTTTTTATTTTCTAAATGTTCATATATTTCAAAATATATTTTGTCTGTACTAATCTTATAAATATTATAAATAACTTTTAGAAAACATATATTAATTTAAATTATACATACACCAAACATAAACAATTATTATATTTCTGTTTTTTTTTATTCCGTGAGAAAAAACACCGATTTCTCTCTCTTGTAGCCAATTGTGGAGATGCAGAGCTTTCCATTTACGATGGGTATTCCAGTTTCACTTTTAATCCTGAAATAATGAAAAAGTACTGCGGGGATTTGAAATATTATAAGAATGTAGAAGAAAGGACACAAATGTCGAAAAGGAACAGACTTCTAATTAGGTGTGCAGAATTTAGTTTCTTTAATAAATATTTATTGTTATAAATAATGTTATAAATATTTCGTATACAACATCCTTTTTTACATTTGGTTTGATAAGTGCAATCCAAGTATCTGGCCACCTAAAAATCGCCGAATAATCTAAATTTCATCTCTTCAAATTTATTTAAAAATCAATTTATGAACTACATAGCAGAATCATTTAGTTTTTCCTGAGAATACTTTATGATCCTATGCTGCCAATTTAATAAAATATTGCGAGATTCGACAATCACATTGCAAGTCTTATGATATTTTTTTAGTACCGTCAAAGCGGGTAACTTTGGCCGCGGAGGGTAATTTTGGCCACGCATCGGAAAAAGATTTGTTTCTTAATTTCTCTTCATAAAATGATCTCATCTTAAATTGTTTGACATTTTTGGAAAGGTGGAAACATCTCCTTTCATTTCATGTAAAAAATATTCTCTTACGAATTCTGGCAATACTACAAATGCTGTTTTCATTCTTACAAGAATAAAATGACAAAAGTCCACCTCTTCCAACTTTTGTCTGGAACACTTAAAAAAATATTGAAAATATTTAAATAAAACACTCTATTCGATTCTTTTATTTATGGGGAAGAATATTACGCCATTTGTTTTATTCTAAATTGAATACTTTTTATGCTGTATTTAAATATTGGTAATTGGGAAGCTTTTGCCGATGAATGAGGGTAACTTTGGCCACAGATGTAAATATTTATTTATGGAACTTTGCACTTTAAAAAATGCATGTAAAAGTGTATTCTGTTTAACTATTTTTTAAAAATTCTTACTTTTATGATTACTCATTTTTTGGATATTTTTTTTTAAAAATCAATTGATTTTAAACATTAAAAAGGTAAAGATAGAATACAAGAAACGTATATCACTCAAAATCGTAAATGTCGAAAGGTAAACATTTTCAGATTCCCAATTAGGAATATATTATTTTTCCCCCTTTTATAATAAAATCGTTTGCTTTTTATAAATATATTTGTTATTACATCTTGCTTCACAAAAGTTCTTTTTTCCTTATTAAAATATAAGTTTATTTTTCTTTTAAGCGGCAAACAATACTAGAATTCATTGTAATGCCATTCCACGATGCACTGCAATGTAAATGTTAAGTTATATACCATTTTCAATAACTATATGGCTTATAAATTTGTTATTTTATGTTAAAAGTTTTAATATTGCTATTTAATTCGTTAATACAGTCTTTAAGGAAGTTAAAAAGAATGTTTCTTATGTATTTCATGGGTGGCCAAAGTTACCCGCCCGGCTCCTAACAGTGTCCTAATATTTAAAATTAATACCAATTTTTTAGTAATTTATAAAATTTAACAAAAATTCTTCAAAGTTATTCCTAAAAGTACAATACTTAGAATGCATAATGACTTTAAAGTGTTTAAACCGTTTTTGTAGTTACATTTTTCTTCTTTTATAAAAAAAAACCTATGATTTTGGCCAAAGTTACCCGCACTGACGGTACTTAAAAGTTTTTTTTTTTAATATTTATTTCTAGGAGTGGTACTTCATAATAATACATCATTCACCTATGAGAAAATTAAGGCAATTATTATTTCTCAAAGATGAAATATTTCTGTCTTTGTTATAATAACTATACTTTTGACGGATATACGCTTTTCTATGTGCCATTAATGTTACCAACAAAATACTGCAACTAAATTATTTATTATATTTCCCCAAGTACAAATTACATATTTTTTCAATTTGTAAATAATTTAATGTATTTATTTCTATAAATAATTAAATTCAACACATTAAAAATATCATAGATATAATAATACATTACACTGTATTTTTCTATTACAAGTCCTTTAAAAAAAACTATATCAATTTATTTCAAAATAAAAATTATAAAATAGTCGACAAGAAATTCCAAAAATATTCACTTACCAATTTTAAAATTCACCAATAAGAAATCTAATTTTCAAAAATAAAAGACGGATTTTTTTATTAAGAAAAGCAACGTAGATAATAAATTTATTCATTTTTCTAATAAAAGAGTATTTTCAAGGTTCAAGACTAAAGTGACATCGGAGCAGAAAGGAAATACGAATAAAGTCATAGGGTTCAAATTAGTTTGGACAGCTGTTGGGTTCAAATTTCCTGGTAAGAATTTGAAAAATTTCTTTCGTCTTTTCTTTGAAATAAGGATGTATTTTTATGACATTTTGGAAAAAGTTTATTTTTCCCTTTATTATTTTTTAGACATGGTTGACTACAGAATTCGGCATTTAGAATGCATGAAATAAGAATATTTTTCCTATAACTTGAAATTACATAATAAGCATGCTTAAAAATCATTTTACACTGTTTTAATACTTAAACCCTATTTAACAAAAATGAAAATGGGATTTAAGGAGTTTAATCCCTTTTTCATTTAAAAAAACAATTAAAAAATAATTAAAGTTAATTTCATTAACACCATTAAAAACTCTATTGTCTAATATTGTAATGGTTACATAGGATATGTGGAAATTAAGTACTTTTCATCTAGAACATAAGAACCAGTAGACAGTACAAAAACTGTCTATTTGAAACAAATGAGTTATATTTAGATATAAAAAAGTTTGTTATGCAATTAGGGTTTGCAAAACTATAATTAAAACAACACAAAAACTATTTGCAAATGTGGAAATGAATTTTTTTATAACTCTGATGAAGATTTTCTGACTTTTTATGTAAATTTTATAAAAACGACATAGTTACATTCTTTTAAGATAACCAGCCTAATAGATAGCAATTTCATAAGCTAGTTCAAATTGCAATTAAATACACTCAAATTGGTGACTTCAAAAATATGCAAATTAATGGAGAATGGAAAAAAAAATTATGAATGTAAACTATTTCGTTTCTATTTATCCATGTTCTTTAAATACATCAAAACGGCATTTACTTTCCGGATATCCAGATTATATTTTTTGCTTTGATTTCCAAACATACTTTATCGGGTTTTTTTTCCTTTACATTCTATTACAATCCAATAACGATAATGAGATCGATTTACGTTCTATTTAATCAGATATTAAATCGATTGAGTAAAGTTTTTTCGAAAGCGACACTGACACCCCTGCAATCGAACAATCGGTTTATAACCTTCAATTTCCCTTTCTCGCTTGACCACGAACTTGTTTTTTCCCAGTTCACTTAGATGGTTTCACAAAACTGTAACCATCACATTTTATTTAAATGATTTTTGTATTACATTTCGGCACTTTTAATCATGTAATGTACGTTTTGTAATTTAATTGTAAGATAAGTATTGATCTTTCTACTTTAGTTCGGCATTGTATACTGTAATTTTAAACCATTTTTTCTTGTAACCTATCTGGCGTCAGTTTTTCAATGGTTTATTTGAGGTTACTGGAAATATTTGCTACATGAGGGCTAGTTAAAGCTGGTTTTGCTGCTTCAAGAAAGTACACATCCATACCAGAAACATCCTTAGAATCCCCAGACTGGGGAATAACGTAAATACTACTCAGCTAGTAGCCATATAAATTGTTAGTTACTACTGTGTGAAAGTAACTTTGAGATCAGTTAATAAGGCAGGTCATAAAAGTCCGACATTTTTACGTTCCGTTTTGCCCTTTGGTTAAGTTCATGTCTTTGTTTGTTTTGATTGCAAAGCAATGATTCGGCTGTAAGTTATGTGGGTCAACTCGTAGTAAGCTGTCTTTTGACACAGGGCGTCGATCAATGGTGTGAATGTAACTGACAGGTAATTCGGAAGGTAGGAAGGAATGCTACACGCGTTTGATGAATTAGGAGACACGTGAGGCTGCGGTTGTTCCTAATGATAGCATTGGGGTTTATAACTTAGTTGTGTTATGAAATTCCACCGCATTTGTTAAATAAATAAGATTGGTTTATTTGAAGAGTTTATTAAAACATATTGTCAGAAAAATAACCATATATTATGAAAAGTCTCAATACAATTAATGCAAAGTAAACTCAATTACCATAAAGCATATTATGTATGGGATGCAATATTAAATATAATTTCTTGAATATAGCTTAAATTTTTGGACCGATAAAACTATTCAAAAAAATATTTTGTATAAAAAAAAGTTAGTGCTTTTAAGAATTTATGATATTTTTTCTCAGGTAAATGTGAACAACATGTATGTAGAACCAGTCACTATTGCCTAAATACAGAATCCACTATCTGCGATGTTATGCCACATTACTGTATCGATAAATCTTTAGTATGTGATGGTTTACCGAATTGTAGTGAAGACGACGATAGTGATGAAGAAAAATGTAAGTAATCGTGATTTTTTTTTAATGATCATGGGTATAGATATTGTTTAAAAACAATACATGTAAAATAATTTTACTCATCAATGTGGAAATTCTACGTTCAGTTCTTTCATTCCGATCAAAATTTGTTTAGCTCCAAAAATAGCTTGGTCGATCCTTTACATTGTAGATCCACTGAAAAAATGAAAGGGCGGGCCCGATTCTAGTATTCCAACAATATGCTTTTGCTATGGATAGCCTCGATATCCCCCGACCATTGGCACATTGAAGTGTAAGGACTAAGTAAAGAACTGGATTGCCTACCCGGCAGCACAACGGTTAGGGAGCTAGCATTTTGAGCTTCTAGGTTCGAGTTCGAATCCCGGTAAGGCATGGATGTTTGTGTTTGTCAATAAATGTTGTCATTTCTCTATGTGTTTGTGTCGACCTTTCTATGTGTGTCTCTTGTGTATGTGTCACTTCTGGCGAGTAGTGCAGCGCGCTATAAAGCCTATGCTCCTCCCTTCCAGAGGGCGCATTCCGATTTAAAGAACTGGATTGATCTAGATGAATTTCTAATAAACTAACAGAAAAATCATCATTTATTAAAGGACCAATTTCAGGTTTTAATTGTATGGTATGGTATGGTACATATATATTCCAGCTTGTGTGCTTGTTCAGAGAACCGCTTATAAGCTTTCGTCAAGTGGGACAGACACAGAAAGAATTTTTACAGTCACAAAGAAATGAATAACACATAAACAAATAACAACATTTATTGACGGTCACAAACATCCATGCCTGACCGGGATTCGAACCCGGCCCCAGAAGCCCCAAAGGCTAGAGTCCTAACGATTGCGCCACTGGGGCGACGTTTTAATGGTACTTAAATATATTTTATAGGTCACCTTCCACTCGTAGCTGGCTGTGGGGGAGTCATTCTTCTCTGTATGATTGGTGCTTGTACTGTTTTCTACATCTACAGAGGAAAGAAACAGAGGCAAGAACGAGAAGCTCTAGCCATGCAACTTAGGCAACTAGAACACAGTCCGGTGTCGATAGCCAGAGCACCAGCTTATTACGCGGCTTCGGACTGTAGTATACACGGCCATCTTGCTGAATTGTCGGATGATTCGTTTGAGAGCAACTACAAGGCATATCCTCCGTATCCTACTGTTGTTTGATGTGGAACTGTTGTAACAGCTTTGGGACCAAAGTATGAGCTAACCGGGGTTGAATATATGATATTTCTATGACCATTGAGTAGAAATTGAAAAGTTTCAGAAGCGTTAATGATAATTGTTTGATGGGTGTAATGAATAAATAGATATTTATACGGTGGATAAGATGTATGGGTTGTTTGAGAATAAAGGAGTATTGTATTTATTAAGAATTTATATTGGAAATTTATGAGTGTTTAAACTTCGTGGATTGTATGAGTATAATACGGGGGTTGGTCGGAATTGCTATTTAGAATAATTATAGTTGCGATTTATGACGGTCACAGGCATCAAGTTACAATTACTGTAAATTTGCAGATTTTTATTGATACGTTTTCCTCTAAACTTCGTTTTAAAACAGTTTTAAATTAATTAATACTTTATTATATCTTTTTAAATTATGATAGAGACTTTTGCTTTTGAAACTGAACCCATATCAAATTATTGGGGGGAAAATATGGCAATAGTATTTATAAAAGTAATTTTCAAAACTAGTGGATCGTTTTAGTACATTAAAAAATGTTAAAATAGTAGACATTGTAAAGAATAATAGAAATAAATAAATTTGTTTAAAGAAAGAAATTCGTAGAAAACATCCTATGTTTTGAAAATCTCTAACAGTATATTTCTCACCAACTCTCGTGTTACTGCGTCTTCGAAGAATTTGTATTTCCATACAAAAAATTCTATTTAAACTATTTTTATTTATTTTGTAAGGTATGTTTCTTATATTTTAATTCAAAAAGTTCCAAAAAGAATCTTCCTATTTTATTACTTTTAACATTTCGCAAAGACTCGCTCGAAGCTTGCGTAACATTCCATCCGGAATTTTTCAGTGTCTCCTGAGAACTATAAATAAATGGACTCTTCTTTTTTAGGCCCGAAACCAGCTGACTGTTACGCTTTCCAGGTGTTTTATACCTCTCGTTTTTTGATTCTCCAAAGACCCAAAGGCATGGCATATTTTGAAAATTCGCTTTTCGAAAATGAATTATTTTGTACACGAAACACTGCCAACTTCTGAAGAGTCCTCGTGTGATAAGGGCACTGCTCAAGTTCTGGTAGCTAGTTTTACATTCCGTAAAAAATGTTAAAATTGAAAAGTATTTTTTTCTCATACTGAACTCGGGAAAGTGACACTACTTCTATTAAGTTAAAATAGCTAAAACGTCATTTTTCATTTACAGTTCGACTTCATGAAATTTTTTAAAATCTAAAGTAATCTGTACGCACTGAAGTCGGGAGAATTGACGCTTCACACATTATGTTAATATAGAAAAAAGTCATTTTTCCATGATCAGTAATAGCATTTTCATAAACAAAAAGTATTTTTTGGTCGCGCTGTTTGCGAAAAAGTTATTTTTCTCCCACGGCCAAAATAGCTATGAGTACATTTTACTCAAGTTCGAAACTTGCATATATTTATTTCTGAAATCATGCACACTCTTAAAACAAAAGAGTGAAATCCACTACAGTTGGAGAAGTGCATTTTCGACACCCTAAAGGCATGCATATTTTCTCAGACTGAGTTAAAATCACTCGTTTGGAGTGATCCTGTCGGACGTTTAACACACAAATGATCCGCTCCAAAAGGAGAAGTGCATTTTCCAGTCTGGAGGAGTGAAATCCACTCAGACTGAGGTAAATTGGGAGTGTTTGTTTTAAGAATGCATATATTCAAGAATATAACCTGGTGTTCATTTTAGAACATGGACAGGTTTCAAAAATTAGTTGAAATAGACTTTATGTGCCTATTTTTAAGTGTGTTCTTGTTTCAAAATTGAATATAAATTGATTAATATATGTTTATTTTTGAGTATTTCATGTTTAAAAAGTGAGTATGGCTGCGAGGGATACCAATGAAACTAGAAGTCAACAACGTTTATGCTAACCCCGCCCGTGGGGATTCTAGTAGTAGGGGGGATGCGAGCCTCAGCCCTTCATAGAAAATAGCATCTGCACCCCAATGCAATAACCATTTGGCCAACCACCCTAGCAATGTTTGCTGCATTTAGCAAATAAAAATTAATTTTGTTTGAAACTAAGTACAGTATTTCAGAACCCAAAGCATTGGGCTGCATTATTTTAAGCAAAATGTTTTATTACAGATGAAAACAAACAATTACTTGAAAGTGTCATTTTTTCACAGTGCGCTGAAATTAATTAATTCCTTAAGAAGCAAAATCATCCCTACTACATTTAAGGGATAATTTTGCTCTTAAGGGTGTAGTTTTAGAAGCATCACTTTGGACAAGTGGAGACTTTATTAATAATTTGTTACTCCTTAAATTTTATATTATGAAGATTAACATATTTTAATTAATGTACTTTGTTTAGGTTCTTTAGAATAAAATGTTGTGATTTTTATAAAATTTAAAATAAAAAAGCTTTTATGCACATGGATTCTGTCATTCGTTTTTTCTTTAAGTAAAAAAAAGTAACAAACTCTATATTAAGGTTTAAAAAAAATACCAGAGCTTTAGCTGGGTTTGTAGATAAATTTAAAAAAAATTAATGTTGTACTTAATTTTTAGTAACCTAATTTAGATTTAGATAAATATTCACAACGGAAAAGTTAATGAATTGTAAAATTTTGATTACTGTGATTCCTTAAAAAGCAAATTAACCCTAATACATTTACCAAACCAATAAAATATTAAAGCTGTAGTTCAGAAAATCACATTCTACAATATTATAACTTAAGATATGGGGCCATTCATTGTCGACTTCGTCCAGCTACTATTCTGATATTCAAAAGTTGAAAATGAACTGAACGGACCCTGTATTAAAGTCATAGAACTATACCCTTCCTTATTACTCAATTTATATTTTCCTGGACTAAACTGTCATTTTTTTAACACAAAGGTAATACCATTTATATACATTTAAAGCGTGCACTATTTTTTTATTAAAAAAATCTCACTCTATATGTAAGGATCAGTTGGATTAAGTATTATTTATTGGCAATTTATGCAAAATATCCCAAAGAATCGCGAGAAGCAGCATAATAAAACTCTTTCATAAAAAATTTAAAAAACATATTTTTGAATAAAGAGCGTGATCTTAACCATATGAGATTTATTGGACACAATAAAATGACGAAAATACATCAAACAGGGGGAAAACGCAAAATAGTTCACCCATAAAATTGTGTATGCATGCATTTTCTCCAATAAGCCACTTTGTATTCGAATTTAACCAAGCATTCCCAACTCATTCAATTTTTTTTTATAAGTCTAACAACAAATAAAAATTTCTAACAAAACTTACAAATACTAAGCCAGCCAACTCTTTTTTATTCTTCATTTCTTGTATGAACTTCTTTGATATTAGTAGGATTTTTTCTAATGTTAATTTTAGCTCCAAAAAAAAGGAAAATTTTTATTTATGGAAATTAGATTATTCGCGAGGAAAAATGGGAGAACGTACATAATGGTCAAGAATGGAGTTTTTTTTTTAAAAGAAGATTCTTCAAAATCGCAGACTGTACTATATTCACTATCTTAGTTTATAAATTATTTGGACGAAACGAAAAATACCAAGTAAGTATTAAATTCTCAAAAAAGTCGTTAAGCGATCACTTTTTCCACCCAGATTCAAAGCAAAATGGCCATATAGACGAAAAGTTATAAATAATTTTCGAAGCCTAGCTCTCTTAAGGAAAAACTTTCTTATAAAGAAACGTTAACTTATTAAAGTAAATAGCACTTCTTTTAAAAAAGTCAAATATGAAACTACAAAATCAAAAAATGCCATGTTTTGAAGATTAATTCCAAAAAAAGAATTATTAAGAAAATAGTTTTTAAAAATTTAATGTATAAAAAATATATTCGCAGAAGTAAATGATTCAAGAAAATCAAAAGAACTTTTAACTTTTTTTCTTTCGAATAGAATTAAAATAGTTCTAACGTTGCTAAGGACTCCTTTCAAAACCATTATGTAAGAAGTCATTGCCAGTTGGTATGATAACCCATTGTTTGAATATTGACCTCTGACATAATAGATGAAAGCGGAACAGGTTTAAAATTATCTAGGGTGACTTCTTATAATACGGCGGGGAAAAGTGACGTGTTTCCCTTTGAATAAGCCGTCAGAAACTGCATTTTCCTACTTACAATGCTATACAGGCGTGTTCGCCCTTGTTTTGTCTTTCAGAATCAAATTAAGGAGATAATTAAGACTGCTTGTAATTACATAAGCCTCGCTTTCCATCTGTTATTTATGCCCACGTTTTATTGATAAAACGCCGCGTTTGAAGTGGTATAAATACGGGAAAGTTTTCATTCCGTGAAATTTCGGATGTATAATCAAAATAATTTTTTGATCTTTAATGCATCGATATGTAAAATTTAGTCTGAATGATGTAATTAGTTTGACATGTGTGCAGTCAGTAGTATGCATCATGACTTCGGTGTATAAACAGATATAATGAATCTAAGAAATTTGCTTCCTATAACATATTTTTTACATATTTGCTCAAAAATATCAGGTTTGTTTTAAAATTGAATAATAAGAGATCCTTGACTAATGTTGAATTATATTGTTGCGGCTTGTAAAGAAATGAGATCAATAATTTTACTTAGCTTTAAGATTCCGGATGTGTAGTGCTTTAATATTTGCCCCGAAACAAAATGTCAAAAAATAAAAATAAACGTGAACATCAAATGGCCCAAAAGTCTATAATTTATTCAACTAGTACAAGAGTATAATAAATGAGCTTTTTTGTCATTTACTGTATTTTTATTACTAGATGAAGCCATTTTTGGTTTCTAACATACTTAAAACTAACTGCAATTTTCTATTATCAGCAATCTAGATTATGTTTTTTTAGATTATGAATTGTAAATTAACCATACGAGCGTTAGACTCAGCTTTTTCCGTATTTTAAGCATAAGTCTTATGGCTACAATAAACTTAAAATTTAAAATATTATAATTAACAAATTTTACTCATAATCTTATCAAATTTATTGGAAATGAATTAAGGTAACATCTTTAAAAATAAATCCAGTTCTGATTTTTTTTACGATAAAAATTGTTTTTATGCATTAATATATAATTTTAATAAAGTAGTATTTATAGCAGAAATCGATATTTTTTTCTTACGATATTGACAAAGTATTTATTTAATATTATTGATTATCTCCTCTCTGAGTTAAATTAAAAAGTTATGCAGTTTTTAAGCAGATTTCTTATGCGCTCAATTTTTTGTGTGGTTTTGCGATTGTGGTTTTTAATTTAATAATTTTTAGAGTATACAGTATTTTTTTTTAACTTAAAAAAGCCTGAATCATTTTTTTCACTATTACTCTTTTAAAAAATTACAAAAACACAAAAAAATCCTAGATTGGAAGCAAAATCTGTTATGAATAGTTTAAAACCATTACCAAGCATACAAGTGCGAAAAAAATGATTTAAGATGAATGGCGAACAAAATTATGTTTCTAGGTTGGTAAGAAACCATTTTTTAATGTGACCATATGGTAACAGTAAGCTTTAATGGAAAAAAGTAAAAAATCATCGCTATAGATACTTGATACTTAAGTCTTAAGTAAGTGCGAACATTTTGAACATTTTACCTTTTGTTGGCTGTCTTCCCTTACATTACTTTCCAAAAGTTTGCTAGAAAATATTTTAAGTTTAATATATTAGTAAATGGAAAACCTGAAAAAATACCAAATGGATATATCATTTCGATACCAAAAGTATTCTTAGAAAATTTATTTATATTACTACCAAAGGTATAGTCTCTTGTTCAATAAAATAAGGTTTACACAAAAGGTACCCCATCTTACGCCCACCTTTTGGGGGAATATGAGGCAAAGAATATTTTTGAATAAAAACTTTCTTCTTGTGTATTATACTTTACTCTTAACAATAAAAACATAGTATAACATAAACTTCAATAATATATTATTCCATCTTAAAATGCATTTTAAAAATTCTTTTCGCTAATTTATGAAATCTAATAATATATCCCTTGAAAGTTATATACTTTATCTTGCACCACCAATCTTCTAGAAATAGCATGTTAATTGAAACAAAAATACCAATTTCTTCAAAATTGTCACCTAACAAGTTCTTCCACTAAGCTCTTTAATTGTAAGCTTCAGTTAAGAATCAATGAAACAATCATTTTCAACAATCACAGAATTCAAAAGTTTTATTTACTTTTGGAAAATGATTTTTAAAAAAATATCAAACAAAGATAAGATTTTTTCAGATGAAATCACAACGGGAATAATATTCAAAATCTTAATGAGAATAATAATGGGAAAAACGACGAAAAATTCCACTTTTAGAATTCTTTTTACATGCGTTTTTCCTTAATTTAAATAAAAATGATAAGCATTTTACTGAGAAAACATGAACTTAAGCTATCATTATTCGTGAGAATGCATAATTAGCACTGCTTAAGCATATTCTAATTTTACTTAACACGAAACGTCATTTTGAAACCTTCTAAAGACTTAATAAATTGGATTAGTTTTTAAACGAAGGAGGACTTTTAAGTCTTGGTCTTTAATTCGTGATTAAAGGGCTAAGACTTTTTAAATAATAAAATGTAATTGTTAATATTAAATCATTCTTTTTCAACGATATTCTTTAAAATAAAATAATATAGACCATTAAACTGCCCTTCAATCATAGGATAGGTAAACAGTAGTTTATGATAATTTTAATTGACTGTAAATATCTAAAGATGTACATTTTAGCTAACGGATTGTAAGTGATCTACAAAGTTCTAATATAAATTTTATTAACTTTAAATACTATATCTCTACTCCAATGCAAAGTAAAGTATTCCCAGTTCGAGTAGAATTGAATTGTGTAGGTTATCTATGCAATAAAATCTATGATAAGTCAGATTTCGCGATATTATTCTTGGCTTTTAGACTATCTGAAATTTCGCTAGTCTGAATCAAAAGTCACCTGGAGAATGTCAAATCCCTATTTCTGTATAATAAACGGCCGATGTCCAAGCTTAGAGCTTATGAAAAAGGACTCTTTTTCACTAAGATATAGATTTATACTACGAAGATTCACTTATACTGGATTCATAAGTTGTATGTTTTTTACCAAATCCAATAGCAAATATATGTTTGGACAAGATCTATGCTTCATGGAATAAAGAGAAAGCTCTATTTATATGCAGAAGTGTTTTAAGTTTTTTCTATAACATGTACTAATTTTAAATATGCGTAAAATTTCTAATACACATACACAATTTAAATAACTTAATAACTTTAGGTTTGAAGTTTGGAAAAATTCCGCATTAAAAGTCATTAGTTTTGTTCAGTTCAGAAAGTTATGCAGAAATAAATTTTAAACATCTTACCTACAAAACAATATAGAATTTTTTTTTAAGTAATGAACGCTTTATAAGTTCAAGGAAATATTTTTTTCGCTACAAAAAAAATAAAATGGATTATAAACTTCTCTTATAGCAAAGAATACATATGCACATTATTAAATGTGTAGAAATATTGTTCTTTTTACTGTGTCTCATTTTTATCCCCTGTTTCTTCTGACATGTCCTTCGTTAGTTTAAAATTATCCTCTTAGAAGCTTGAAAAGTAGATTTGTTAAGAATTTCCGACAATTAATAAAATTATTTTCGAATCTCATCTAAATTTTCTTGGTTCTGAATAAAAAATCATTTTTCAGTGATAAATGTCAATTGGACGTCGAATATAAATTTTAAATAAGGAATACAGTTACACTAAAATAGTTATAGCAAAGCACAGCATACAAATACTTAATGAAACATTAAAAGACATCTAGCAAAACACTGACGACCATCAATAAAACTTTTGACAAATTTAAGGGACATAGCGTACTAAGTAAGAACCTAAGTACACATATACTGTAGAATGAAATAATCTAAAAGTTCCCTTGTACATACAAAGTACTTGTTGCCGTGGTCCAAAATCAATTCAAAAACACTCGAAAGAAAATTTCCTCATCGAACAATTCTAGAAGATTCGTGTTCCTAACCTGTCGTTGAATTGTTTTGAAAGAAGTGTAAGTGGTATTTATTTTTCCGTAAACTGGTTTGGGATTTATTGGAAGAACTAATGTCTTCCTTTTGCTACATGAAGGCAAATTAAAACGAGATTGACTGCTCACGAGACGATTCCAAGAGGCTACGAACTATCCATGTCAAAGGTGTCATTAAGAAGAAAGGCGTTAGAATGGATGACTATTGCTCTATCAACTCGCCCACTGTTCGCCATTTCCATAAAGAGTTGGTATTTGTATGAAAATTAAATACACTACTTTGTTTTCAATTTAAGCATATTTTTCTAGAAATTGGAAAGCAAAAACAATCTCTCTATTATGTTGCTCGAAGACACTCTTAACTTTCACTCGCTAAATTTATACAATTTTAACGGTGTATGTTTGTGGTTTACTGGGAGATACTTAAAATTCGATATTTTCAGAGACATTTTTTTAAGTTTATTCATTTTAATATGAAAAAGAACCTATATGTAAATTCAGTTTCATCCAACCAACTGAAATGAATTTAATCAACTGTTTATCCCAACTAAGTATCAAGGATCAATAACGGCAAATATTCAATAGCTGGGAACTGATTTTAAAGAGCCTTAAAGGGGAATGGTTGCGCTGGATCGCTGGTCTCCAAAGCAAAGTGCATCAGTGTTAATAAAATGGAGAAGAAAAAAAATGGGCTCATTATATATTATAGTGGTTCCCAACAATCCCACTTTTTGAAATTGGTTCAACTTTTTTTTTCTTCAAATTTTTCAATAAATAATTTTACAAAAAGTATTCGAAGCCATTTCAAAAAGTGGGATTATAGAGACCTGTAAGTTATCTACATTTATTATTTAAAAAAAAAACATTCGTAAAAATAGTTAATACAGCCGGAGAAATGTGTCAGAGAAAATAGTCCTTTTCCCATTCGATTAACAATGTGGCACTTGAGTTTGGAGACCCCCGATCCAGCGCGAATATTCCCAATTAAGGTAGGCGAATACCCAAAATTCTAAAATTTTTACTATTACTTTAATCTTTTCCAAATTTGACATAGGGGTTTCATATATAATTAGCAATGCTTTTTAGCCAATTTTTTTATTTAAATATAATTGAATTATTTTAAACGGTATTTTTCACCTAAAAAAAGGGGGTTGCGCCAACACTTCTAGCATAAAAAGTTTTACATTAATTTACCTGAAATTTTTTACAGATGCTATTTCAATATATATCTGTGCCATGAACCTCTAACATCTGGTGTAAATATAGAAGCTTTTTTTTTTAAATGTCCAAGTGTAAGTTAATCGAAAACAATTTTTTTTCTGGTCAATTTATAGCATTTTTCTTAATAACTTCTTTTCTTGTAATTTGTATGTAACTCTGGTGGGTCATTGCATGCATCAGTTCAAAAAGAAGAATTTAACACATAATTAATGTTTATAGGATGAAAATTTAATGTGGTACATTTATTAGAGTAAGCCTCTTTTTTTAGTAAAAAAACACCGTTTAAAATAAATAAATTATATTTAAATTTAAAAAAATGCCTAAATAGCATTGCTCATTATATTTGAAATCACTATGCCGAATTTGGAAAAGAATAAAGCAATAGTAAAATTTTTAGAATTTTGAGGAATTTTGGGTATTCGCCTACCTTAACACTCCTATCAAACCATCAGATGCATGTGAGGGTGGATCTCGTTTCGATGTCAGTTGCAAAACCTTGCTCGGAAGAAAATCTCGAATGAATGGTCGAGCGGACTAATGAAATGCAAAATGGGTCATCCGTGATGGGCTACGCTACACAGATTTCGTAAAATCAATTTCAATGAAATTCCCTATTTTAAGAAGATATGCCCCGAGATCGGAGTGCTTTCTTTTGGAGAAGGCACGCTATAATTATTGAAGCGTTAAGTGAATGAAGGTAGAGTGTTTCCATTTATATATTTATATTTTTAGGTATATTTCATATAAGTCCGTTGAATTTAAAATATTTGTTTGCAATCACAACTTATGTTTAATTAAGCTTGTACGTTTATATGATTTTTTTTTTTTGTAACTAATAATTTCGCACACATCCTCAAACTCGTTTGTAAAGTGAAACCCTTACTAAAAAAAAATCTGGCAAGTCTACTCGAAGCAATATCTTGCTAACTAAGCATGTTCTTTTTGACTTAATTATCAGTATTAATTACGATTAATAAGCAATAATTAATTATAAATAATCAAAACCTGCCATACAATGCGACAATCAGCTTATAATAAATTGGATACTGTTTATAATTAATTGGCAATTATAAATATCCAATTGGAATAATTTAAATATATGATTATAAAAGCCTACGGTGGTATTCTTATGATTGAATTGCATTATATGGTTCTTGAAATGTATTATCTGCTTCTTGTGTAGTCTTAAAATAAACTGTTTTAAAATAAGGTCCGGGGATCGAATCCCGGACTGGGGGAGGTTGACATAGGTATTCATCTCTTGAATGGGTCGATAAAATGGGTACCAAGCATGCTTGCACTGCAAAAAGCAGTGTCTCAATTTCAGCACAAATGATGTCTGAATTGAGTTTTCAGACACTTCGGTGTCTTAAGTGAACACTCTTTGCAATATTCTCTCGTGTATTTTAGACACTATAGTGTCTTAAATATGCTTCAGACACTGTAGAGTCTGACTTTTGATGCAAATGTCTGAAAATTTGACACTTTCATATTCAGACACTTTAAATCAGACACTTTTATGCCATGCAATTCAGACACTTGAACTTAGAATTTTTTTGAGATGAAGCGCAATTGAATTTATAAGTAAAACAATCTTTATCACTTGAAATTTGTCAATTATAATGATATTATTCATTAAAAATTTAATTTATTTGATCTGCCACCAAAAAATGATCATTTATTTATATATTTTTTAATTGAAGACCACTTTAAAAAAGTTTAAAATTTTCTTTTAGGATAATAATATTTATTTTAACATCATCTCAAAAGTCAATATTGAACAATGATCTAATAGGATGTGGAAAAAAAGTTCAGTGATATAATGGTGATTAATAATTTTAGTTGTGATATGTATTAGTCAATATATATTAAAATTAATATATTAAGTTTGATAAGATTTGCATCCCATCGAGTTCTGTTTTATTAATATTCCACACAGAAAATAAGCTGAAAAATAAGGAAAACCAAAAGTAATTTAGGCACGTATAGGCTCCCCACTGGCAAATCCCCAAAATATGATAAATTATAATTGAAAAAGCCACAATAAAATCTTATAAATTCAAAACCTGCATTTCAAGTCAAGCTATGCCCTTTAAAGTCTTTAATTAATTGAAATTCTACTACGAATAAGAAATGCAAAGAATTCAGCTTTTAAAAGTGGCTTAAACCTCAAATCTGGTATCATGAATGTCTCGTCCTATTAAGAAATTACAGATCCATTTTTTGAAAAAGGAGATTAATAGTTTTCTCTAGGTCCTATATTATTAGGTTATGAAATAAATCAAAGTGCAGAATCTGTTTATTTTACTTTCATTTTCTGTAAAATTTTAAAAACATGAATTGTTAATTACCTTGTTACCGTTTCAAACTATTTTAAGTTTGAGCACTTGTGTAAAACACATCAAAGTGAATGATTTTGAATAAATAACGTAATTTTTTATTCACAATAGCAATTCAACACAATTTATTTACAATAGCAATTTATTGACATTAGTTATTTCACTAAAATTTACAATAACAGTACTCTTATGGACAACTGGTCCTATATTAAATGCTTATTTATTCTGAAATAACACAATATATAATTAGAATTGATAATACTTTTCTATTATAGATTGGTGACCCACCCATCACTTCTTGTTCAGCAGCACAGGCTCCCTATTTGGTCATATACACTGATGGAGGAGAGGTTGAGGCAGCAACTCTTCTTGGCCAAAACCAAATCATCTGCCACATGGACAGTCCAACAGTGTTTGATATGTTCGAGTGCATGCTGGCAGTTTATTTTATTTTTGACTACCAATACCCTCAAGGGTATGGAGCTTTCTTGTCATTTCTTGAATTTGCAATGATGGGAGGAAAGCTTCATCAATCTGCAGCAAAATATTCAAAACTTATGAAATTTTTGAAAAAGTTTTGAAAATAATAAATATATTGAATTTCTTTTTGTTATGTGTTTTATTTCCTAATAAACATTTAAATGCATTGGTTGTAGGAAAATTAAATCTTTTTCTTCGATGGCTTAATTTTTAATCCAATTTTAATTTTTAATATATGTTCATAAATTATTTTTAGCAAGCTTTTTAAAGCAGGAATGGCATGGTTTTTACCATCCCCTGTAAAAACCGGTATTTACTGTCCTAAGAAAAATTAGGTTTTTCCCGCTGGGGGAAACATAATTACTGAAACAATTGATTGCTAAAAGTTATTTATTTAATGGGATTAATTAAAATGATTTTAATTTTGTATTTTATTTTAATAAATATTCATCTTGGACTTAATGTTTTTAAAAAAATTAACAAATATTCCTTACTTATTAAGATGTATAGTAATATAATGATCATTTACTTTGGTTAATTATTTTAATAACCCCATCTGCATTAACCATAAATACTTTTTAAAATAGTGGTAAATATTCATTCAATTATTGTATAGGATAAATAATTATTGAGTTATGCCTGCTAAATTTAGAAGTAATATAATAATACAAAGTGCCAACCATTCAAATTGAAGTGTTGGAATTTGAATTGTTAGTAGATATAAAAACAGATCGGGTGTGGGTCCACAATAATTTCAGATGCATGAAGTGTCTGAAGTTCTGTTGCACATGTGTCTGAATTTTAGACGCAATGCGTGTCTGAAAAAATTAAGATGCCATTTGGTGTCTGAATAATGTACACCCTGTTTCAGACGCTTTGGTGTCTGAAATCAAGACATTTCTGTTTGCAGTGTGGGAACTTATAACACTGGGGGTTCCGCGTGAGGCTGACCACCTTACCGGGACATATGCCTATCACCCCAGAGCCCTAAGTCACGAAAGCTGAAATGGGCACGGCAGGCCTTGGTCCAGTAATGGGCTGTTGCCCCATTTAGTTTTAGTTTTAAAATAACGGGACGTTTTATCGTTTCAAATTCCATGAATGAACAGAGTTAAATGCAACTGAAATTTCATTTCTGGGTTGAATAAGAATATTATTAGTTATGTGTACGTGTTTGTACTATTTTGCTATATTTTTCAGTATACAGAGACTTAGAATTCCAATAATATAGTTATGTGAATAGTTTTTCTTATTAGTTTCAAGTGTTGAAAACAATAAAAATAATAAATTTTCACAGAAACAAAACATTCAGAAAAATGCAATACATCACATTGATGTTATTCTAGTTTACTAAATACAAAAAAAATACTGCCAAATGCCCTGCCCCAATGCTAAAGACAAATACTATAAACTTACGCTCAAAGCGCGAGAGAAATCTACAAAATCTTGAGAAAAGCATTGATAAGAATCGTTGAAATAAATATAAAATACAGAGCACGGCAACATCAAATTTATAATCTGTCACTAACCATTTGGATGAAATCGCGTTTTCAAAAAGAATATTTATTCCCTCCACTCTGTCGCTCGCTTCAACAATTTCATTTTTTTTTTTCAGGTCAAATTTCTTTTCGGTTCTAAAATAAGTCTTTTGCCTCCATTTTCAGTTACAAAAAACTGAAAATAAAACACTTCGACAAGCTTTTCAAATGGTTCTTCAAACGGCAAGTCGACAATCCGAAACGGCCGTTTAGTTCCAATAGACTAGCACGGCAAATAAATAAAGTTTTTATTTACGGACTTTTTATGTTTGTTCCACTTGATCTATTTGTTTTATAGTAAGTTTAGGTCAGGGTTGTATATTGAAAATGTATTTGTGGTTTCATTTGTTTTCTAAAAATATTTTATTATTAAGTTCAACATGTTGTATCGAAAGGTAAAAAGAAGTTCTTTCATATTATACTTATTTCTTTTTTAGATGTCAATT
This sequence comes from Hylyphantes graminicola, assembly GCA_023701765.1. Classification (NCBI taxonomy): domain Eukaryota; kingdom Metazoa; phylum Arthropoda; class Arachnida; order Araneae; family Linyphiidae; genus Hylyphantes; species Hylyphantes graminicola. Next base: position 24,416,828 of record CM043123.1, on the reverse strand, counting down.
GAATTTACGTATCAAATTTTTTATATGATTATCATTTGTTTACGTCGAAAGGTAAAGCAACAATTTCATTAAAAAAATCAAGGTAAACCGAATGAAGGGAATGAATTCATACGGGTTTATTTTTAAATTTCCGTATTACATTATGATTTCATTTTGAGTGGAAAATTTAATCAATGAAGATAAAAAAATATCAAACTTAAGAAAATGTATATGAAAGCAAAACGAGTATCATCATGTAAGTTTTATTGTTGTAAATATGTTAGGCAATATGCCAAAACAGTATATTAAAATATTTTGTGAAGCGGCTCAGTGGCTGAGATGTAAAACGTGTCCGCCTCGTAAGCCCAAGATCGCGGGTTCGAGCCGCAGCTGAGTCGTCGGATTTTCTGGATGGGAAAATTCCGGGCACGCATGTCATATGATTATGTGGCATGTAAATCCCTGGAGGGCCCATTTGGCCTGGGTTCTCTCGGCAAAATTAAATCTCGGCATACTTTAACATCCACAGAGATCTCAGATTCATTGTAATCTATGCGTCAAAATTGGTACCGAGAGTCGCCTAGATGGTGCCACAAAAAATGGCTCTCAGTTCAGGGGAATGCGCCGAGTCTGCAAAGGCTTGACCGCCAATGTTTCAGCCCCATTAGAGAAAAAAAATATTAAACTGCTTTTCATTACTCTAATAACTGATATATTCAGAAAATATCCAGTCTGACTTGTATACTATTCTGAAGACGGTGGTTCTCTTCAGTTTTCACTGAAATGTAAATGCCTACTGAATAAACTGTTTGCTCTAATAGTCTTCGTTGTTTTCTTCATGAATCTTCTAATTTAATAATTTATATTCGCGCTAACCGTATCTCCATGTGTGATTAGATCATAAAAAATGCAATCGCAAATTTTACTCAAACGAGCTTACTAAAAACGATTTCTACATTTTAAAACAGAATAAATTAGCTGTGTGTGTGGTTTTTTTTTTTTTTTGTTGTTGCGGAAGTTGAGTATTTGGCGTGCGATTGCTCTTTTGGTGAAAATTCTGGAAGCCGAGACCTGTTTTGACCGTGTTTGGCGAAAGGTCTGTGGCAGTTTTTCCCTCTACCGGTCTCAACTGTTCTCGGGAGATAGGTAACTCCTTAAGGAGATTGAATTCTTCGGGGAGGTTGATCATTAAGGACTGTCTCCGGGAATTGGAGTTGTATGTACTTTGGGTACGGTCTTTGGTTGTATGTACGGGCTTTGGTTGAGTGTATTAGTGAAACGGGTGGAACCAGGGAGCTCCAGAAGTATCTAACTGAGCGGCATAACCCACGGAGACATTAATGTTTCATGAAATGGGCATAAAAGATGGAGTAAGGGCCTGTGTAGGGTGAGAGGGCATATGCATGGTAATTTCATGAAGGGAAAAATAAATATTATCTTAAAGTGCTGCAGTACATGAAGAAGTGTCATAATGCCTAGGGCCGTCACTCTAAGACATGAATTTGAATGTTCTGCCCTTTCTTGAGTCACTACAGAGATGAGCGGCATATCAGCAACAGCCTTAATTTTCTTGGAATATATTCCAAGAATTAAATTATTATTGAAAGATTGAAATTCTAGTGCACACTTGCCAGCCTTTCCGTCAGTACTTCAGGCTTATAATCCACCTACTTTAGAAGTGAGTTATCAGACGCAACTGTAACTTTCTGTCTATCTATGTAGAAGGGAAGTTTCTTTAACGCCCAAACAACTACTCTAGCGCTCTGTCTTAACATGACAAAAAGATACTGGTATGCTTTTAATTGAAGTAACTAATTTTAAGCAATTTGAAATTGTTCTTTCATCACTAATATACACATAATTATATACATTTTTAAAGAAAAAGTATAAAAGAATGCAGCTCTTCTGAAAACTATTTTTTTTAATTATGAAAATTGGAGAAATATGAACGAAATAGCTCAGACATAATAATTTTCTATTCCGAAATTGCTTAAGTATAGTTTTAAATTGACGTTTGGAAATTTAGATAGCATGCTGTTAGTTTCATTGTTTTCCATTTATTTATGTAATATTAAAACCTTGAAGGCATTATATATCATTTGGCTGAGTAGATAAAACTCCAAACACGATTCTGTATCGGAAAATAATTAAAGCTTTTGTTGATGCTTTGGCTTATCTGATTGATCAATTTCATTAAACTCTGAAGTATCAACATTAACCATTAACTCAGCTATATTTGAATCAACTATACAAAAAAAGTTTCTGATAATTAGAAAAATAATTATGTTAGCCATAGCGTTATTTAAATAGTTCTGTTATCTAAACGTTATATTTAAAAATTATCATTACGTAATTGTTATATATTTGCATTTATTTTTGAATATTAAGGTAGCTTAAGATACTTGATAGACACTTAGTCTTTGGGGTAATAGACACTCACTTTATTATTAAAAATATTATAAAATCAAACCACTCATACCTTCGTTTGGTGCTTGAATACTACCATACTAAAATTTAAAAGGCAAGAAAAAAATTAAGAAGAAAAAATACTAATTTCGTTTTAACTTTTAAAAATAATGAAAAAACTTTGGTTGACAACGATTAAACTTTCTACTTTTACTTACTTTTAGTGTACGAAATAAAGTTATAAAAATTTTATGATTTTTGTAGAGAATTCATCGTCATGTAACCCAAATGTTTCGCTGAATTATTAAAAACTTATTTCGGTAAAATATTTTGTCCCCCAAAATGAGTTTAGTTTGGAAGGAGGGGTAATTGGTAGGTAGTGCTTTGGGTAATGCGTAGACAATTTTTCGTGGGGCACAGGCTAAGCAGTTGTTCTTAGTTTAGTTTTTGGGTACTAGATCAACTGTTAGTTTAAAAACAAGTGGTATTAAACCAAAACAATTGTATTAATTTATTATTAACTATTATTAACCCACAGCATGACATTAACCAAAAATGTAACTTATTCATGATATTGAGAAAAGTCATCCTTTGGGTGGCGAGAAAACCCTCCAAAATCTTGTTGATGATGATATTCATATAATTTGAATGGTCTGGAGATAAAGGGAGGATAATAAACTAAACTGAAAAGGAGTGTCCATTATTTTACCGACGCTGTCTAATAATTACCCCGCTCACATGTTGTTCAATGGGTCGTCTTTAGCAATTATGAGGCTCCGTGGAAGAAACTTCCATTATTTAGCACCGTTTAGCGGTTAGATATGCGGAAATATTCATTTTATTTACCAAAGCCCTCAAGCTAACCTACGTAGATTGTGAACTTCATTTAAAAACTGTTGTTCATTAATGAAGTAGTAACACTTGTCAATTACGAAGAAACTAAATGAATAAGAATTTTTTAAATACACCGTCTACTTTTTCAATTATTAAAACAATATAATAGAATAGTAATTATAAAACATATTATACAACATCCAATCCAACGTAACAAATTGTCTTTTGTTTACGTTTGTTTTAGCTTTTAATTAATTAAAACCAGAGTCGTTGCTCAGCCAATATCAACATGCAATTTACTAAAAACACATTTAACTTCAAAACAACTAATTTGCAATATTTACTTTCAAACTCTGTCACATTTATAAACACACTAACTAAAAGATCATCCAAAACAAAATACTTTACGGAACGGTCACTAACCTTCCCCCTCCAAAACACCACACACTCAAACCGCTTGACTTCACTTAACTTTAAAAACAACAACCAACCGACTATTAACTAACGTTACCACGCAAGGAGTGCCCTTAACTAACAGGGGCGTCGTTTACATGTCACTCTCTGGTTGGATTGACATGTAACTAACATTTTCGTTAAAAACATTCATCTTATTTTTTATACTCTCTTAAGTATATTCTTCCATGCCAACAAACTTTGATACTTTCATGCTTGCTAAAACGTGAGCTATCAAGAAACCCATCCTCCTATTTCCATAGACTTTCATTATAATCTTCATTCAGAAACTCAATTTACCGCAAAAATAATCGAAAGTCAGTTACTACCTTACGAAAACAACCCCGTGCTATCCCACTGCTCCCTTAACCTACAAACGGAAAAGAAGTTACGGCCCAGTAGTTAATCGCAGATCAGATCACATCATAGACGATGGTTGTCCTTAGCCTGGCAGCAGCCTTATTTTGTCTGGTGCGGTTAACCCGGGCCTTTCCACGAGGGGCCCCGGCTGAAGCTTGCGAGTCCCTGTTGCCGAGACACTATGGGACTGAGTCCCAGGATCCCGAAAATTCACCTTATTCGTTTCTGGCGTCGGATAATCGATATCATTATGATATGAAGGAGGGGATTCAAGGTAAGAATTTTAAAGGAATTAGTGTTATGCAAGAAGAGTTTCAGTCAATTAACCTTTGTTAAATCGAAAAATATATAAACCGTTTTTAGTAGGTGCACTGAACTTGACGTGGTCCTCATGTACATACTGATTACAATATTTCCATTGGTCTTATACTTTGAAATATTAAAATATGCATGTTAGTTAAGCTAAAAATTTAAAAAGCAAGTGACTTTTTGAATTTATATGCAACAAATTTAGCGATTCATTGAATGATCTGGATAATTATAAAAGCACTTTCTGCATTTTTTTTTCAATTTGCTATTGTAAGACATTTCTACGAAAATATATGAAATAAGAAAACACAAATGTACGCATGCAATACTGTTTAAAAAAAATTGTAGCCGAATTAATAGTAGTTAATCGCAGATCAGATCACTTCATAGACGATGGTTGTCCTTAGCCTGACAGCAGCCTTATTTTGTCTGGTGCGGTTATCCCGGGCCTTTCCCCGAGGGGCGCCGGCTGAAGCTTGCTAGTCCCTGTTGCCTAGACACTACGGGACAGAGTCCCAAGATCCCGAAAATTCACCTTATTCGTTTCTGGCGTCGGATAATCGATATCATTATGATATGAAGGAAGGGATTCAAGGTAAGAGTTTTAAAAGAATAAGTGTTATGCAAGAAGAGTTTCGGTCAATTAACTTTTTTTAAAGAAAATAAACTATTTTTAGTTTTGACGTGATTCTGCGTGTACATATTGATTACGATATTTCCATTGGTCTTATACCTTAAAATATTAAAATATGCATTTTAGTTTAGCTAAAAATTTAAAAAGCAAGTGACTTTTTGAATTTATATGCAAAAAATTTAGCCATTCATTGAATGATCTGGATAATTATAAAAACACTTTCTGCATTTTTTTTTCAATTTGCGATTGTAAGACATTTCTTCGAAAATATATAATAAGAAAAGACAAATGTACTCATGTAATACTGTTTTAAAAAAATGCTAGCCGAATTCGTGTAATTTTTATCATGCCTAATAATATAAAATATATTATGAATCAAGAAAGGAAATGTTTGAGAAGTAACGCAGTATCAAAATATTGACCTTTGTTTATAATAATTGATAATTTTCTTCCGTGGTCCAAAATGGATTTATTGTTAAGTCTTAACAAATAGTAAATATTTACTTTTATTAATTAGCTTTTCACATAATTCATAAAAAAGATGAGTGAGAGAAGACTTCGAATAACAGATATGAAATTCCATTACAATGAAAAATTAATTTTTACCCCGCTGTGTTTGACAATGTTATAACGCTTTATTTATGTAAACGTAAAGTATTTATTTTTTAGTAACTTTATGGATAATTAAATGCTAAAATTACAGTAATTATACTTATTAACGCTGACTTAAAAAATCACAGACATTCTAACATCAACCGAATCTCAAAAGAAAATTCTAATTAGTATCGAATATTTAAATTCAATACTTATGCATTCAGTCATCTTTAAGATCTGAGATTTTCTTATAATTAGCCACTCATGTTGATCGTGATGATAAAATGCAAATGATGTGTCTTATCTTGATCTAGTTCTACCTTCACTACACTGCTGAATCTATTCATATCCTTTAAGATTAGCGATCTCATAAATTTAGACGACATTCTCATAAATTGCAGTGATAAATATTTTCATTAAAAATGTCCAAACGAAGGATTTTAAATTAGCGGTAATAAAACATACCGTGATGCATCAAGTATCCTAATTAAGTTTTTACAGTCCAGAAAACTTTATTTTCAAGCTAATTTATTTTTAATTTTAGTGTCTATGTCAGGATTTCGTAAAAGATCATTATTGGAAATCACGTGGTTTTTTTTATAGATACATCTTTTCAACAAGTAAACAATTTCCCATGCATGTACAAAAGGAGAATTTTGATTTAAAAAACTCATCTTTTCACCCAAGAATTATATTTTTAGCGATGATTCCTCCAAACTAAAGCTCTTTGTGTTTTTATTCTTACCTCGTTTTTTATTTGTAGTATATATTTTTTTTTCTAGAAAGGGGTTGTTTTGGCAATCGAAAGGTTAAACAATCAAATAGTTTGAAATTGTCCTCAACTCCCCGTTTTCTTCAAAACTAAGCTTAGGCGACCTTTTTCAAACACCTATTTTACCATAAACAAAAAATAAGACTTGAAAATAGTCTATATTCTTTTGAAACAACTCGGCAAAATTTTTGAAAACGAAAAACTTTATCCACAGTTATTTTCTCTTAAAATACTAAGACAAATATTTATAAACACTTATTTCGTCAGAAAACCGAATTTCAGTGTCCTTAAAGAAGTTTGTAGCCTATTTAAAGTGATACAAACATTAATAATTCTCATATAGAAATAATGCTAGCAAGGTGAGGTTTTCGTGGCTATCTTGACTTCTGGAGAATATAGTTATTGTTGTATATCAACGGTAGCTCGATTTAGTTTATTAAAGACTAGCAGTATGGTCCCAAATCGCTGAGAACCCGTTAATTTAATAGAAAATTTGTCGTAAAGATTTTGAACTTGGGTTACTATATCTATCGAGTTGTATGAAATATGAAATGGAATGTTTAACACAATTTGGCATTTCTGTTGTTTGATAGCGTAACACAAAACGCCAAATTGAAATCGGTCATTATATCATCTGTTCCCATATATGCCCAGGATCCCATACTACGAAGTCATTTGAAAGGACTTATTGTAACTGAGAATATTGTATGGAAAATGTAAGGCAATATTCAAAATCAAAGCAAAATCGTATTCGTGTTGGTGTAGTAATCATAGAGTAAACAATAACAAATAAAAACTTTTAAAGTAATATTTAGAGAATTTAATGAATAAAGAATAGATATAATAAAAAGCGAAATACAGTTTAGAAAAATACGATACATTTGTTTAGAATTATTAACGGATGTCGCTGTCTATTGAAAGATGACGTCAAATCCCAGTTTTGCCCCGGCTCATGTGTTTTCAAGCCCTGTTATGGTCCCCCACATTTATATGGATGACGTATGTTTTGAAAATATTAATATTAGTTTTAAAAATAATTATCAAATATGAAAAAATAAGCCTCACGTGCACACTTAGGTATTAAATGGAATCTATATAAAATTTAAAATTTTCCTGGGTAGTATAAGTAGGTTCTTCACAATTCACAGACATACAGACAGACTCTTTTATTGTTATAGATAGTATAGATAAGTACAATTTTGTTTTATTTCATTTGTTATCCTTTTTAGATACTTAAAAAGCGCTTCACCAAAAACCATCGAAGCTCTTGTGTGATATTTTTGCAAACCGCAACAAACCTCCTCTTACCAAAAAAAGACACTAAGTTTATTAAATTATCCTTTAACGAGCATGATTACAAAAAATGCGTATTGATGAAAAAACTGCCTTCATCGTAAAACTTTTTATAAATATTAATAAATGTGCGCATAAAATATTAAATGTGGCACTGTAAAACGTGATTTTTTTTTGACGGAACGGTAAAAAGTAAGTAATAACAAGATTATTTATCATTTTTAGAGGGGAAAGATAAGGAGATTACCATATCAATGTTTCAAATTATTTTTTAAGCAAATTAATAATATTATTTATCTCACATAAGTTTTACACGCATTTATAAATTCCTACCTGTCAAAGAAATTAAACTTTTATGTATTGTTTATTAAATAATAAACCTTTATTAATTCAAAAATAATCAAATAAAATATTTTGTTGTCTTTTATGTAGAGTAAGACAAACCACGCGATAAAGTGGAACATTTTGTGCACAGCTACTTTTTTCAAATTGCAAATCTATTTATTTAAATAATCCAAGGCAATGTAATAATCTAGATTTAAAGTGGGTAAACATGTACATAAATGAAATAAAGAAATTATGTATTTGTTTATTATGTCTATTCCACGCAAATATGCTTGACTTCTATCCAATGAAGCTCAATTTTCAGAAAAGGTTTTGTAAACTGATAAATATATTTGCATCTGCATATATTTACAACATTTAGTTCTTTCATTATAAATACAATAATACTTATTTTATAATTTTAAACTGCAAGTAACTAACAGTCCAATTGCAAGCAATTTGTTACCAATACTTTGAAACTTTACGTTTTTAAATAAAAGTATTTATATACGTATTCAATTGCAAAATAAAACAGAAATGAAGAGTAACATGTCCTAAAGCATGCACCTTTCCAATTTTTTTTTTAATGTATGTATTATTTTATGCCCTAAGTTCTTTGTACTTTTATATCAACAATCTAAAGCTATTTCTAGACAAATTTATTATTATCCAATAAAAATAAAAAAAAGTACTGCTAATTATTTAGTTTGATAAATATCAAGTAATAAAAATACATTACTAATTAACGAAACATAATAAATTTTAATAAAAAATACTTCTTTTAGAAAGTAATGGTAATACCATAATAATGGTACTGTTTTCAGTTCAGCTAAGTGGACCTCGTTTCAAGGGATTCCTAATAGCAGCTATGGACCCCGACTCGCATGAAAGAATAGGAAGTTGGTACAAAGTAAAAGGCACTAAAACGCTGCCGTGTTCCGCCATCAGCCATGCTGATCCCCTGCCCAAAAAGAGGGTCATTTTGCTGTGGAAACCACCAAAAGATCGACCAAAGGGAGAAGTCATTTTTGTGTAAGTTTTTTCAAAGAACCTACTTTTTATTACTTCTTTGCTTTTAAATACTAAATTTGAAAAAGAAATACTTGCGTATAAAGTTAGTCGAGCCAAAAAAAATGTTTCTTTACAAAAAAATAAGGTAATTTGAAGAGCTTAGTAGAAGAACGTGCAAAGGTACATTTATGAAAATATTGAGATTTTTGTGTCAATGAACATATTACTAACTTCTTTAACGATGACAAATTTCCCTTTTCACATAAATTTTAAGTTTAGCATATTTTTTATGGTTTTCAAGTATTATTTTCACCAGACCCGAGTGCAAACACAAAACATTGAAGATCATTTTCTTGTTTTTACCTTATTGTCACTTAGCACGTTCTTCCACTAAACTCTTTGCATTGTATTTTTTTTACTAAACCGATATCCTAGTTTATTATGGGGATTAATTTCCTTTAAAACTATAATTAATTTTATTATAGCATGCTTTTAGGACACTCATTATATTTTGATTGAACTTATTTTTTAAAATAATACCTTTTCTTATTTATCTACGTATTGTAATATAATCCGTAAAAAGATTGTTAGACAGTTTTATTTACAGATTCTGTAAATCTTTTATTTGAAGTAATTCACTTAAAATTTGTACTGGATGCACAAATTAAAGATTTTGTTTTATTCCTAGAATCAATGTGTTTCTGACAATAGTTATCTTAAAAATCTAGCTTTCCCTTTTTGTGATAAGTAGTTCGAAAGAAGAATAATTATCCTCGTTAAACCTTGATTAGTTTAGTGTTCAATTAGCGTTAATTGTTTGTCAAGTCTGTTGTATACAGGCTGTCAAACACTAAATACTTCATTACTGATACTTTTAAAAATAAATTCCGGGTCGTTACTAATTGAATTAGGAAAATATATCAAGTAGGGTGTTACAATGCTTTCTAAGATTTATTTGATAATAAATGAATAAATATTTGCACTGCTTATTTATTGCTATTATTATACACATACATTATTGAGGTTGAAATACTTCAGAAAGAGTATTGTCCATGAAATTTTAATTTGTGTGCTGTTTTTGGTAAACCAATGAAGTAAAACCAATCTAAATAACTTATTAGTGAAATTCTGAATAATGTTTCTTTATTTTATTTCACATTTTATGTAGTTAAAATTATATTACTTACATATGTGTAACATTTTTAGAAAATACTTCATGCTTTTCTTCTTGATAATGAACAACAGAATAATTCAAATTTTAATTCATTTTAAATTAATAATACTTATTGATTTAATAATCAAGTTATATGGTTTGTTAGATGTAGAACAATTTACAAAACTAATTATTGTTGTCATTTTGTATATATTGTGTTTTCCCGTTCCATTCATTTAAAAGAGTCTTCATACATTCTATACAAAAAAAAACCTTTTTTCTATATATAAGATTGACTGATTTTCGGTCGAGAAAGACTATTGCTCTCCTATTATTAATTAAAATTGAGAACTATCATGCTTAAGTAAAATATTTGTTTCTCTGTTTTCATCCATAGTAATGAATAACGGATCTTAACAGACAAATAACAATTTCAAATGCTTTGTCATACCCACGTGTGATAACACTCTTACTTTTATATTATCCAATTTACTATGATTGCAATTTCTAAAAAATATGCTTAATGCACTGATTATATACATGCTTGGTTCATACGCGAGAGTGAAAAAAGAAGCTAAAAATATTCCGAAAAGTAAGTCACGAATTTACTTTTCCACATGTGTCATAACGTTGCATAGAATCCCTCAGCTTTTAACTATTTATATATAAAAAAAGGTAAACTTCTCTGCATTTGACCACAAGAAGTTGTACTGTGAAATCAGTTTCCGTTTCGTATTTTTCGCCGATTTCTCTTCCAAGCCGAATAAAAAATTAACTTCAATCTCTATAAGTGTTTTTGAACTTTCAAGATGGAAACCCCACGGTAGTACTTAATACAGTGACTCCGTACTCAAACGAACAACCAAAGAATGTAGAAAGAGTACGGGAAACGTGAGGTTCTGTCCTGTAAAAAATGGGAAATCATTGATTTGTTTTACTTTTAAAAACATTGAATTTGACTCTTTGTTTTGAATTTAAATTTATTTTTAAAAGGGAAGTTAAAGTAATAGCATCCGAAAAATCTTTAAAATGGTAAGGAGAAAATAAATTTCTAGTACGTTTTAATAGATATAAACGGAACTGTGGAGCCCAGTCGGTTAGGCCTTCGCCTAGAATGCGGATGGTCCAAGGTTCGGGTCCGGGCATTGCCAAAATCACTGCCGCCCTATAAACGGCCCTTGCAGCCAAAAATGTCCGACAAATATTATCACGTGTAGAGGGAGGGCACGTTAAATATCCTTCAAAGTCCTAAAGCTGCGTACGATGTCGCCCTTAACGGCTGCGTGTCTACTCAAGCGTCGGCTCGTCACTTGATTGTGGTTCTAAAATACGACGCCCGTCGCCAATAGCCTTCGCGTAGATCTAGTGCTACAATAATTCAAAACTTAACTAAAATAAATAGATATGAACCTTTAATTTATGGAGGCAACTTCCGCAAAGCACAGATTTAATGAGCTTAGATTTATTTATAATCAAAGCCTTCTATAAAACCTAAAAACTCTTTTGAAAACGGTTTGACGCTATGTCTGAAACGCAATATTATGGTCTGGATATAAATTATAATTCCTGATTAACAAACACAATTTTTCTAATCATAAATAAATATTGCTGTCTCCTTTTCGTCTAGCCGCATATTTGTCCATAATTTGACAGCAACCAAAGAAGGTGGCCCCGAAGAGTCGTTTTAGCAGAATCTTAGGATAATTTCTTTGGAAAAGAATTGTGCAATAGTTTCGTTGGTGTTGTAGATCCTTACTTTCTTTCATTTGAAATATTAATGCTGAGTTGACTAATTAGATATTTGGTAACTGAAGTTAAATTACACATTTGTATCATAAAAAACTGTATATTTTTCTTTATTTTATTTTGATTATATACCAATATAGAGCCAACAGATTTTCTAAAAGGAAGATATTTTTATTTCAGTTTAACCTGTTTTTTTTTAGTTTACGTCAAGTGTAACTGCGCGACACAAAAGAAAATAATGAGACATTTTAAGCCTCTTTTGTTAAACAAAATTTGACTTACAGTTATTTTAAACTATAGATAAGTTCTTCTTAAACCATGTTTTTAAACTGTGCAAATAAATTTTCATTTCATAAAAAAGAATAATTTACTCGTTTTACAGTAGGTTTTTCAGTTCTAAAACAAGTATAAAATGCAAAAGCAATTTTTGTCTTTTATTCCTTCGATTTTTTTTTCATTTATTACTTAGTAGAAATTAATAAATCTAGAAACATTTATTCACACAGAACACATTAATAAATAAAACAACAAAAAAACATTATGTTTAAAAAATAGTTTACTCAAGATCATTCTTTGCGTTTGCGTTTGCTATAACTTACTTCACTTTTATTAAATGATTTCACCAAACTTAACACGAAAAAAACACGAATGCAAAAAAGTAAATCAGTCCATTCGTCATTAAGTTATGAAGAAAAGGTGAAGAGAAGGTACATATTAACGAAGGTACATATTAAACGCAGAAAATCATTTTTAGTAACTTTACGACATGAGCTACACATTTGTGCGATTATAAAAGAGAATGTTCAAACTCTTCAAAAATATTGATACCGACACAAGCGACTTGTATCATTCATTAATTTGTATAAAAAATGGCGTAATTCTTAAGAAGTTGCTGGCATTGATGCTATTTAACTCAACTTTTTCGATAAAACTCTTAATTTTAGTCTCATAACCTTAAATCAGCGGCATTTGAAGGTGTCTTAAAGGGATTAATGGTCTAACTGCAAAACTCACATTATCCTAAGTATAACTAAGATATAGGATCCGGATCTTTCATTGACGATTTTGGCGATAATAAATTCATCAGAACCAAGTCTCCATTACGTGGATAGAACTTTATAAATATACTTTAGGGAATGTGAGTTTTGAAACACACACTAGACTCTTAATATATAGAAGCGTGAATAATTAACATTCAATTAAAGGTAATTTAGGTTAAATTTATACGAACCTAACAATTGTTTGAGGCTCAGTGGTAAAATGGTAGTCCTTTGCATTGCCGTGCTAAAAGGTTTGGGGTTCGAATCCCTGATTGGGTCGATAAATTGAGGACCAAGCATACTTGGGAACTAAACACTGGGGGTTCCGCGTAGGATTGACCACCTAACCGGGAGCACCCCAAAGCCCTTGGTAACGAAAACTGAATTGGGCAGGCAGGCCTTGGACCACTAGTGGACTGTTGCTCCGGGGAGTTTGTTTTTTTAGCAATTATTTAGCTCTGAGAAATATTTCGAATTCATTGTTTCCTTTATCAAAATCACATATTTATCTCAACCAAAAAAAAATTTAATATGTTGTACATATAATAGAAAAATTAGTATAAATTTGATTACCATAGGAATCAATTTTCATAAATTAAGTACGTGCCATTAAAAATTAGTTTTTTATTTCATTTGCAATATCTAAATATTTTATTAAAAGCTAATGTAAACATTGGAATTACAAAGCTAGTCTTATTTTTAACTACAATATGTACAGCTGGGGGAAAAAAACGCTCCACCCTTCGTTTCTCGGCTGCTATTGGTCAAGGAACTTTATGAAAGGTGTCATTTTTCAGGAAATAGCGTAAGGACTTTAGAACTGGCAACAAAAATTGCATAAGGGGTCGTCTACATATTAAAATGAGTACCAACTTTGACAATTCCAATAGCAACACCCAATTTTTTTTACATAAAAATGTTCAGAACCTTCAAAATACCCCATGTATAAAAAATTATTATCTAGTTTGCATTATTTGCTGAGATATTAAAGCATTAATTTTGAACTCGTTTAGGGGGAAATCTCTAAAGTGAAAACAGTAATATTTGGGTTGCGTCTTTTCAAAACAACAAACTAACTGGGTTAACATAATCTCGCCAACGGATGCTAGAATTTAACTTTCTTCACTAATATTGTGATTTTTTTAATGTTTTTTTTTATTTTGAAATTATAAATTCAGAAATAAAATAAAGACTGGAAGATAAAAAGTTTTAATTTTAATTTAAGTCGCATATACGGTCATTTATAACGAACAGATTTTCAAATGCGATTAGTTATAATCACATTGACTAACATGATTATTGCATTAATGTTTCACATTTTTTATGCAAATTTTTGTTTCATTAATATTGCTGCAAAAAGTTTGTTAAAAATTTGTCTCCCTTTATCGGTAATATAAACCACGTATTTCAAAACGAGGGTTACAACCTTAACACGATATTTAAGGAAAGCAAAATAAAATTATTCAGAATGATTAGTCAATGATTTATAATCAAGGAAAGTGGGCACTAATAATTTTAAATAAGCAATGTGGTAACAATAAAATGTACTGAAAACCGAATTCCAATTATATTTTCACATATTTTTGATACTCACTTCTTGAAATTGTATTGGAAATAACACATATTTAAAAACATAGTAATCGATATAATTTAAAGTTAATTCGACAAACAAAATACATTGCATGCACTTGAAATAAGAAAAGATTTTTAGATTTTTTTCAGACATCAATAATTTGAATAAACATTTATCAACAAATGCTTTTCAATCACCAAACAATAATGCAAGTTAGGATCGAATTCGCCAAGTAATTTTTTACACGATCCCTAAAATTCGTCTTTTTCAGTTTTTTTACAATAACTCGGCAAATAATTGTTTTTGAAGTAAAAAATTTGGGATTTTGGTTCTACTTGCTCTACTTTATCGATTTATGTAAAAAAAATTTGGGGTTGCTATTCATGTTTAATTTTTTATTATTTAAATTTAAATAAAAAATTATTAAAACTGAAAAATTGATGAAAAAACTTGTGTGATTTGTGTTTGGAAGATTAAGAAGTATATAATGAAAAAAAAACTTTCTTTAATTCCTTTTATTTGTGGAGATATGAATAAAAGTTTATGAAACTTTTTTAACATTATGGGCGTTCATCTTTGAATGCTTATAGCTTAGCAAATAATGCAAAGTAAATAATTATTCTTTACACATGGGGTATTTTGAAGGTGCTGAACATTTTTACGTAAAAAAAATTGGGTGTTGCCATTGGAATTGTCAAAGTTGGTACACATTTTAATATGTAGACGACCCCTTATACAATTTTTGTTGTCAGTTCTCAGTTTCTTACGCTATTTCCTGAAAAATGAAACCTTTCACAAAGTTCCTTGTCCAATAGCAGCTGAGAAACGTGGGGTGGAGCGTTTTTTTTCCCCAGCTGTACTTACACATAAACTGAATTTCGTTATTCAAGCGAAATTTGCCAACAGAAATAACATTAAATAGTGGCGATTTCTTCAGTCAGCTCACTCATGAAAAAAAATTTAATTGTACCAAAATATTTCTGTAATATGTAGGGGAATTTATATTCAGTCAAAGTTTCATTTCTAAGAAATAAAAAAATGGTAGCAAAAGATTAAGGTTACAAGCATTATTTATTTTTAAATTCTTTTTTTTTTGTATCAATAACTAACCATTATTAATCACTGAATTGGAAAAAAACATGTAAGGAACTGTAAACAGAAAGTCAAATGATAAAAATAATTTTTAATATCTAGGGTTTTTTCTGCGAGTCTTCTTTCTTTCAAAAACGAATGAATTCTATTTGATATGAATTAATATTTTCAAGCAAGTAATTTGCGTTTAATTGTTGCATTGTATCATTTCATGTGCGAAAATGTGCTTTGTCGGCCATAAAAGTCTATTGAATTTGTTATTTCTTTAAAAAAAAATATTGATATAAAATAACAGTAAAATATTTTCCAATTCTTTTACCTATTTTAATTAAATTTATAGTTTCCCGAGAAACCATGAATTAATTTTAAAATATTCAGGATTAATTTAAGAGTGGAAATGCTTACTTCTTTTGGAGTTCTTAATAATCTGGTAGCATTTAATTTTTTTTTCAGAAAATGAAAATTCATATGGAGGGTGGGGGGAAATGGGGGTAAAATCAAGCATCTAATTAAAAACCTACTTTTTAACTAATTTTCATGGAATTTTTTTGTATATAATATGCATTTGAACTGTTTAGATTTCGAATATATATATTTATTTTTCCCACTATATGCTTTAATATCTGGCAATTTAGAGAACTAAGTTTCATACCTTCATTTTCTCCCAGGGTGGGGAAAAATGAGGGTATGGGGGTTTGTATGGAGGGAATAAAAATAAAAATACCAAATAAAAATAATTATATACAATCTAAAAACAATATTTCAAAGAAAAAGTCTGAAAAAAATTAAACGTATAGTGGGAAAATGTATATTTTTAACATACTCCATTTTCTCTCCATACCCACCATTTCCCCCTCCCTTCCCCTATAAAATTAACATGAACTAATTGTAATTCAACAGAAAATTATAACAATACCTATCTGTCATTGTCAAAAATTTAGGTACTGAGAGTTGTGAGATTAAAAGGATAATTTTTTCCGATAGGTTTAAAGTTTTTTTCTTCTTTTTTTTTTAAAATGATCAATTTTTTTTAAGAAACAATATTTATCAATTTTCCCCGATAGGTGACGCTGCATTTTACCAATACATAATCTAGTTTCCTTTTAGATGGTGTTCTTTTTTAATGGTGTAGTATTCGCATTTCAAAATGCAATTGTTTTTTAACTGCTTTTAAAGAATATCGCTATGTAGATTTGCAAAAAAAATAAAAGGTTTTTCTAGAACATAAAAGTATTTATTTGTTTGTATATTTCTCTCTCCAAATAAAGTTTAAAATAAGTCTTATTAAATGTGGATTAATATATAATAATTATTTTCAACTTTATATAGACGTTACTGCCAGTTAACAGAAAATAAATACTAATAAATCAGTTTAATACTAAAGATACTATTTGTCTTTCGATCTCGTAGAAGCAATATCAAGATTAAATATGAAGTGCACTAAGCACGTTTGATGTGTTTCGTGCCTAACATACAATATTCTCGTAAACGAGTAGCTTAACCTTGGATAAAGCGCGTTAGTTCAGCCATATTATAAAGTTTATGGATATTGGGAAAACGTTTTTAGGTTGCGAACTGCCGATTATGAATGTTTAAATAAGTATCGATTCATAAAGTACAAGTACAAACATTTTCTACCAAAAACAGGCTAAATACCAATAAATATTAATTCATTTCATTTTTAATACTAAATTGTTTTTGAACTCATTTACTTCCTTAGAATAGACGAAATGTGCCGGTAAGCCATTTCACGTATTGATAAATCTATTATGAAATACATTGCTGATTCATAATGACAAAGACAAAAACTTCCCTTTAAAGCTTACAATAACTTTTTATGTGCACTTGTACCTTTGTTTTATGCAATATATAATAAAAAGTTTAATTTTATATACGTTAATCTACTCATTGAAAGGTTACCTTTTTTAATAATTATTTCAGAGCGACAGTTTTGCAGAGTTTTGAAGAATACTACGCGGGTATAGTGGCAGGAATTCCTTCAGCACAAGACGAAGAGGAAGACTCATACGACTGAAAATTTAGTCAACAAAGAATACTCATTTCCATGACAATGTTTTTATGCCAGTAACTGTTTGTACATTTGATATTATTTATTCATCAATAAAGTATTGATAGAAATTGAAATCATTATTATTACTTTGAAACATTTGATTTTCTTTAGTTATTAAAAAAACGTGTGAGTAAAAAAAAACCACAATTAACATATAAAAATTTATATTTGCGACTCAATCATATTGCTACGTTAAAATAATAAAATGATATTTTTTTTCTCTTTACATTTTAGCGTTTACTTATATGCAAGTTTATAAAGACACCAAAATATAAAGTATTTTGCGTTCATAAATTGCAAACCCTGGTTTTGGAAACAATATAAAAATTAATATTAAGATCAGATTTGTTAATTTTTTTTTATTTTAAGTGCAAATTAATTGTGCATGCGTAAAATAAAATAAATTGAATTCGAGAAAGAGAGGAAACGGTAATAGACAATTTCTGTCACCAAACGTTTTAAAACTAAATGCTGTATTTTACGATTTTGTTTCAAAGGTTTTTAAATAGTGTGTCACAGCGGTTCGATGCGGATGTTTCTATTACAAGCCTAATTCTTTTAATCATATAAGTTGTGATTAATTATATTTATTATAATTTTAACCTATTTATGAAGAAGGAAGAATAAAAGGGTTTTTTTATACACCACAAAATATAATGATTTTAATTCAATTAAATTTATCAGCTTACGAGTAATTAAAATCCTAGCCATTTGACATGAAACTTAACCTGTATACAAGGAAATGCCATGCTCGCACATTCTTCAAATAAAAGGAGCAATGACAATGCAATGTTATCAAGTCACGTGGCCTATGATGAGGGTTATTTGCACAGGTGTTATAGAAAGCAAAATGCTCTCATCCCGCTCATTGTGAAATTGCACTTATCAGCCGCAGGTTTTGGTCAACTGTTGAATGTGTGCATTATAACTCAGGTAGGGAAATATTTGTTGTCAACTAACTATTCTTTGAATGCATTATTTTATTCCTTTGCTAATTAAATTTCAAACTTTGTATTTTCCATTATCGGTTAATTTTAACAGTCTATTTTAACTGCAGTTCCAATCAAATACCAATTGAATGTCTGCCATTTCCCCCTCCACTATAATTGGGCTGTAGCCAGTTGCGTGTTTTTATAAATAAAAAAATAATAAATAGGTATTTAATGCAAGCATTAATCATTTTATCCGTCCAATTTGTTCCTCGTTGAAGCGCTTCGTAGCGTCACATTTTCCGTCCTATTCGGAGGGTTGGCTGTTCCAAAGAGAAGGAACGAAATCTGTTTGGAACCTGAAAATTGTCCGAACCGGACGGAAGAGAGAGAGTGTGTTACGGAAAACTCCTCTGTCTTTATAAGTTCAGCTGGCCTTGGTTGACTACGTAAATTGAGATGCATAATTGTTTTGCAAAAGACCGGGAACCAACTTAAGTGGTATGGTATGATACATATATATTCCAGCTTGTGTGCTTGTTCAGAGAACCGCTTATAAGCTTTCGTCAAGTGGGACAGACACAGAAAGAAATTTTTACAGTCACAAATAAATGAATAACACATAGACAAATAACAACATTTATTGACAGTCACAAACATCCATGCCTGACCGGGATTCGAACCCGACCTCAGCAGCTCCAAAGGCTAGTACACTAACCATTCAGCCACCGAGGCGGCACTTAAGTGGTTAAAAGTGCGTATGAAATAAAAGATGCACACGAGCTGTTAACCTATCTATATTTGGAGTGAAATTTTGTTCGAACATGACGGTCAACGGAGTTTGCAGCAAGTTTTTTTTAACATCAATTTAATACAAAAGCTTTACATAACTTAAATAACATTTTCCACCAGTTTTGAAGTCATCCACATAATAAAAACATGAGTTAGTGAAGAAACTATTGAACATCCAACTCTAATAAATAATTTCATTTATTATTTTTTGTACAGAAATAGGAGGAGCAAAAAACTTTACATTATCCTTATTAATGTTTTCAAACTTTTTAGCATATAAAATAAAACTGGTTAACCTTAAATGGTTTGTGTTGATACTTTATCTAAAAGCTATAGCATAAATATTGATCTAAACGTAAAACAATTTATCAGTGAGAAACGAAATCTATACACCTTACAAACAATAAAGAATTCCAGAACACAACTAGATTTAACCGTGAAGTAAAATGACTACTTTAAAAAAATTCCCCAATGTTACGCGCATAAAACATAGGCTTTCGTAACATGGCATGTATCTGTATTGCTACAAAAAAGTAAAATTCATCTAGTGTCTCGCCGAATTTTATATTGTCACCGAATATGTCACAGTGACGACATGGTTGTGCAATTTCAGTGGAACTGTAAATGGATTTGAAGAAAATGAGACTACAAAAACTCTTTTTTTTTTCGTGTTTAGAAAATGTATGTCTTCATATTAGCTGCGGCACACGACTAGACAATATTACCAACGCACCCAAACAAGGCAAAAAAAAAAAAGGTAACTCCTTCTAGGTGTGAAAAATGTAGATTCCCTTACTTAATACGAAATTGTGTTTCTCGTATTTTGTTCGAAATTCCCAGTTTTTATTAAAGTATCGTTTCTTGCATTATTTCAGAAATAAGTTAAAAGCAATATCCATGCTTTTATCATGATTGAAGTTTTTGGATTTTGAATAGAATAATGAGTTGGGAATGCTTAGCATGCATATTCTCAATGTTTTAGAAATATTTTCTCCAATAATTGTGTTTATTTCAATTCAATAACGAGAATCGTATATTATTATATTTTATAACTCTAAAAAAAATACTTCTATTGTAATAACTTACCCTATTTTTTTATTATCATGAATTTTTTGCAATCCTCTAAGTTTTAACATAAAATTATTTAATTTTTAATGATAACTGTTTTTATAAATATAAATTCAAAAGGTAAAATCAACAAAATCACAACAAACTGCTTATTTTGTGGAATATAAGGCATGTTTTGTTTACTGTATTTATAAGTTTACAAAAAAACATTAGGGGGATAACATTAGTCTTATTTTTACGATATTTTGCTATTGGTTTATTTAGTAATTTATTAAATACGTATTTATTTTAATTAAAATGTTTAGAAAAATTCCATTAATCCGTTGTTAAAGCCTTGCTTGAGGGGCGAAAAGAAACGAACATCATATGATATTCACCTGCTATATAAATATGACGGAAACTGCGAGTTATCGTCCGCTAAGTAATATCTCAAAATATATATTTTATGCTGAAAAGTATTTTCCACTCTTGCCAGTCCTAAGTTTTTTTAAAAAAGAAAAACATAATTTGTCGATCGCTCTAGACCGAAAAAAAAGTCATGTAGGTTTTGAATTACGTCGAATTGCAGAGCGTCATGTTTAATAACAAGTGATTGTTAGTTTACATCGAGAATATGATCAAGATCAGTTATGGTATTTGTAAACAACGATCGAAGTACAACGAAAGTTTTTTACATGTCACTTTATATAATTTATGCAATGATGAAACTTATTGCATTATGCATAGAATAGCAATACATGTACTCTGATTGTATACATTATAATAATTTAATTTTCCTGACAGGCGTGAAGTAATGTCTTCTTAATTTGAAATCCAGTCTCCAATCCCCCTCTCTTTTCCACCTATACGTCCATATTTCAAGACGTTTTCAGTAGGGGGCACTTAGGCTACTTTTGCAAAAAGAGTAAATCGCAAAGAGTTCTATAGTAGGGTAGAGGAACGACTCGCGTACTGAGCTGCCACTGGCAGCCATGGCTCTCTACGGAGCCTAAATAGAGGGGCAGTTAAGCCTAATAAGTGCTAGTTAACCCTTTCAGTCCCAGTGATGCCATTTGGCATCATCACTTTCAATATTTTTTTCTAAATGTTTATGCCCCGTTATGACATCCAAACACACATCATTCGATTCTACACACTCTGTTCTATTAGACAATATTTTACATTAATCTCAATAGAAATCAGAACTACCATTTTTTTTATTCTGAAAATAGCTAACAAGCGTTTCTCCTGATTTTTGAAAAGTTCACTTCAGTTCCTCATATTTAAAACACAATTTAAACTATTTCAGTTTAAATAATTATTAATTTTTTTAATAATATGGTCAGATACCTTAAAATATTTAACTCGAATTGTTTTTAGGCAATATATATATTTTTATTTTGTTGTTTTCCACAGTTAAAAATTTTTGGCATTATTTCAAAAATCATATAAAAATTAAAATTATTATTTTTTTCTTATGGAAATCTTATATTTGACCTAAAATAAGCTTATTTTGTGAATATCAGATGTTTCTGTAATGTAGAAAATTTTTGGGACTGAAAGGGTTACGTTAAAGTTTTGATACTGAGAAAGGAAGTACACCCAGGGTAAATGCGAAAATCGAGCCCGCATCCGTTACAACGCGCTGACTGCTAGGGTTATGGCCTGCGATCCAAACCACTCGGCCGTAATAGACAATATAGAGGGGAATTTGGGGTCCATTTTGGTCCATGATGCGGTTGGTAGGTTCAGTCTCTACCCTTCTATAAAACTCTTTGGTAAATCGCGCACTTGTAACAATGCCGTGGCCTCTCTGTAGCGAGAGGTGTACGCGACGAGCCTCACACCGAGAAGGTTCTTGGTTCTGTCCCTGTCCTAGCCAAACTAT
Organism: Hylyphantes graminicola; assembly: GCA_023701765.1. NCBI lineage: Eukaryota > Metazoa > Arthropoda > Arachnida > Araneae > Linyphiidae > Hylyphantes > Hylyphantes graminicola. Next base: position 24,394,528 of record CM043123.1, on the reverse strand, counting down.
AGACGTGTTCGTGCTGGTGGAAAAGTCATCTAAAATTCACCGGTGTGCCCGAGTACACTGCGATATACGTGTTCGTTAAATCTGTGGAGTCGAAAGTCCCGAAGGCGTTAGCGCACGATGTTCCATTGTATGCCCGCTCAGGTATCGACTTCGTCACTTGACCAGGATTCTAAATTACGAAGCGTAATTGGCTGTGTCAAAGCTCCTAAAGGAGGCTAGAAATAGGCAGCCGGAATCGATTACATAACCCATTACCCATATTAACAATACCGTGACACACTAGGGCTAGACTGGTGGGTCACAACCCTCCGAATGGGAAACGCTTCCTTGAGGCATCATCCGCAGCAAAAGTATTAATGGTAAATCTCAGTAAACAATATGGTAAACAAGAAGAAGGGCCGTGGATAGCATAGTGGTTAAGGCCTCGTTCTCGGAATCGGAAAGTTCCGCGATCGAGTCCCGATACCACTGAAGACATACCGAGTATATGCGGAGTTTTGTGGCTCGTTAAATCTGTGGGTCCGAAAGTCCTGTGGACTGTCAGGGGGCAGTTTCTCACGGATACGAGTCCCTGGAGACTATTTCCCTGTCCATCAGGAACATGTCTGAATTGCGGAAGTGGCGATAGATGGCAGCATCTGTCACTTATGTGCGTGTTGTGTCTGTCTTACTTTACATAGGTTTATAAGCGGGTATGTGACCAAGCACCCAAACCTGAATATATATATACCTATTAACCTTAAGAACTAGAAAAAAATACATATTGTTTATCAGTAGGATGACTTATGACTTTCTTTGTGGGTGGCAAGTTCGCCGAACACTGCGTTCTTAGGTCTATTGCACTCATCCCCAGAAATGACACAGACACAAGAGACACACAAAGAAAGAGACGACACAAACACATAGACAAACAACAACATTTATTGACGGACACCAACGTCCATGCCTTACCGGGATTCGAACCCGATCCCAGCAGCTAAAAATGCTAGCATCCTAACCATTGCACCGCCGGAGCAGCTTATCAGTAGGATACTTATAGATTGAAAAAAAGTTTGTCTGCTTATATACTCATGTGCACGTATATGCTAATATAGTTCGACTGGTAGTTGTTTGCAATTTTCGTGACGCATTAAAAAATCTGGAACATTTAAACCAAAAAAATGTGAAAATGATCAATACCGAGATTCCTCTTTATTTTATACATTATACTAGTCAAATTATAGTGACAATTAATAATCTGCAGTTTTGTTTTGCATTTAAAAAAAGTATTTTCGTTTAAATGTCGAAAAATATAAAAAAAAATTATTTGATAATTGATTGAAAACCGTATAAAATGGAAATTTTCATATTCTAAGTATTTAGTTACATTATCGAATAACAAACCAAAACCATAACAAAAATAAACCGCAAAAGATTGTTATCTAAATAAAAAGGTATAAGCAATGATAAAAAAAAGTGTCAGCCTCCAAAAGATGTAATTGAAAAATCTATTCTTATTTGCAACATGATACATGCGATACGGAGTATGAACAGATATCTTCGCAGCGTATATCAGATGTGCCGAAACACATAACTGTAGCTTTTTTGATGGAAAAAGTTGTAAAAAGAAGCTATAAAATATGTTTTCAGTTTATATGCCTATAAATGAAGCTGCATAAAGCCCAAAATGCTGAAACTTTCTTTGTTACTCATGATTTGTTTCGTTCCTTTTTGTTTTCGGCTTCTGTACCCTTTTGGTTCTTCTATTGAACTTTGCTGTTAAAAGTAGTTTAACTTGTAAATAGAATATAAGCTTACAAGCAAACATATGTATCATGGACTAAAAAATTCAGAACTAAAGTTATTATCCTTTAAAACAATGTTGGGGAAACTTAGGTAATTTTCGTAATTTTAAATAAATCATAGGATTTTATTCTTAAATAATAGTACCATACGGTATGGTGCAATCCTTTCTTTAAACTTTTTTTTTATTTTTGTTTTCCAAATCCACATTTAATTCAAATTTTTACCTGACAAATTTTCAAAATCGCATTACACCAGCGAACTTCTTACACACTACTTAAAATTATAAAATATGTTTCTCCTTGAGGATAAAATAAAAAATTTTAAAACTTAAATTAATTTCAAAGACTCACAAAAAAAAATACTCTGTTAAGAAAATGTTGTTATTCATCACTTTGAAATTATACTCACTTATTTCTCTTTTTACAGTAGACATCAATTGTAATGATATTCTCTTATATACACTGCTTAAGGGGTCATAGGAGTCTTAAAAATGTGCAAAGAAGGTACTGCAAAGCATAGTTTGATCTTTCATGTAATTTTCTAACTACTCAATAGATAAGTATAATTTTTTATATGTAATTCTACAAGATTTATTTATTATAAATCAAATTTTAAAGTTTATGGAACTTTGGCCAAAACTAAAATAAATGATATTAAACATAAAGCTATTTGAACACATTGGGATTAGGCTTGCGCGGCAAATTTTGAGGTCAAAATTGAAAAAATGACCAAGAAAATGACTATATATTGTACAAATATGTACAAACTAGGACTTATACCTAAATTCTCAGCTCAATTTTAATTAGAAATTATTTTAAGAACTTTTTTCTAAAAAAATGAATAAAAATTTTTAAATTTTGATTTTAAATTTTTTGTAAATAATTTCTATTTAAAATTGAGATGAGAATTTAGGCATAAGTCTTTATTTGTACATATTTGTACAATATAAAGTCATTTTCTTGGTCATTTCATCAATTTTGACCTAAAAATTTGCCGCGCAAGCCTAATCCCCATGTGTTCAAATAGCTTTATGTTTAATATCAATCATTTTAGTTTCGGCTAAAGTTTCATAAATTTTAAAATTTGTTTTATAATACATAAATCTTGTAGAATTACATATTAAAAAATTATACTTATATATTGAGTAGTTCAAAAATTACATGAAAGATCAAACTATGCTTTGTAGTACCTTCTTTGGACATTTTTAAGACTCCTATGACCCCTTAAAACAATTAGCACTAAAACAACTAGGGGAGCACTTTGCGTACTTTGTTAACTCTTTCAGTCCCAACTTTTTTTTTATTCTAAAAAATTAAAATTTGTGAAATAGGTCCATTATGCATCCAGAATGAAATGGCAAAAAAAACAGGGAGCAGGGGAAAATATCTCAATTTTTAATTAAAATTTAAGATAGGAAATTGGAATCATAACGTTTGAATAAATTATTACAATATTTTTTTTTTCAAAACAGTATCTGTTAAAAATATTTAAAATAATTTTTTAAATATCTAACAATGCAAGCCAAGGAGAATTTAGTGTCAATTTATTTCATAAATTGCTACAGAATGAATTTCCTTTTACTATGTTTTCATATTTTTATTTAAGTATAGCAAACATTATTTATTTTTTCAAAAGACATGATTCTTCGATCTAACGATAAATGTATGCGAGCTTAACTTAGTGAGAAAAAAATCGCAAGCTGATGGGAGCTAAATTTTTTAAACCATGCGTTCCCCTAATTATTTTGAGCAATGTATTTACTTTCTAATTCGAAGTAAAATTTTATTTAACTGGTTTTTTTTACTGAATTACATCAAAATATAATATGCATTTAAATCGTGTATGATAGATATTTTGAACAAATATTGTGTGCTGTAAAGGCAGCAATTATAAAGAAAATGTACCCTAAAATACCAATTGGGAGGGGCCCGGATGGCCGAGTGGTAAGCATCGCAGGCCAGCAGTCTGCGTGCTGTAACGGGCGCGGGTTCGATTCCCGCCTTCGCCCTGGGTGTATTTTCCTCTCTTTGTGACAGTAAAAAAATCTTTCTGTGTCTGTCTTACTTGACGAAGACTTATAAGCGGCTCACTCAGCAAGCACACAAGTCGGAATATATATGTAAAATACCCTACCCTACCAATTGGGTTCATGTATACTCTGTCACACACTGTAAGAAAATAGGAAGTAAGCAACAATAAATGATGAATACACTTATGACTTTCTTGGTGGGGGGCAAGAGTGCCAAGCACTGCGAATGAATACACTTAGACTGACATGATCATTAAATCTGTGAAGAACCAAGTACGCTGGTGTTATAGTACGATGTCACTCAGAGTTTGCAGTATTTCCTTTAACAGTGAGAAAATAACAAAAAAATAATACTGTTACATTTTCAACGCTCTGCTTACATAAAAAACGACATTTCTGTAAAATCTGGCATCCATGTGACCAGCATATTTTACTGTAAACTTACAGTGGTTTCCCAGTTTCTTTAGTGGGAAGTTCAAATAAATTAATAAACAAGTAATAATATTAGTTTTAATATTACTTTTTAATAAAACTCGGAAATGAAAATGTGTAATTTGAAATAAAAATCTAATTGAATATCCTGTCATTCAAATATATGCATGTTAGGTTTATGTACATTGTAACACTATTTAGCTTGTTTTTTTTTCAGCCCTTTTTTTACATGTGTTAAAAAAAATTAAAACATACCATTGAGTAACCTGCATTACGGAGTCTATTATTGTTACTAATCATATTTTATTTTGTAACACTGATATATCAGTAAAAACAAATTCTTTAAAAAAAACTAAACTCCTCGGCGCAACAGCCCATTACTGGACCAAGGCCTGTCGTGCCCATTTCAGCTTTAGTGAATTAGGGCTCTGGGGTGCTAGGCATATGTCTAAGGTGGTCAGCCTCACGCGGAATCCATAGTGTTTAGTTCCCAAGCATACTTAGTACCCATTTTATCGACCCACTCAAGGGATGAAAGGATGGGTGAACCTCGCCCAATTCGGGATTCGATCCCCGGACCTGTGGCGTGGCAATGCCAAGCACTACCATTAAGCCACTGGGCCTACAAACAAATTCTTAGTTGCACATAAAAATAAAAAACTAAAGAAATTCTACTAAAATCTCTCAAAAGTTATCAGGAGTTTTAGTATTTTGCCAAGTTTTCAATGTATCGTAGATAAATTTTATTGGTCTTAAACTATCGTAAACTATCTCCCTCTGAAAAAAACTTATTATTTTAAATATTTTTCGTAATTATTTAGCTCGTATGAGTGAATTTTTATTAATAAATGAAGTATCCCCCATTTAATAGCATTTTTTCAGCTTATATTTTAAAAGTTTATATGAAGCGAACGAAAAGAATCGAGTCTGAATTGACCGATGAAGAATGGACACTATGTTTTCCATCTTATAAATAATTCATGATACATACTCACGTTTTTTAAGCATATTGCTTGTTTTATTACGTTAAACAAAACTTTTTAGATCATAAGACGCCAAGTTCCCAAACCTATATAAATGACTTTTAGGTGACAACGTACATTATATAGCTATACTCAACGCACAAAAACGTCCTTACATAATCTCAATATCCATACAGGCCTTTATAGCTTAGTGGTTTTACTCATGAAACACTAATAAGGATTTTTAATAATATTGGATGCGTAAAGCGAGGAGACAAAACAAGAATGTTTTTGTATACTAAAAATTTCAGCTTTTAGTTTCTACCTGAAAAAAACTACAAAAAAGCGACTAAACTAAATTAAAATAGTCCTTATTAAAGAAAAAAGTATACGGTATTCACTTATTAACTACATTATTTTAAATTAGACTTTAAATGACCGACCCGGCAGCACAACGGTTAGTGAGCTAGCCTTTTGAGCTTCTGGGTTCGGGATCGAATCCCGGTAAGACATGGATGTTTGTGTTGGTCAATAAATGTTGTTATTTGTCTATGTGTTTGTGTCGTTCTTTATTTGTTTGTCTCTTGGGACTGTGTCACTTCTGGCGAGCGGGGTAACGGGCAATAAAGACTATACTCTTCCCTGCTTCTAAAGGGAGCATTCACTGTCATTTATCACATTTGCCATATACTTTAAAGGTGTGAGACTTTAAAAATATTTAGATAATTAACTATTATGCCCAATTCAGTTTTATATTAAAAACTTGACCCAAAATCCCATAACTCACAATCACCAATATCCTTCTTAAGCTCAGTTATATGGACATTTAAAGAATTTAAAGTTGGATATTATTCTAGAACCTCTTTTGTTATACCACTTTATGAAGGTTGGAGATGGCCCTTCATTTTTTATTTCTTAAAGAATTCAGTTTATATAAAAATACCACAACTACAAAAAAAATATGGAAGTTTCGAAAGCTCATAGAAAATATTTCTTAGTATTTTTCTCTATCGCTTTTTCTGAAAATTCCAACTAATTTCAGAACTCATTTTTAAAACTAAACTTTCAAGAGTTCAACGTCAAGAATGTTTTCTAAGTTTTTCTGGATATAATGTTCAGCAATTACGAAACTTAAGTTCAATTAAAATCTAAACTTTAATGATTTTTATTTGTTCATTTTTAATTTTGGACAATACATAATACTAGTTTTAAAATATTTAATAACATTCACTATTTAGTTATAGAGAGCCTTTAATCAAAAGTATTTATGGAATTGACGAATTAGAAATCGTTGTTTTGTAAAATGTTAAAAAAAATCTCTCTCTCTCATTGTGATTAATTAAAACAATGTCAACTTTTTGTAATGAAAGTCTAGAAAGTTTCTCAACATTATAATATACTCTTTTATTTTATTAAGGTTCTTTCGATAGATGGCAAGTACATTTGGCTGTTAAGAAACTTAAATGGAAGTATAATTGATCAAATAGGTAAGCTCTTTAACACAATTTTAATTTCTTTGAGTTTATATAAAACAAAGTATTTCGTTTTATACATTCATACCTTTTAAAACTTTAAAACAATAAAAAGTTTCTTAAATATTGTTTGTGTAAAAATTAAAATAATTTCCATGAAGTGCATCTTTTCAATTTATTTTCCTGCTAAAACTCTTCTATTTTCAAAGGGTTAAGCCTGAAATTATTGTAGTGGCCCGTTCGTGACAACATTAAATTATTTTCCCTACTACCATTAGTAGGCATTTTAATTGTTTCATATCATTTGTTTTAACGGACAATTAACTGAGGCCCACAAAGTATGGCATTTAGCACAGTACTCATTAAAACAGTCTACCAATGAAGCGAAAAGCTTGTTACGTAAATGTTCAGGAGCAATTTCTAAATGAGATGAACTTTTTTTTTCATTTTTCCGTAACATATTTTAGAAACATAATACATCTGCTTCGTAGTATGAACTTATTGATATTTTAATATTTTCTTTTAAATAACTTTAAATTTGACAATTGTTCAATGAATAAGAAATGTGAGACAATCTAAACTTTAAAACCATTAGTAATGATTAAAAGGGAACAGTTTTCAAGGCTAAAAAGTTAATAAATGAACTTATTATAATGTGATGGTATAAATGCTTTAAATAATAGCAAATTTAATTTTATCTTGAAATTTTTTAAATGTCTTTAGTTTTTATCTAAAAATAAATTTGTGTATTATTGATACCCTAAACAATTGATTCGAAAAGTGGAAATTAACGTTTTTCTTATAAACTTATGTTGTTTTCGACCTTAACTTAAAACTTATTTGTTTTAAAAATCTATTAAAACTAATTTGTTTTAAAAATCTATTAAAACTAATTTGTTTTAAAAATCGACTTTTGTTATTAAAGATTTAGTAGATATTAATAATTTATAGCAAACCACACATATAATTTAAAAAAAAAAACAACATTTTTTCTACATTTTAGAGTTTTAAAGTTAACTCTTTGATCAATACCTTTATGCCATCGATACTTATCTAAGCAGAAACATTACCTCCATGTTGATTATATGCAGCGTCCATTTACAAAGCAAAAAAAATCTAAGGTAGAAAGCTTTACTTCTAACAGACAAAATCAAGAAAGATTTTTTCAGAGAAAATAGAACTTGCCTGGTTTTTATTTTTTTTTTATTTCTTCAAATTGTAATGAGTTTCGACAAATAGCATTCGTAAATACTCTCATTGAAAAAATCAAAAGCCTACTTTCATATACTTGCGGAGTTTCGAACAGAAAGTATGTATACGTTGAACTAATGTTAATATTAGGGTAATTCCACGTCAGAAGAGACCACGACTGCAAAAAAAAAATATTTTTTCCCACAATTGTATCTTTTATATTTGCTTTAGAAAGGTTTGAATTTTATTTTTTTTGTATCATCAACTATTGTTGTTTCGTCTTTGGCAACGCAGCGGCTTCAAAATGGCCGCTTTGTTTCGAAAACATGATCTCGTGTTTTTGCATCATTTTGATTCCTTGAATTTTCAGATAAGAAATACAATTTACCAGATTTTTTGGTAAAATTATTAAAATACACTATCAGAGCTATGTTAAAACCACATTATTAATTGGCATTTATAACTAAAAGATATTTAATTAGGAAGATAAAAATCTCATTTTTGACTGTAGTGTCAGTCACGAAAAGATATAAAAGTTCCCATAACTTTTTAAAATAAGGCTTTACATCAAAATTTTTACGATATTTTCTTACTTTAGTAACCTCTGTGTAATTCCAACCGTTTTAATTTTAAAATAAAAAGCATTTTCTCTATTTATAACACATTTTAGATTTGTAGTGTCAGTCACGATGTAGTGCTAGTCACAACTTCTTTTTGATCTAGATGTTTTAGATTAGCTAAATACTTGTAGATTTCTTATATTTTGATAATTTTGATTTAAGATGGTTATATCAACAGCTAAAAGAAAAAAAAAGAGCAAAGGGGGTGTTTTTAAGACGGGATAAATTTTAAAAATTTAAAGAAAATGAAAGCAAAAACCACTTTACGGACAACACTTCAATTAAAGGTAATACACCTCTATTGCAATCCTCCAACCGTTTGACAACCTTGTCTGGTAATTCTCTTCCAAAAGTCATGGTCATCTTTGAATTCAAACAGGGTGAAGGACCAAATGATGGACTTCGTGATACAGTGAGGAGGGGGATAAAGGAAGTCACACTTTCTAAGAAATTTGACCCACATTTTGCTAAAGATTTTTCACTTCACACAAGAAATCTGCCCAAACATATAACTATTATACATTTCTGACAACTGTGTATAGGGCAAAATAGGTAGATTAAATTATATATGCCCATTAAAGGAAGTTAAACCTTCCAATTCCTAGACACACAAAAATTGCTTCGTTTTTTAAAATTAAACAAATGCCTACTTAAAACAACTGCCAATGTTTCATTAAATTCCCCAAAAATACTACACGGTTAATTAAACAAATTTAAATCTCTCTATATGTTGTAAAAAGAAATACCTCTCAACAAAATTTTGAAAATAAACGTGATTCTTTAAAAAGAGCTTTATTTCCTTTTGTAGTTAAATTATCGTTAAATATTTTGTGAGCAAATGTTAAGTAAAGTTGCTTATTCAATAAAACTGAAACATCTGCAATGGTCGGGGGTCTTTTTGCGTGGCCTGAGAAGGAAGTTTTTTCAGAAAATGCTATTGAAGAAAGAAGTAAGAAACTACCAGAAATCAACTTTAGGGGACGTTGTGTAACTTTGTCTAACTATATTTTTACCATGTACGCAATTTTTAACTTACTATATTCAAAACTATTTACATATGTTATGTTAATATTGCCTAAATTTTCCATTTCTGTGATACAATTCACATGATGAAGTGTGCCACAAGTTGAATGTAGTGTAAGTCACGCACAAAAGTGTTAATAAATTATTTCCTATGATATTTCAATACTTTTTTGCAATTAAATGATTTAGCTTTAAACCTTATAATTAGAATAAGCACTGGTAAAATGATGATTTACTGCATTTTGAAGAAAAAATTAGAGTTCAAGAAATTACCAGAAACCTACTTTAGAGGACATTGTGTAACTTTTTCTAACCATAATTTTACCATTTATGCAATTTTTAACACTCCTTTTTACAAAATTATTTACATATGTTGTGTTATTATTGCTTAAAATTCCATATCTGTGATACAATTCACAATGTAGTGTCAGTCACGAAATGAATGTAGTGTCAGTCACGCATAAAATCGTTAATAACTTATTTCCTATGGTATTTTAATACTTTTTTGCAATTAATATACTTAGCCTGAAACCTTATACTTAAAATAAGCAGTGGTAGAATGCTGATTTACTGCGCAATCAGAAGAATTTAGAATTTTTCTGATAGCCAAAAATCTACGAACTTTCGTGTAGTGTCAGTCACATCAGGACATTTTTATTATTATTTAGTTAAATATTAAATTTAAAAAAATTTTAATGATTGCTAAAAATACTATATGCTCATGGGTATACTGACATACAATATTTTTTTTCACAAATAAAAAATAATTATGAAATATGCAAACGAAATTGGTTAAATCGTTCTGATGTAGTGTCAGTCACGCGTGGAAATGCCCATTAGCATTCACAATTGTATTTTCATGGAATTTAACAACGAACTTCCAAATTTTGTGCAAGTTTTTCTACAGTTAGAGATGTCTAGATGGTATCAGCTTTCCAGGTTTGCTTTATTTAAATTGGCATTTTCTTTTATCGATTTTGACGAAATTATTGCATCTACACATTTCTTATACTTTTATCAATCTGGATCCATTTTCAAAAAAATATTTATAGCTTTCGGCAGCAAATGATAGGTACATTCTAAAAAATTAGAAAACATGGACATTGTGCCAATTATTGAAAACTACGTGAAAATTTTTACTTTCCAAAATTTTAATAACGAAAATAAATATATATTATCTTCAAATAAATAATAAAAAATATTTTTTTAAATAATCTTCCAAGTAAAATATAAATCTTTATGCAAATATCCATAATGTAACTTTCTTTTTTCAAGTGATTACCAATGGATGGTTGCGTGTTAGCAGGTTGTGGCGCCTTTTTCGTAGTGGGCATCGTTCTCGGTTGGTTGCTGTTGCATCGCAAACGTGGCCAACCTATTCGGCGAACTCTTGTCATTGCAGAGTGTATACAGCCGCAGTTGCAATGCAAACCGGTCCCGTGCCAGCATCCATACTACAGAGTCATCTCGGAGTGCTCCGAAAACCCCATAGAGGTAGTTCGTTGTTTTTATTTTTAAGTCTTCCAATATTTCAGACATAAAACTGTTATTTGTGTTAATGATGGGATATCATTAACACAAATAACAGTTTTATCTGTTTTTGTGATCTGTTTTTGTCTACCAGATCTGTCTGTACCAGATCAGTCTACTTTATCTGTTTTTGTCTACCAGATATGCCAAATCTAATTTCTTGACTTTTTCTTGACCTGTTCAGGACCTTTTTACAACATTTCCTAACCTTTTTCAGAAACTTTTTCAACCGTTTAAATAATTAATATGTTGAAGAAAACAAATTACAAAGAAAAACCTTAAAATAATACTTGATGAAATACAGAACAAATTCAGGAAATACTAACAATAAAAAATCTGGGGAAAATTCGTCTTTTTATATACATTTTTTTTTTTACATTTTCGTGACCTTTGCTCTAATTTCTTGACCTTTTAGGGACTTTCTTGACCGTCTTTTGATGTAATGATTTTTCTTGGCCGTTAGACACCAGTATTCACTAGGGCTGTCAAAAACGCATAGGGTAGAGGAAATGGCTTTTTTGCGGGTTTTTTCTACGACCGACTCAACTAATAAAGCCAGAGAAACTCTCTATGACGTCACGCTGTCTGTCCGGTTCGGGTTGTCTGCTGTTCCGAAAGGGTGGAACGAAACCTTTTTTCAGAACCCTTTTTTCCAGATAAAAGTATAGTCGACCTGATACGAAAAGGTTTCGTACTTTTTTTTGGAAAAGCTGACAACCCCAACTTGACGGTGGCGTAACTTCACGAAGGGCTCATGTGGCCTTGAAGTTGAGTAAACCATGGATATTCCCATTGGCTAGGAGGTCTGACTTTACTAATTGAGCGTATAATAATTTAGATCCACTATCGGGTAACCATGTCGTCACTTGAAATCTTACTCTAAAGCTCTTGGACTTTTACTCCACTGTTTTAAGAAAACATATGATCGTACACGGAGACCCTCATGATTATTCGTGGTTTAATCATTCATAAGTCTGACTAAGTCTGTGTTGTCAAACAAGTCACAAAAAAAATAATTATCTCAAAATTTCATTTACTTTTCATTTTGAGCTTTTACCAAGAAATTGTTTTGTAAACAAATTTTAAAAAAACATAGATTTGCAGCAAGTTGTAACTAAGGTGCTGAATATTCATAAGCTTACAGGATTTTAATATTTGTTGTGTTTTTTTTATCTTTAATTATGTTAGTGCTAGATGGTCTTGGTTTGCAATTCTTTAACCCTTTTCAATTTGGCACCATCATTTTAGGAAAAAAAATTCTGTTCGTCTAAAGCCTATTATGATATAAAAAACCACATTATTCGATTCTTTAAACTTTTTTCTCATAGAAAATATTTTTTAGTAATCGCAATAGATGTCAGCCCTATTTTTTTCATTATGATCAGAAACATGATAATGCCAAATGGCATCACTGGAACTGAAAGGGTTAATAATAACCACAGTATAAAGCAATGCTCATAATGATTTATTTTGTTTGACTAGACAGTTCTAATAATTTTTAAAAGTTCACGAGTGTAATTCAATAACTAATATCAAGATAATAATTTTTCATTTTTACTAACAAAATATCGAATCCTTTTCACTCGGAAATGTAACACTCGGAACACCACGCAGGAAAACGTGAATGTTTTATGAATTGTTGTTCTAATATTTATTCTGAAATACAAGTTACGTTAAGCCAAAACACCATTAGTAATTAGAAAAGAAATTAATATTCTGTAACATTAATTATTAATATATTCAAAACTAAACGAGAATACGTAACTATTTCCCCTGTGACTTATCAATATGGAACGCCCACGCCACGTTATTATGAATAATAAATCAAATAAGAAATTAGTCCATTCTTATCAAACTGGTCGATGAGTAAATAAAAAAATAATTTTAACAAGTTTCAAGTATTTGTAAATAATTCCTTTATTTAAACTTTTCTTTATAAAACATAAAAACTAAATGGCGAATAAAGGGAGGGCGAAAATGAAAAAAAAATCGGATTGAAATTTCAGTGCATTTGGATTTTTTCTTCATGGACCTTATTATTTTTAATTTTGGTATTGATAAGCTTTATCTTTTGCATCATCTTGTAAAGTCATTCCAATGCGATGTGACCTTGGTGCGGAAAAATGCATCTCGTTACTTAAGTTCCCACATGTGCTATCTCACTTTGCACAACAGTAGAAATTTATTGAAAGGTAACCCTTGGCGAACTTTCTAAAATCGTGCCAAAAGTCGGCAGAAAACACAAACGAAATGAACAAATAACGGTCAGATAGGTTTTCCGCAAAACGCCATCGTTGCGAAGTCAAAGAATTCCAATTATCAATCGAAATCAGACAGTTGCCACGCCAAGGGTTCGCCAAATCCGAAAAAAATGCGCCAAGGGTTACCGTACATTAAATCTGATCCTTGCACAACAATGAGATAGCACATGTGGGAACTAAAGTGACGATCTGATATTCAGTTATTTAACCAAAAATGTTGAAAAGCTTTTCACGTTAGAATAAAACATTCTAAGCTAAGTATTTTGAGTAAAAAATACACGTATAAACAGCATAGGCGACACGATTATGACGCTTTTAAGTTAAAACTTATTTTTATCATACACTGCAAATAATTCTGGTGTATCTTAACACCAAAATTGGTGGCAACAAAGTAGCCACCAAAAGTGGTGTAAGGAAACACCAACAGTGAATCGGTGTAATGAAACACCGATAATTGACTGGTGTGTAGAAAAACCACATTTGGTGGCTACTCTGTTGCCACCATTTTTGGTGTGATAAACCGCCACCATTGATTTGGTGTACTTAAACACCTAACGATCTAACAGGGTGTTCTGGTACTAATTTCAGAATCAAAAGGATAAAATGGTTATTTTTTAAAAACACTTTTTGGTGTAAACTGATTTCTTACAAATCCTGAACAACATATTTGTATTGTTAAAAATTACTAATTTTGTAACTTGAGTTGATTTGCAACTTCAGTTGAACTCAACAAGGATACCTTTATCCATACTACAAATGATAAAATAAAAATGCACACATATTATACAAAAACATAACTCAAACAAAATTAATGTTTAGGAATATTTAACGTAAATTAAAGATATCAATAGGGTGGCCAGACATTGTTTAGTTTGTTACTCAACTATCTGTATAGCTATAAAATTGTGCAATTAAACTCAGTTTAACTATTTTATAGTTTTTTTCAAACAAAACGTAAATACAATATCATTTATGAAAGTGTAATAATGATTTCATAATCGAAAAGTTAATCACTAAAACAATTCAGATCAATGAGCTAAATGACTTAGTGGAAAATACCGTAAATATACTTATCATTTCAATATATTTTAATCATACATACTAGCGCACAAAGATATAAACACAGCCCTATACTAATATTGAAGTTTTAGTTAAATTATTCAGTAGTTATTCAGTTATCTATATAAAGAATAAATATAATTGTTCCGCTTACTTTGCACTTTCAGCAAATACAAACACGATTTACCATCATCAAAATCATACTCAGGCTTTTGTTTAGGGCTAACTGAATGCAAACACACAGACAATCATTTAAAAATAATTAACTGCACGCTGAAATAAGTTTTCTATCTAGCAATTTTTAAAGTAAGACTCAAACCATGCACATCACGAATAAATTATCAAAACACAGCTCTAATTCTCCCGTTACAACCAAAGAATTGCTAGATTGGCTCGATCTGTAACACCAAATTTGGTGCTTCTTTTTCAAAATGTCGTCGAAAGGCTACATTCTTGGTGTATGTTAACACCAATTTTTTCTTAAGTTTAAATAAAAACCATTTTGAGTGAATGATAACACCTATGCTGGTGCGGACACCACAAGTCGTATATAGTTACACCTTATATAGCATTTCATAAGCCCAAAACAAGTGTAATAATACTCCCATGTTTTTACAGTGTAGTTTGTTATATTTTGACACTTAATAATAACTTACAATATTTTCACTTAAATCCTTTATTGCAGTAGGGATTAGTTACTATAGAAAAGTAAATTTATAATCATATGCACAATGATCAAGAAGTTTTTGTAGTTTATTTCGTAAAACAAAAATATATTTCATATAAGAGAATTCTTTCTTTCAGTTACAAACAATCACGGCCCTATTTTGCAAAAAAATATTATTTTGTATTTCACGATATTTCGTAGGAACTTCTATATATATATTTAAATCTTCCATTGCTTTAAAAATAAAACACTTGTATTTTAAATCATTGTCCTATAGACACGAAAGTGTTCACAATAAAAAGCATTCCAGTACCCCAAAAAACTTTTGAATATATTTTTTGAATAATTTAAATTTCGAATTTTTTGAATTTCTCTCCAAAATCATTGGAATTTAAATATATAGTGTAAATATAACGGTACAATAGATGTACACCATTGTAGATATACAAATTGTATAAAAGTATATTTCTTCGATAAAAAAAACTTAAGTACACAATTCCCATTTACCGACACTGCAATTATTAAGTATTTTTACAAAGTGATGAATATGTGTCTAAAAATAATTTTTAAAAAAAGATTTTCCCTGACTATTAAAAATTTAGTTAAAAAATGTAGTTTATAATTTATTACAATTTATCTAGTTCATCATTTCTCATCTAAAACCTAGATTATTTTTAATCTGTAATTACCGCATCGTTTGACGGTTAATCAAGAAATGTAAAGTAGTTTTAAAAGTTAAAAAAAATAGTTGTATAACTAAGTCTATAACTAATATAACTAGTCTATAACTAATCTATAACTAATGTAACTATAATTATAATATAACTAGTCTATAACTAATTATATTCAATTATAAAATAATTATTTAATTTTTACTACCCATTTTTATGGGTTGAATTTTACTCAAATGCCTAACTAACATAAAATAGTCTTTTGAAAGATTATAGTAGTTTTATAATCTTATTTAAAAAATATTCTCTTGTATTTTTAGTTTAATTAATTTTCATTTTTTTTCTTCTTATAGGAACAAGTAAGGAGAGACAGTTGCTACAAGATACAGATGCCCCAATCCAATAATAGTAAAACTTATGTTCCAACCACAACAGGAAATAATGGGAAACTTTCGAGATCATCGAGTGTGACCAATTAAAATAAAAGGATTTTTTTATGAATTGGAATATAGGTTTCCTACTTTTGATGAGTGTGTAAAATGAATGAAAAATAAATTTATGTACATAGATTTTTGTAACAATATCTGACCCTTTTTTTAATACACAATTAACATGACACATATTTTTTTACCAAAGAAAAGGATTTATTTGTTCTTATTAATTTAAATACCTACTTAATACTAAGCTTTAATTTTTCTTTTTCCTTTTTAAAGTAAGTACAGCTGTGGAAATAAAAAAGTACCCACTTGAGGTTATTTCATCCGTTAGTCATCCTATAGAATCGGACCTTTTTGACATTTTGAACAATTAACATTCTGAGTTAATTGCATGAAACAAAATTTGCATAAGGGGCCATCTTCATATTAAAAATGTTACTAACTTTAAAATTTCCAATAGTAACACCCCTTTTTGAGTCCATATTTCAAATCTATGACCCATGTTAATACGAAATGCCAAATTTTATTAGTTTTTAAGCATTATTAGGGGAGTTAGAGACGTGCAAAGTTTAGGTCCCATAATGTTAAATGAGTTGCACATAAAAAAACTATCCCAATCTATAAATAATTAAGATAATGAAACGAATTTTTTACTGAAATGAAATTATAATAACCCAAACAAAATGCATTAAATATTGGGGTATTTAAACAATTTTTATATTTTTAAATAATTATTATATTATTTTTTTAAAAAAATATGAATAGAAACCCCTTATTATTTTTAAAGAAATAAATTTAAGACAGGAAGTTTAAGCGAAATCCCAATTTTAAAAAAATTTTATTCATAATTTGCTGAGTAAATCACAAAATACTTTTTAATTACCCTTTAGGGGACTGTGTATAAGATTACGTGTGATTGATAAATAAAGACGACCTTGCATGCATAATTGCTTGTCATTTTAGAGATGGTCCCCAAAAGGTCCAGAAGTGATTCGATTAAATAGCTCGTCAAATATTCATCCAAATGTAACAAAAACTTAGATTTAAGGATTTTCAAGAGTGCTTAACATTTCTAAGTTATTAAAATTGGGTGTTGCCTTTGGAAATTTCAAAGTTCGTAATATTTTTAATATGAAGACGGCCCCTTATGCAAATTTTGTATCGTGCAATTAAATCAGAATGTTAATTGTACACAATCTCAAAAAGGTCCGATTCTATAGGGTGACTAACGGATGAAATAATCTCAAGTGGGTACTTTTTTATTTCCACAGCTGTACAACCACTTAAGGGGTCTAAGGAGTCTTAAAAATGTGCAAAGAAGGAACTACAAAGTATAGTTTGATCTGTCATGTAATTTTTTAACTACTCAATATACAAGTATAATTTTTTTATATGTAATTCTACAAGATTTATTTATTATAAAACAAATTTTAAAATTTATGAAACTTTAGCCAAAACTAAAATAAATGATATTAAACATAAAGCTATTTTAACGCATTGTGATTAGGCTTGCGCGGCAAATTTTGAGGGCAAAATTGAAAAAATGACCAAGAAAATGACTTTATATTGTACAAATATGTACAAACTAGGACTTATACCTAAATTCCCAGCTCTATTTTAATTAGAAATTATTTTAAGAACTTTTTTACTAAAAAAATTAATAAATTTTTTTAAATTTTGATTTTGAATTCATTTTTAAATAATTTCTAATTAAAATTGAGCTGAGAATTTAGGTATAAGTCCTAGTTTGTACATATTTGTACAATATAAAGTCATTTTCTTGGTCATTTTTTCAATTTTGCCCTCAAAATTTGCCGCGCAAGCCTAATCACAATGCGTTAAAATAGCTTTATGTTTAATATCATTTATTTTAGTTTTGGCTAAAGTTTCATAAATTTTAAAATTTGTTTTATAATAAATAAATCTTGTAGAATTACATATAAAAAAATTATACTTGTATATTGAGTAGTTAAAAAATTACATGACAGATCAAACTATACTTTGTAGTTCCTTCTTTGCACATTTTTAAGACTCCTTAGACCCCTTAAAGACTTCAAACCATAAATATGGAACCAAATTTCTGTAATTGCATGTAATACGAGTTATTTTTATGGAAAAACATAAATGTCTGTGGAAATAAGAGGGATCAGTCTCATAGAGCTAATGCATAAGTTTTGGAATCACAACTTCCACAAAAGTATTGCTTTGTCATGTGGTAGACCTTTTTTACCAGGTATGGAACTCAACTTAACATTGAAATAAAACAAATTTGAAACGAAAATGTTATCTAGTTATTTAATTATACATTTTTTAAGTTTTAAAATGCCAAAAATATACGGCAGATGGCGACACTATTTTAAAATTTTATCAATTAATAATTAAATAACCGGATGTTATTTTGTTTTCAATTTTGTTTTAACTGGACGTAATGATGAATCCCATACCTGGTGAGAATGGGTAAACATGGCAGAGCAATTCATTTGCAAAAGTTGATGTGGTTTCAAAACTAATGCGTTAGCTCTAAGGGACTGACAGTCCCTCTTTTGAACTTGAACAAAATAATTTCTTGCAAAAAAAAAATACTATTCGCAAATTTTTAACTGATATTACCAATACTTAGTTATACTTATTTTTAATGTTTTCGCATTCTGTACATAGGCACACATTCAATTTCTGAGGAGTTGGCAAATAAAATCAGACGTGTCCAAAGACAAGCGAATCAATTTTGATCTAAAAAAACTAATACACAGGTTGAAAAATATTTCCGAATAGGAAGCAAAAAGTGGTTATTTGAAACCAATTTGCCAATTTAAGTTTTGATTACCAGCTTTTTATTTGTTAGAAAAACTATACTTTTTGATCAAACTTTTTTGGAAGGTAAAATTTTAAATAAAAACTAACACACTTATACATAAAACCATGCACTTTATTTCCAAAATTAAACTTTTCTACAAAATAAAATCGACAGTGCACTTAAGATACGTAACTAATAAATACATGAAGACATAGCTTAAAGCTATTCCATTTTTTAGTTTCTTTAACTAACTAAAATCATGTAATGCGTTGATATTAACAATAAATACGATTGAGTGTCCGACATCAATGTGCGAAAAAATGAACAAAATATAAATAAGAAAAATAATCATTCCTTTTAGGAATTGATGGGCAACATCTCATGAAGGAATTTCATCTTGCCAGTGTTAAAGTCAGCGACTGTGTTTCCGGATCCGTGTAATACCCATTTTGTAGTTAATAAACCTGTTGGATAAGGAATTAGATTTAGCATTAGTAAAATAATTTCAAATGTAGAAATATTTCTTCGAAGTAAAACCTAAATACTAATTTAAGATAACTACTTAATTAAGATTCTTCTGTTACAACGATCTCTAAAATATACTGGATGGACTGTTCAATATTAAGAAAACGTGTCCTATTCCAGATACATCCGAGACGACTATAAGGTTTCTTTTTCTTACTTTGGAGCTGATTTTTTTAGGGAGGGGGGCTTATTTCAACGATTCACCAAAGCTCATCTACCATAATTTAGTGATAAAGTTCTAAATGCTACCAAAGGATTTTTGCTAGTCTGCATGTGATACACCATTTTGCTAAAGCCAGAATTCGCCGCGGTTTTCTTTTGGATCCATTAGCACCAGACCCAAAAGGATACACTCTTAAAACAAAAGAGTGAAATCAACTCCAGTGTGAGAAGTGCATTTTCGACACCGTAAAGGCGTGCATATTTACTCAGACTGAGTTTAAAATCACTCGTTTGGAGTGATCCTGTCGGAGGTTTAACACACAAAGGATCCACTCCAAAAGGAGAAGTGCATTTTCCAGTCTGGAGGAGTGAAATCCACTCAGACTGAGTTAAATTAGGAGTGTTTGTTTTAAGAGTGTACATGGCACAAAGTCTTTTTCTCAGCATTGGAAAAGTTTTATGAGTTGGAAGTGGCATCACTTTTTTCCTTTATTGAGATGATCACATGGTGAACACAACTAGCTGAATCATTACGTATGTGTTTAGCTATACAAAGAAATACGTTTTCATGCACTGAAAGTAAATTTTTTGGCGCCAACTTTTCGGTCTACTTTTTTTTGGTTTTAAAGAAAGATTTTTCAATTAGTTGTTTTGTCCATGCTATTAGCTACGATTAAGTACATAACAGTGCTAATGTAATTATTCGCAAAAACTTTGTTTTGGGGTGAATAAAACAAGTGCAACTAGTGATACTTGACCCAAGCCAATTAGGGATACGTTGACCCAAGTAAACAACACAAAAGTAGAAAAAGTAATTTTTTTAAAAAAATCACAGGAGTTCCAAAAGTAAATGACTGGGTGTTTAACGGGATATAACGTTTGTTGGGAAGGTATACGAGGGGAAAAAATTTAACGCTTTTACAATTCCGTATGCTCGGGTTCTCCCGGCAAAATTAAATCTCGACATACCTTAACATCCACAGAGAGCTCAGATTGATTTTAAACTGAGCTTCAAAATTGGTAGTAAGTGTGGCCTAGAGGATGCCGCATAAAAATGGCTCTCAGTTCTGGGTAATATGCCGAGTCTGCAAAGGCTTGACTCCAATATTGCAGCCCCATTAGAGAAAAAAACAATTCAGTATGCAGTAAGAACATATGGAATATTTCCTAAACGGCCTGAAAGGGATAATGCATCCTAAGATGATATTAATCAAATATAAGCGAGTCTTAAACCACCTGTGTTTCCTCTGCAAAAAAAAAAAAAATCCACAATTTTGTACTTGGACACGGTTTGACATTTAAATTTTATTATTTGGTTAATATAAGCATAATTAATGTGATAAAAATAGAAGTAATAATTTTGTCTGAAAAAACTATAAAATCCATATAAACTTTAATATGATGTTATTAACTTGTAATATGATGTTATTAACTTGTAATATGATGTTATTAACTTGTAAATTGATGTTAGTTTTGCTATTAGGTAAAGTATTCTGATAATTTTGTCTTCTTAATTTTTGGGTTGGGTCACATATCCCTAATGGGTGGGTCATGTATCCCTATGCATTAAGATACATGACCCAAAATTAAAGTTTTAAACAATTTATATTTTAATACTATTACAGTTAATACTTCAGAAAAATACTAAATGTTATGTAATACTCTATAAATTATAAATTGACAACACTTGCACTTTCATAAATAGTGTTTTTCAAAAATTACAAGCACAAAGCTACAAATTGGGTCATGTGTCCCTAGTTCCCCATGTATTCTATAGATCGCTATTCTGTTTCCATTCTAGTTCATAGTTTAACACACTTTACGGTAATTAAATGTAAATTGTGCAGTTACCATATGAAACTTAACATATAGTTATCGTTATCATATTAATTATAAGAACACTAGTTCGTTACATACCTTCAACTCCTACGGGCCCCCTTGCATGAATTCTCGCTGTCGAAATTCCAACCTCAGCTCCTGCATATCAGGGAAAGAACATTAAATTCAGTTTCATATGATGGTTATAAAAAACCATTTACGCTATCTTTTTAATGTATACATGACTAGCTTCGTAATATCAAATTACAAGAAAAAGGTTTAAACTTGTGTAGACACCCACTGTGCATCTCATTTGTAATACACACTTACCTGAAGATCTGCAGCTCTTTTTTAATATAATTTCTTCAGTTTGAGTAAATATTTGAAGTTTAATTATGAATGCGCTGTGTGTATTGTTTACGTTACTTTCAAATATGTATAAAATAAAATTATAACAGACTACTAGTTCTATATTATTCTTAATAATAATATACACACACTAGGGGGCTACGCCCCCTGCTTGCTATCACTCGCCAACCCCCCTAATAAAATATAAAAATGGTTCTTTTAGTACTGGTAAGATCGTTAATATTTGTTGTCGTGTTCCACTTTCTTAGTTTCGTCTCACACTTTCTAAATGTTATGGAAATCACAATTCTGCTTTTCTAGCTATATTTCTAATGGAAATACTTTAGGATATCAGTTTTATTGAATAAAAACAGATGTTATATGCAAAAACATAATAAGTGAGTAACCCATTAAATTCGTATTTTGGATGCTGAAATTTTGGTCAAGCCTAACTTGGCTGCCGTGCTGCCAAATCCGTAATACAGTTGCCATTCCGACCATAGAAATTTCCCTTTACATTTGGCAGGTAAGAAGAATATATATATATATAGATACCTCATAAAAAGATTATTTTGCCCATTATTAAAATTGACCATCCATTTAACTAGTAGTTTCATTTAGCATATTATTTAATCACTTTAATGAAGAAATATTTACTAATAATTATTAAACAGCTCTTGAGCTGTGTTTTTAAAATAAGAACAAATGCCATATCATATTAATATAATAAAAATGCATAACTAATTCATAGTACAAAAGTAACGGCGGACGTTAGCCCTTAAAGTTAATGTTACATTTGCATGTAAATATTTATAAGTTTAGAGCAGTAAATGCTCTTTGGGGTCTACTATTTTGCGTCATTTGATAACACTATTATTAGGAACAAATTTTTCCGTAACAAGCGAGTTGCACAAACTATTTTAATTAATCTTTATTAGTAAAACAAAACTCCTCGGCTCAACAAGGCCTCCCTCGGTAGTCCAAGGCCGACCGTGCCTATTTCCGCTAACGTGACAATGGGCTCTGGGATTCTAGGCATATGTCCCGGTTAGGTGGTCAACCTCACGCAAAACCGCCAGTTCTTAGTTCCCAATCATGCTTGGTTCTCATCTTTAATAGTTACGTGCATTAAATAACGCATGCCGGAAATATATTTCAATAAAATTATTATTTTACAACATTTATCTTCAATTATATTTTTTTTTTATTTTCCTAAAATTAGCGAATTGTTCAATTACATTTATGTCAGACTAACGTAGCGATTTGTCAAAATACTAACCCGAAGCTTTTAGGATAAGTTTTTTTATTATCTGAATATTTGTCATCGAACTACAAAATGCTATTTATTTACACGTTATCATTCGAGAAAGTTGAGCTGGAAACGCATCCTATCTTGCCAAAAAGTGTGTACTTAAGCAGCCAATAAATTTTATGTTATGAAATTATTTAGTGCGTTAGTGTTGCGGATGAGTCTGTTCATTAATTTTAAGCAATGTTTTAATAAGCACAGTAATAATATTTAAAATATCAAAGTACCCTGTAAACCATTTAATATTACTGTACCCACTAATTCATTAAAACGGTGTAAACTTACACGTACACTAAAAAGCTGAGTAAATTTACACCACTAAAATAGAGCAAAAAGCAATGAGTACCTTAATGGTGGAAACGACTGCTTTTACTATAGTATACTAGCATTATACATAACAGTGAGGTATTTGATAGCAATGTGTTGTGTTTATTTTTTTAAAGTTTTAGCCCAATTGAAGTTTGTCCAGTGGCAAGATTCGTCCTTACAGTTCTCCCACTACAAAAACTGCGCTTTGCCAACTACTCAATTTCAGCTTGACAAAAAAAAAATCAAGATTCTTTATTTTATTTTTTAACCATTTACGATGGCATATGCACTTAAACGTCTGTGGGAGGTTAAGCTGGGCTATACATTGTATCGGTTTGTGAAACGTTCCTCACATAATTGAAGAGCTTAGTGGGAGAACGTGCTAAGTGAAATTTTGAAAAAATTGAGATTTTTGTGTCAATGAACATATTACTAACACTTCCTTAACGATAACAAGTTCCCCTTTATCATAAACTTTCAGTTTGACATATTTTTTACGGTTTGCAAGTAACGTTTTCCACAGATATGAATGCAAAAACGAAAGACTTTCAAAGTCATTATCTCGTTTTCGCATTTTTGTCACTTAGCACGTTCTTCCACAAAGCTCTTCAATTGGATTAAGTCAGCTAACTTCAGAATTATTTTTTTGTATTGTATTGTTACACCCAAAAATCATAAAAATGTTATACTGTTTTTAACACTATGGCTATAATAATGTTTTGTTGAGACTTATTAGTAAGAATAACTATTAATTCAACGTCTTTAAATTACTTAAAAGATAAAGTTATTCTTTTAATTTAAATTTAGGATTAGAGAATAACGAGTTAACGCTAAAAAAGATTTTGCATTTTGACTTTTTAAAAAATTATTTGCATATTTAAACTACTTTAATCAATATTCCAAAATATTTATGGCAATATTGAAATTAGTCAACGTACATTTTACAGGAGAATATTATGTTATTGTTTCACAGGTCGAATAAGCCTCAGATATTTTTTCGCAACCAAAATATATTTTTCATATTTAATATGTAAAAAGCTATATTTTTAATCTTAATAAATTCGTACAATAGTAAATGCATTAAATCTTTTCCATTGAAGGTAATGTCATTATCACTGTCATTTATTTTTTAATAATATAATTTGTAATAGGTCATTTTTTATTACTATAAATTATTTTAACAGATTAAAAAATAGCACAAAATAAATTTTATAAATACCGAGGCCAAATCTGTAACCGTCCGCAAATCTGGAACTTGAATTGTGGAAAACACATGCGCTGTCTACGCCGTTTAAAAACTTTTCAGCGTTTTTCTCTGAAAATAAAACGTAGCTTTTTGTCAAGAGTGAAATTAGCATCATATACAAATAATATTTTATTGGCAGGATAGGTAAGTATTGTTGGGAAAGCTAGTTGTCATGGAAAAATAAAACAAATTTAACGTGTATAGTATAGTCGATGTATAGCCAAATTCTATCAAAACTCTTTATTATGCTTAGTACAACGATATTCTGTTTACATATGTATGCAACTAAATTCATGTTTTCATTAATTTTAAAATGTTTACATTTTACATTAACAAACCTTTACAAAACAAAATACAAACAAATATTTCCACATTTTCTTAAGAAATAACCCAAACTTTCACCTAAAATAACTTACTTCAAAGCACCTTCCTAAATTTAAAGTTTCAAATACCATAACTTCCCCTTTGAACTTCATGTGTTTTAAATATCGTAACTTGAGTCACGTTCCCTATAATGGTACTTACCGTCTTCCGTTATGATGGTATCCGTATGACTGGAGCCATAAGTATTAATATGATTTATAGCAGCATCAACGCTATCGACGATTTCAATAGCACAATCTAAAGATGAGTACTCCGTTTTCATGGACTTCGCGGGGGCTGGGCCAAATGTCAAAACATTATTCAGTCGTGGGCCAGAATAAATGTTGACCTGAAGGAGATCAGCAATTCAATGTGAAGTTTTACAATGAGGGTCAAGAATAAGAAAGAATGGATATTTCTCCATATTGTTTACTATTGGGCCACCATATTGTTTACTATTTGGACTATTTCATATGGGGCTTGTATTAATTTCATACACTGTAGCTCTTTATATTAGTATTACTATTATTTATAGTTTGGTTTGTTGTCTTTAAAAAAGCAAGTCGATTATATTTTATAAGAAATTATTTTGAAAAAGTTCTAATATTTCAAAGAGGATAGGATCCATAAGAACTGTTAAGAATAAGACTTTGAAAAAATTTTAGTTTTTAAATAAACCCTTTTTTAAAAAAAAGCAGCAGTTTTATTTTAAAAATAAATAGAAATAACTACTATTAACTTATCAATCACAAAACTGCCGCTGTGCATTTATTAGTTTGCTGAAGCACCAAAATTTCATGTACTATTACAATATCCTTCTCTGAGATAACTCATTTTACGATTGGTCGTTATCTACTAAGATATTTAAAACTACGAAGAAGTTATTGTTGATTTTAAGCATATTATTTAGTTGAGAAGCAAAAATATATGTACGCACCCCTTCTTTCTTTAATGCGTTACAGATTTCGACAAAGAGATTATTATCCAAATGAGATCTATGCAGAAGCAGGGTCTCCATGGCGTTGCAAGCACTTGGATAGTCGCATTTGGAATCTTTTACTAAAAATAAGAAAAAAATTTAAATTCTAAATCTTCCTTTAGAATTTTGTAATAGTATTTACATTCTAATAAAATTAGTAAGTATCAAAAAATATAGCCAAACTTTATTTCAGCTACTGTTAATTCTTGTTACACGTGTTTATTATTTTTACCTGATCCACAACGTTATAATTCTGATGATTAAATATTCTTCAATATTCAAAAATATTTTTTTAATGGAGCACTAGGTACAAGAGTGGGCTAAACAAAAATTAAATTCGAGTGGCTAAAAAAATACCATAAATTGCTGTATCTAGAATAATATTCACCTCTGCAGTAACTTAAAATCATGAAAATCTAGCGGTTTCGTAATATCATTATTGATATAACCTATTTAACCTTTTTCAACATATTTATTTCAAACTACTAATTTAAATAACAAAGTTTTATTTGGATGTTAAACAAAAATCATAACTATTCTTACTTACCTATTCTCAGAGCCATTGCATGGTCGACATTCTCATCGACATAAACATGGCAGACACCTTCAGAGTGTCCCAGAACTGGTATACCGCGACTTTGTTTCTGGATATCTCTTACAAGTTGCGAGGAACCACGTGGTATGACCAAATCAATGTAGTCTTCCATTTGTAAGAGTTCGCCAACATCTTCTCTAGTATTTACCTGAATATTTTTAAAAAAAGGGGAATAATGTATAAAAGTTTGTAATACACTGCTCAAAACAATTAGGGGAGCACTTTGCATACTTTTGTTTACCGGTCCAGTTCCAACTTCTTATTTTTCTTATAAAAATATAAAATTTGTGAAATAGATTCCTTATGCATCCAGATTGAAATGGTAAAAAACAGGGAAACAAATCTTAATTTTTTAGCTTAAATTTAAGGGGCAAAAAATTGGAATCATTACTATTGAATAAATTATAACAATAATTTTTTGAAAATTTTAATTGTAAAAAAAAGGTGAAATCAAATTTTAGACTTCGAAGAATGCAAGGGTGAAGAATTTAGGGTCAACTTATTTATAAAAGTTTTTACGAGTGAATTTTATTTTACCATGTCTTTCATATTTTCATTCAATTAAAATAAACATTATTTAATTCTTCAAAAGACATGATTCTTCCTTCTAACAATAAATAAGTACGATTTCAACTTGGTGAGCGAAAAAAATTGGAAGCTGATGATACCAAATGGAATCATTTTTGGCAAAATGGTTTAAACCGTGCATTCCCCTAATTGTTTTGAGCAGTGTAGCTTATAAACGTGCTTTGAGAAAAAAAATTGTTAACTAAGTTATTTTTTTATACATAGTTTAGCATAAAAGGCTAGTTTTTAAAAATATTTTTACCATTTTGATAGTATTTAAAAGAAACTATATATATATATTAAATAAAACGGCTGTAAAAAATTTCTAAATTTACTAAACAAAACAGGGTTCGAAATAACTGCGATAACGTAAGAAAACCTAATAAGAAAAACATATTATCGTCCATGAAACTTTTTTAACCATTAACTTTTCATCGTAATGAATTTTTTTACGTAATTGTTTTTGTATACAGAAGAACGAGTTAACAAAAAAAATTAAAAGCGCCCCACTGATAATTAAATTATAGTGACTTTGGGATTCGTAAAAAATATATATAATACTAGTAGTACCTACTCACTCATCAAAATTTAATTTTTGAAACATAACAATTTCATATTTATTTATTTTACTTTAAAGTTAAATAATACTTTACATTTAATGATTTAAAGAAAAAATTGCATGATGAGTATAATTAAAAATATCTGTTATAATAAAACGTGCTTCTTTTATATTGTGTAAATTATGCATAGTTATTTCCAAACTACCATGAATTGGGTTTTCTAATTGTAAACTAAGTAAAGTAATTTTAATGTACAAAATAACTCTATAATTTACGTTATCAGTAAAATAATGGGTAACAGGGAATATTAATATAAAATATTCATAAAGTAACGTGGAAATGTTACGGCAAAAACCAAGCTGTTTCCTCAATTAATATTTTATTAAATAACATTACGTTTGTTGTTCTTTATGAATGTGTAAAATTTTTGTTTATACTATATATACTTTAAAAGAATACTTTTGTTAAATATGAACGCTCAAATAAAAATCTCTCCCTTTCCGACTATGTCATCGTAAACAAATTATATACCATATTATATAATACTTATTTTAAATTCTTTGTTATTCTTGTATTTTCTTTATTTGACAAAAAAAAATTTGTATTCTATTACATATTTAGTGTAACAAAACTGTTAGCTTAAAATTTTCAAGGAAAAATATTTCTGTGTTAGGAATATTTTAGATTTTGCAACTTACACTGACCCCGGGAATACTAGGTTAGCCAAATTTAAAATAATTATTTTTAAAAAAAATATATTTTAACTAAGTTTTAAAAATATCAAAAGGACAAAACTGAGAAGGCAAGTGAAAGAAAAATATAGGCGTCACGGTTTCAGAGGAATTAATCTCCATTTATCGAGAGTTTCACAAGAATAATGAACTCTTGCAGAAAGGATCATTGTATATCTTCAATTTTTATTTGTAATTTAGCTGTTTTTTATTTAAAAAATTGATTTCTTAACATAATTAAGAGTTTTAAGAGTATTTTAAATTACAATGAACTGCAAGTGCATCCTTCTGGCTCTAATGTATATTAAAATGACTCATTATATTCAAGGGTTTTGTTAAGTTAGTATAAGACCCTAATATAAAATACTGTATTTTGTTCCAAAAATTGCATGATTTTAAACAAAATATTTCTTAAATTGGGATTTTTAGATGTTTTAGAGTTCGAAAAGCAACATATTCAAACACAAATGAAAGATTAAAATATTTTTTTTATAATGTAACCGTTTATTTTGGAGATACAATGCATAAAAACCGATGGAAAACAAAAACGTGCAACTGTAAAAACAAAAAATATATTTCGAAAACAATATTGCAAAGAAAGAAAAACTTCAAAAAAGACAACCAAAACGAAGAAAATTTTATAATTGTGGTGCATTCACTAGAAAAATAAGGAATGCAAGCCATTCCTAAGTTATCTTTATTATTAAAGATCTAGAATTCTTCCCAGAAAAATGACGGAATGACGTTGAGGAAAAGACGTTTTTGTATTATTGTAGCCGATTTGAAATCCAAAAAGATGTCTGTATTTACAACAACATTTGGCTATTGAGGACCTGGTTAGCTCATCCTTTTGACATAAATTTAATGTTCCTTGAGTCTGGTTTGGAGGGTTTAATTTGGTTTATCCAAGTATATGATAAAAAACAGTGACAATTAATTTATTAATGACCAATTAATTTATAATCAATAGCCCCAATTATTATTAGAAATGCGCCATCTTTTCTATTTCAAACAGGCTACAACAATGCAAAAATGTTGTTCTCCTTTAGACCTAGATTTCTTTAAGACATATCACATCCTTAACAATAAAAATAACTTAAATGGCATGGAGAGTAAATTTTATTGTTCTAGTGTCACCCCGATTACTTATTTATCTTGGTTTCGTTTGCCGATTTTTTTCGTTGTTTTTTAGTTTTTTCTATTTGGAAACCCTTGTTTTCTAAGAATCTTTTTGTTTTTGCCAGTTGAGCGTTAACATTTTCTGTTGTCATTCATTCGTGGTTTTTTATGCAACAATCACGGGACTTTTTTAAAGTCCCGAAACGGAAGTATACCGTTTAAGCTCGTTTGAACTTTAATTTACGTTTGAATACACTGCTTTTTTTATTTCTTATTAACAACTCAATTAAGGTTTTGGCGCCGTTTTAGATTTTTAATCTATTGTCACGTGAGCTTTAAACAACTCCAAATTATGATTATAATTACACCTCATATCACGAATGCTTGCTTCATATTGGCGCGGACTGTCGGACACATAGACGTTCTGTGCCCTTATCGGTTGCGTTGGGTGCCTATTCAGGTGTTGGCTCGTCACCTGACTGTGGTTCTAAAATACGACGCCCGTCGCCAATAGCCCTCGTGTAGATCTAGTGCGACGATATTCCAAACCTAACCTAACATTGACGGTCTTTTATTTTTTCATCGAACATTGCGGATTTCCTAACATATATAATTTCGATAAAAGCTGACATGGGTCGATTATACTTGCATTTGCGTCATATTAACTCCGTTAAAGTCTTTTGCCAAATAATCTCTCCGTTTCATTTTCATTAGCTTACGCACATTACATTACCTTAGCATCGGACACATTTTCGGGACGGTAATTATGCTTAAAAATATGCATTGAATATTACTGTTTTCCTATGGGTAATTTCCAAAAAAAAAAAAAAAAATTACTTGGGTCAATTATAATTTACATGCAAGTCGTAGCCAATCCTTGCAGTTCCTTGGTGAAATACACTACAAATAATTTACAAATAGACCCGCAATGTTAATAAATTTTAATGTTAAAATTCATTATAAAATGATTATAAATAAATATGCTTTAATAAATAAACTTCTTATGAAAGTAGTTCCTAAGCAAGTTGAAACAAATCTGTATCCTCTAGGATGATGTAAACCCGCGTGTTCATCCCATAACAAACATTAGGCAACCATGTTACTAAAAGGCCTCACCATTATATGTAGCCATTGAGTGCGACATAAAATTCTCTAATACTTGTAATGTTTCATTCATAGTATAACGGAAAACAATAAAAAAAGAAAGAATTTGGCCGTATACTCATTTTTTATTTTCATAAAAGAAAACATATGACTGGTTCAGTTACTGTTCATGGTTTTTTTTGTGTTTATTTCTTCGTCAATACAAATTTAAAATATTATTAAGACCGTATGCTAAAAAGATATTGGGTCGATTTAGATTTTGGGTCTTTTTAGCCTAAAAACTCCTTCACTGTTATAGGTACCTTGTAACAACTAAATGTCTCGTTTGCGACGTGGATGACAAAAGTTATCGTATTTGAGGACAAGTTTAACAAATTTCTTACAGTTTTGTGAGGTTACCCAACTTGGGTTATGTTTAAACACAAATTAATTTACATTTATAATTAATGAAAGTTCACATAAAGAATGGGGGTTCGTTGCTATCCTAATGCAAAGCCTCATATTTCATATTTAATTTAGAATGTGCAAAACTATATGCATCTAATTAATAATATTTAAATAAACATAAATTATATTGTATTTTTGAAATATATGCATCAAAAGGCAAAAAGTACGTTGTAGCCTGCAAGTGACAGCATATCATAAACTAATTAACTGTTTATATATTTACGGATAATTTATAAGTTCCAGTTAAAAGTATTAAATTGATCATACATAACAGCGGTCACTTACAAGAGATATCGCTTCACTTGCCCCGTGAATTGATAAAGCTTCTTCGACTAATTTCATGAGGTATCCGTTCGTATGACTTGCTTCTTTCCCTCCTTTTAAGAGCAGGCCATTTCCTGAACTAATAGCTAAAGCAGCAACCTATTGAGATATTCATTTTTATAAGTACACTTTAGTATAAAGAATGACTTTAATAATTTAATAAGAGTTAAGTAATTATAATTAAATAATTTTTGTAAGTATAATCGACCACAGTGGAAAGTGGATCAATGTCTAAAAACATAGCATCGCCCATTGTTTTTTTTTAATTGTAAAATAGAACTGCAATCGCGTTGGTTTTTTTAAGTAACATTCAATTAAAAAAATACTCAACATCGTTAAATTTATTAGTTCTATTTTACAATGATTGAAACACTAAAATTATGGATAACAAGAGGGAGGTTTAAACAAAAAAAATATCACAAATTCAAAATGAAATGAATTTATGTATTTTTTATTTAGCATCATCTTTAGAACCCAGAATACTTGTGTATTTATTACTGTGGTTTATTTAAGAAATGTAAAGGTTCTACATAATTTTTTTCTTCAAAACTTCTCTTTTGAAATAAAACCTCTTAGTCTTTAACTGTCTAATTGATATTAATGATTCAAAAGTCATTACAATATTTTTTTTACTTAAACATTTCTGAACTTTGTATCGTTTCTATTTTCAAGCTTTAAAAAATTTAACAAAAAAGTAGCCTTACAAGTTTTCTCTCTTCACTTATTTTTATCACATATTTCATTTAGTTGCTTGGAAAAAGTAAACCACCGAAATTATGCTGGCAAAAAATACCGTACTAATGAGTTGATGAATGAAAATTGTAAAAGAAGATCTTTTCTCTTATAAATTTATGCTTTTCAAAATTACTTGTGTTCCAGTTTATAGTTTTTTTAATATAAATTTGTGTTACGCATGCACTACTTAAAAACAAATTTTGTCTAAACATATTATTTCACCATACAATAATGTCGTAAGAGTCTCTCATATAATTATTTTTTTTCACTACTGGCAAATATAATGGTTTAAAAACAATAAAATATGTTAAAAATAAGATAATTTTTTAACTTGATTTTTGATTGGCTGGATTTTATTTTACTTTGTTTTCTGCAAAAAAAAATTTGCCATTTTTTGTTGATTTAAAACATTTATGTATCTCGGCCATAAGATTATTATGCATTAATTTATATGTTTAAAAATAATGATATTTTTCTCAATTTTATTTTCTATTTATATTAAGGATTTATTTCTAAGATTTTAATTATTTTAGTTAAATGGCTTCATTACTGTTTATAAACAATGTGGTTTATTTCTGCCCGTGAGAGAGTCACTTTATTTTATTCTTCAAAACACTTCAATATCTCACCATACATGAAAGTTGACGCTTCCATCACTCGAACTCAATGTAAGAAACGTTACTTTTCCAAATGCATTCTTAAT
Source organism: Hylyphantes graminicola (assembly GCA_023701765.1). Classification (NCBI taxonomy): domain Eukaryota; kingdom Metazoa; phylum Arthropoda; class Arachnida; order Araneae; family Linyphiidae; genus Hylyphantes; species Hylyphantes graminicola. The sequence goes on along the minus strand of CM043123.1, from coordinate 24,361,651 downwards.
CCGATGCAATAACTCACTCTCTCTGACCACGCAATAATTCAATATTTTATTTAGTGTTCATTCACAATTCTTAACTGAAGCGCTGTACACTTCAAAGATTCACAAATTACTTTCCCATATTAAATAACTTCTACACCATAAAATTACCAGAAAAGTATTACAAACTCAATAAGCAACTCTACCTGCGGTAGGCAATCCGGGCGAGATTCGAAAATTACGAGTAGCACCCCAATAGGTACTGTAGTCTGATGCAGCTCCATTCCTTCAGCGATTTGTATTTTCTTCAGCAACCTTCCAACCACAGTATGAGAAGCTTCGGCAATTTGTCGCAGACCGTCGGCTAAACTGCTCAATTTGTCTGGTGTCAAAGATAAACGTGACAGTAGCGGAGTCGCTAAACCTGTAATTGGAGCTCAATATAAGTCCTGGCGGAATTGGCTTCTGAGAGTATTTATGAGTGAATATTAAACAACTGGCGACGCAGCGTGGGATTTGACTAAGAGGTAACTGGTTTTGTGTCAAATGGGTTTGTAAATAGAAACGGCAACATAAATAATTTATAAATATGGTTTTCTTATATTAAATTTGGAATCTGTTACCTTTATTTCCTTTAACCAGGGTACTGTTTTATTAACTGGAGTATTTAAGAGTGAAAATTAAAAACTCACTAAAAAAGTGTGTAGGGGTTTGCTTGATATAAATTAGTTGTATTTATGGAAATTATACAACTAATTTATATCAATATATCATTTATTATGTTTTAATTTGGAATTACAATTATTATCTTACCGCTACCCTTACACTGGGTGTTAATGAAAAACAATATTTTCAATAAAAAAAGGCGATAAAATTATTTAAAAAAAACATGGTAAGGCAGTTTACTGTTAAAAAACATCCCTCAATTTACAGACATCCTTTATGTTAGAATTTATTTTACATAAATTATAGTTGCAATAGGTTAAGCTAAAACCATTAGAAGGCACTGAGAATCTAATTAATTTCAAATGCTTAACTTTGCATAAAATTCTATTTATTAGCATTATTAACAAAGATTTTTAAAAAATACCAGATTCTTCAGCTTCTCTCAAATCCCGAGCGTTAGCTTGAAGGATTTGTTGTTTACGGTCTTGTAAAAGCTCCGCCAAAAGCATAATCATTTCAGCCCTTTGCTGCCCCGAAAGTTCCTGTAAACGCCTGCTTCCCTTCTTTGCTGCAAAAAAGATTGAATTTTTCAGCATTTAAATACAAAAGAAGCTACATATTATGTTCCTTTTAACGTTTTACGAGCGCATTTGTTTGACAAAATGTGAACAAGTCTGGAAAGAATTCGTAGTTTTCTAAGAAAATTACTGGCATTTGCATGTTTTTTTCGTTAAGCAAAAGTATTTTAACGGTAACACAAAGTTTAAGACCCGTTGTTGCATACAAAACATATTAAATCATAGTTCTAAAAGTTTTAAAATTAGCCTTATTTCAACAAGAAAAATTAAACCCAGAAACTCGCAATTTAATATATTTCTTACCAGATAACAAAACATTTTTATGTTTAAGGGTTCTGAAATAAGAAGCCTTAAGATAAACCTTTAATAACAGGGTTTAAATAACTTATACAGCTAGAACACACGTTGTGTATTCTTTTAAGTTTACTTTTTTTAAACAAAATATTGTATCTATCTAAAATCCTTTATATCCATATATGATATTTGAAAAAGTAATTCTAAATGGCTTTTCAACAGAATGGTGTACCTTACAAAGATTGGATAGAAAAGTGTACCTTTCTTTTGCATTGAATTTTTAGTATTATCGCTTGTAACATCTGGACATGTGAATACAAGAAAACAAAGCTTTATATACCGATGGGACATAATTTTTCGCTTATTTAAGCATTAAGTATAAATAAACGTACAGGGCTCCGAACTGATTCATGAAAAAATTATAAAGATTTGTCTGTGGTTTTTAAACTTTGACTATTCCAATACCATGATCATATTATTTAATGCATTTAAAGGGTATATTTTTATACTAAAGCTATCTTATTTATGTTGAAATATTTATGAGAGTGTTATTAATTTTAGAAGACAATTAATGCAAATAATTCGCTCTTAGTACAACTCAGTACGCTGCGCTCACGTTTTAAACCAAACTATTACACTTGTTCAAGAATAAAATATGTTCAATTGTTTAAAATAGTCCATATTTCATTGCTGCAATTAAAGTTGCTAATTTTCAAAAACTGTTCTTGTTCATCGTAAAAATAACGATATTTCTATAAACAATTATTCATATATAACAATTATTTTAAATGATGCTTTGACCAAAGTATGGCACCATTGAATAATTTATACAAGCATGCAACAAAAAATCTATAAATTACCATTAGATATCCAAATGAATTTTAGATTCTAAAATTTAGTAGGCATAATTTAATGATCAACTAAACTTAAAGGTACAATGTCTTATCCAAAATACTCTTCTGTTTGAAAACACTTGAACTAAATGCGGTTCTGCATTTTTATGTACGGAATTTAAAAGCAGCACTTTATATTAAAAAAAATAATATTTACGTCGAGTCTTATCTAAGTCGTCTTATCTAAATAGCTTTTCGCAGTATTAATTATGCAGATTTAGGATTAATCTTTGGTGAGATACAATACACAACCGATAAATATTACTCAAGTAAATAATACAAATTAGGATCATTTATTCTTATCTCTTAAACGTAAATAACCTCTTGCGTAAAAATAATTACTTTGGAACGGTAAAAGAATGTTAAGTTCAGTAATATATGTAATCCTGGTTGATTAAAACTAACCCTAAGTACACTTCTCATTAAAATAGTTTATATTCGGCAACTCAGCTTATTTTGTACAATTGCTTACTGGAATATTTCAGAACAAAATAGTCAATTCAGAAGAATATTTGGTTTGTTGTTTCTCTATAAAATTTATAATTATATAGTTAATAAAAACTTTAAAAAAAAGGTTATACCATTGACGGCATGAGTCTCAACTGTAACTGTGAGACTTTTATGGTCCGTGAAAAAAGTTCCTATTCGTTTTCCTTCTACAATGCGGCTAACAGCTTGTTCATTTGTGCCATTGCAAATCACAACAGCAATTCCTCTTTCAAGGGCCCAGCTGGCAGCGCTTACCTTTAGATAAAAAAAAATGCATTTAGTTCTAACAAAAGTTTATTCCAATTAATAAAAAAAAAGTCTGATGGCATATAAAGGGACACCTTGGACAAAATATATGTTGAAGTAACTCGCATATATTTGTAAGAAGAGCTTTACGGTCACAATTTGAGCACATTTTGAAAAGTCAGTCATAGTGAATTTTAAAAATTAATAAAATTACTTTTAATATGCTTATTTTTTTCTGGTAAAGCCCTCCCATTTTTCTTTTCAAACGTGTAAAATGTTAGAAAAACATATAGTTAAAAATAATGCTAGTAACCAATCGTCCTATCTCTGGTTCCATCACTACTTCTCATGTTTTTAACGGTTCAATTTCAAACCTCAGTTTCGTTGTCTCTTATTTGCGATGCAACATATTACTTAAAACTTTTATATAATCACCCAACCTCCTTTTTGTTTTAATTTATAGATATAGTAAACGAAAGCCATTATTAACCCACTAATGCATGATTTTTATTTTCATCCCTAAAAAATTTATATATGTGTATCTTTAATACTCATACATTATGGGAAAAATACTGAAACAAATTTAGCTGCATTATTATTTAATTAAATAATTTCAAAATAACCCTATTTAACTATAATTAATTTTTTTATTAAATTTATTTGTATTTAGTACTAATATTGCTGTACTTTGAATACGGCCAAAAGCGCAATTTCAAAACAGTTAATAACCTCACTCAATAATTTTGAATACACTTTTACTACTGTCATCTATGATGATTATTAGTAACTAAAACTTCAAAATGGAATGTAATAGATGAAAAAAAATTGTCGAGAGGGAGCTCTACTTTAATAGAATAAAGTGGATTATGTTACTTGTTGCCAAACGGAAACAGTATGCATTAGAGGGTTAAGGGGGTTCGGTATGTTGTATATCGGTAATGCTAAATTGGCCAATTGCAAGTACCTTTTCACAATAACTACTGATCAGATCATCTTAAAATTTTCTGTGTGTGTTATACCAACCTTGTATATTAATCTGAGGTAAAAGTTTTTTGCAAATAACTGTTAGATTTTTTTAAAATAAAATAAGTTTTAAAGTACCCAAAAAATCATGAAATTTTCCACTTTTTGCCCTATAATTTTTTTTTTCACTTTAGTTTTATTGAAATTTATAACCTCATATTAATCTATACTATGTATTACATCATATAAAAAAGAGTTTACGAGAAAACATAGCACAGTTTTTGAGAAAAGGTACATCGAAGTTCAAAAAATCAAGTTCTGAGAAAAACGCGTTTAAAGTTTTTATTGTTAACCCATTTCCTTACGAAGCCATGACATTAAAATGGCTTTTAATGTCAAAAATATTTTTCCAATCGTCTTGATACTTTGTGACATTATTAATAAAGGTTGTAATAGTATTTTAAGCCGATAATTTTTGTTTTGATTTTTTCTCCGATTTTGGGGTACTGAACCCCCTTAAACGTGTTTACTTACTTTCGACTCCATACCCCCTAATCCGACACCAGATTTTTCGCCGAAGACAACATTCCCATCCAGGGACGGACAATAACTGTATAGAAACCTTGCACCGTCTTGGCCAGGAGGCAACGTATAAATGCCATCGACATCGCTCATTAGGATGAGAAGATCGGCTTGGACCTCGGCAGCCAGATGAGCAGCGAGGCTGTCGTTGTCTTTGATATTCATAACTTGCTGAAAATATATGATGGTTGGTACAATTTTTTCCATTGAGGTGGGTTTCAAAGAAAAATGTATTTCAAGAAATCGTTCAGTTTTCTAAACAAAAAAAAAATACTTTCTTAAAAACTAAAAGTATCTAATGACTCTTCTCCACGAGTACATAAGGGTGACACAAAAGCTTTGTAAAAGCATTTGTAGTAAATGTCAAAAAAAAATTCATAAGAAAATGTATAAAAGAAGAATAGTTGAAGCCTGATTTATTACACTTTCTAGCGAACTATTTGTCACAATACAAAAGAAAATACTAATTAAAATAGGTGGGATATTTTTGGCGTCTGTTACATTATACTTTTAAGTACATTATACTTTTCAACGAAGTTGTCTTTTAAAATGGTTGCCAAATTACACAGATGTATCTAACTAATGGGAAACTGTTAAAGAGAAAAAAGAGAAAATACTGATCTTGTTTGTGCTAACATGAACGGTCCATAAAAGCAAAAACTAAGTTACAGGTAACTCCCTAATGCCTTATTTGTTTTTAAAATGTTAAAACACTGCCCATTAACGACAAAGCCAATCAAAAATTGCTTATGACATCTAGTGAGTTTGAAAAAATTCGACATCGGTACAACTAACTGTTGAAAAAAAATCATAAAATTCAATGCTAATCGATAATTGCTCGGCTCATCCCCACTTATAAAACATTAGTGCGTTAAGCTCGTTCCCCCTCCCCACAATACAAGTACGGGGCTGCAAGCCCATGGATCAGGAAATTATTAGGAGCCTGAAGTTTAACTACAGGAAACAACAATTGTGATGAGAGTTATACAGACCTACACGGACTACAACATCTTTACAAGAAGCATTCATTTTTCTGTGAAAATCATAGAGGCAGGTAACATTCACAAAAAATTGTGGTTTTTTTTTAAGACACATCGGTCTTTAAAAGGGCGTTATGTCGGAAGTGAAAAATGACATAGCGGAGGACGATTATGACGAAAAAATCTTCCTATAGCATTGTGGTTAGATATTATTAAGTACACTCTTAAAACAAACACTCCTAATTTAACTCAGTCTGAGTGGATTTCACTCCTCTAGACTGAAAAATGCACTTCTCCTTTTGGAGTGGATCCTTTGTGTGTTAAACCTCCGACAGGATCACTCCAAACGAGTGATTTTTACTCAGTCTGAGTAAATATGCATGCCTTTAGGGTGTCGAAAATGCACTTCTCCAACTGGAGTGGATTTCACTCTTTTGTTTTAAGAGTGTAAACAAACGTAATTTTAAGATTTACTTTGACGATATTAAAAACAGTTGACATTGCAGAAATAAAAAATATTATTTTATACAAGTAGGTAGTTACCCCAGTTTCATTGTACTTCAAACCAGTTGATGTGTAGTCGACTTCAGGTGGTACAACGACATCGTTGGTATTTACGACGGGAATGATGTTTAGGCCGATAAGTTCAAGCACCGTACTCTTCAAGTTGTACCGACTATCAGGATTGTAAAAATCAGGTTTTGTAACCAGAACCTGAAAACAGAACAAAGGTAACAAAATTGATTTATTTTAAGACAAATATCAGTAAAATAGAATGAAGGAGTAGTTAATACATTTTTGAAAATGAATGTACTTAATCCCTACACTAACTTAATTTTGACTTCTCATCTGCTTACATATATAAATTAGTTTCGTCTACACTTTTTGTTTTGGAATTATTGTTTCAGTTGGTTTAAATTGTTTTTCTATGTTATAATGATCATCCCAATTAAATTATAACTCAAACTTTTTAACTTTATTTATATTACCTGAGCAATGTTAACTCCATATTGCGAAAACATTACATCGTAAAGGGCCATTAGGCCGCTTTGGCCAACAGCAGCCGCTGCTCTTGGTTCTGGTTTCAATCTACCCTAAAGAAAAAATGTTAGAAATAACTGCATTGGAACACTCACAAAAAAACTTTACATTTTTTTTAGAACACTGTAACCAACGCTAAATATAGATGGCGATATTACGTCGATGAGCTACTGCGGTTAGGTTTCGCACCTAAGAACCACATGGTCGAGTTTGGCATCTGAGCAAGAACCAAACAAAACCAAAAGGTGAGAGTTTCCTATTGTAAAAAATTCCGAATTCCAGTATCAAAATCAAACCAGAACCAGTATAAACATACCAGAAATTTTTAAATCGTGACAGAATCAGCATGAGTCATACCAGAATTTTTTTAAAAAAATCATTATGAAACGATACTGGATTTTTTGATACTAGTATTAAATCATACTGGAAATTTTAAAACCATACTGGAAAAGTGACTCGATACTGGAAAATATTAAAACTTGTGGTCGCATACCTGAAAACTTTCTTTATTCTGGAAAATGTTAAATCATTAACCAGGAGATTTCGTGTCAGCGATTGGTGTTTATTTTATGGTCAAAAAGAACAGGAATGTTAACTGGCAAATTTACTTTAGACCAAGCTAAACAATGTCAGCGTTTTGATCACCGTGCTAAGCATCCATTTCAAAAGCAAAAACTAATTCAGAATTAAATGGCACCTGCCTCTTATACGTTTTCTTTGCAATTATTAACTACAAAATCCATTTAGTGCATGGCAGCTGTCAAATATCATGTTCAATTTAAAAAATTTTGGGCGTAAAAGCCAACCACTCATCAACTGCAAATATTTTTGTGTAAAAATAGATACTGTATCCGTTGGTTAACCGTTTCTTAAAAATATATGAAAATTCCGATTTTCCTTACAGCTACCGTAATTGGTATACAAAAAGTAAAGTGTATACTAACATCTATGCAAAAGTTTAATCCTTTTTGCCATTAATAATTAATACAATTATTTCAAAGGAGCCCAGCTTCCTACCGGGAAAATCTTAATTCACTCCTGGCGTTTTTCTCAATTTATTCTTCATTAACACCACAATCAATGGTCTCGAGAATTCTTCAAAAATCCTTTCAAGCAATTAACTTTTCATTTTTAATGTATAAAACAGCCTTAAGCATTTACTAAAATGTTTGTATTGATTTTTGTTTGTGGTTTAATTGCAGCCATTTGTTAGTGAATGTTACAAAGCACTACAAGGTCTTTAAAAATTATTGTTTTTAAATTATAACTACTGTTATCATTACAAGAGCTGCACCCAAAATTTATATAACAGCAACTATACAACCATATTTCTGTGTAAAACTTTTATTAAGACTGTACTTTATTTTCGTTGTTCTGTGTGTGAATGAAATTTATAAATAATCCTAAACTTAAGTAAACTAATAAATATATAAATACAAAAAATGATGCTATTTAATACAAAATTAGAGCATTTAATTGAATTTCCCTTACGAAAGATACTTATACCGCTTTGCTTAAAAAAGCTTATTAAAATTGGTCGACCTTAGATCATTTGCAAAGTAAACTTACTTATAAGTAAATACTTACTATACTTATTAAGTAAACTAATAAATATATAAATGCATAAAATGATGCTATTTAATATAAAATTATAGACTTTAATTGAATTTCCCTTACGAAAGATACTTATACCGCTTTGCTTAAAAAAGCTCATTAAAATTGGTCGAGCTTAGATCATTTGCAAGTGGAAAAGAAGCAATTCTAATACTTTTTAAATAATCACAAATAATTATATTGGGCTTTTTGAATCCAATTTAAGTAATTGTTTAAGAAATAATAAATTTTAATATATATTTAGGAAATATTAATTCATTAAGAAATGAGAATACAATATAAAAACGAATATTTCTAATTTCTTTTTAAAATAGTGTTTGACCGGTATTTAAATATAAAATACATTTGAATACTAGTCTAATGCTACTCTTAAAGTATTAAAATATATTATTTTACTATTTTTCCAGCATTAACCCTTTCAGTCCCAGTGATGCCATTTGGCATCATCACTTTCAATATTTTTTTCAAAATGTTTATGTCCCGCTATGACATCCAAACACACATCATTCGATTCTTCACACTTTGTTCTCTCAGACAAAATTTTACTTTAATCTCAATAGAAGTCAGAACTACTATTTTTTTTATTTAGAAAATAGTCAACAAGCGTTTCTCCTGATTTTTCATAAGTTCACTTCAGTTCCACATATTTAAAACACAATTTAAACTATTTCGGTTAAAATAATTACTAATTTTTTTTTAAATAATATGGTCAGATACCTTAAAATATATAACTCGAAGTGTTTTTAGGTAATAAATATTTTTTTATTTTGTTGTTTTCCACAGTTAAAGAATTTTGGCATTGTTTCAAAAACCATATAAAAAATTTAAATGGATTTTTTTTTCTTATGGAATTCGTATATTTGACCTAAAATAAGCTTATTTTGTGAATATCAGATGTTTCTGTAGTGTAGTAAATTTTTGGGACTGAAAGGGTTAAAGAATATTAAATATATTTTAGTACTTTACATATTATACTTTTCATTTTTAAAAATAGTGTAGGACCACAGTATTAGAATAAATCTTATTTTAATATGCTTTTTTATATTGCATTCTCGTTTCTTTTTTCTAATTATCAAAACTGCACATTGAAGTTCCATCAGACAGCACTGCGAAGACACATTAAACCATTAATCCGTATGACACTCAAAATCTTTAATATGTTGTTTCTCAAGTGGGAGTCGAGTTGAAGCACTTCTTAAGAAAATTTTCTAATCGAAACCATTAAATGCTTGGGAAAAGAAAAGCAATTGAAAGTAAATACAATGAATAATTTTTCGAAAAAAAATTATTTTAGGAAAATTGCACTTTTAAACAATCTTTGATATATCAAGGGATTAGTTAGTTCAAGAGTTCAGATTAAATATGTGATAATTAAAATAACATTTTTATGTAATTTAACAAGCTCGTTTTGTCATTTTTTCTGGTATTTTTGAATAGTTTTCTGTATTTTGTTTTTTAATGATTATTTAAACTAATTTACATTTATCGTGATAATGTTTAGATTTGAGAGAGATATTTAAAACATAACTATTACAACATATTATAGCTACTTCACACAAACAAAGAACATTTTAATTTTTGAATTTAAAATTAAATAGTTTAATGTTTAAGAAATACTTAAACTCAGTATAATAAACTTTTATATTTTTTAGTTTAAGCGAAAATGCATGAATAAAAGCGTTCATTAAAAACCTTAGAGCATATTAAGGTTTTCATTCATCATGAAATTCTACATTTACATACATATAATTTTCCAAAGTTTAAAGTGTAATTTATATTTCGAATAAGTAAGTAAAAAACTTCTTTCAGAGAATATCACTAAAACAGTTTGCTTGAAAAAAAAATTTTTACATCCTCGTTAGTTTTAATGATTAGAATTTTTTTTATTTCTTAATTAATTCCTGCAAAATACCTTTACAAAAATTTAGTTCATCGCTTTTTAATTATGAATATCTTAATAACACAAAACACACAATTACTGATAAGTATAAAAGGTAAAATATTAGTAGGAAGCATTGAACAAAAAAACTTAAGAGCCGAAAAGGTTAATTTTTACCATCCCAAAACATCACTTTTATGCTGGAAATGGGGTAATTGGGTGAAAGATGTGACGTTTCAAATAGAACTTTTCCAAAACACTTTCAATGGTGATAACCTGGTTCGGTGTCGTCACATACAAAGACAATTTTGTAGAATTTGATCATTTGTATATGAAAATCATACACACAGCCACTATTAGTAGGTGAGACACAGGTTTCATTTACAATGGGAAAAATATTTATACAATTGGCGTTGCATGCCACTGGTGCGAGGATCGAATCCCGGATCGAGCTAGGTCTACTCAAAGTTTCATCCCGCGAGTGGATCGATAAAATGAAGACCATGCATGTTTGGGAACTAAACACTAGGGATTCCGGGTGAGGTGGACCACCTAACCGGGACATATGCCTAGCACATCAGAGCCTTTAGTTTCGAAAGCTGAAATGGGCACGGCAGGCCTTGGCTCACAAACGAGTTGTTACGCCGGTTCCGAGGAGTTTCGTTTCAGTTTTAAGTTAGAATTGGTGTTTTTCCATTAAATTTATTACCCATATCACCACCAGGGGTTAACAAACTAAGTGTACGATGGCTTACACAACTTTAGGCTTTCAACTTACTCAAGGCCAAAGAAGTACTTTGTGACGTCACTGTATCCGCACGATTTGGATTATCAGCATTTCCGAAGAAAAGTACGAAACCTATTCATGCCCAGCCAACTATAATTTTCAAATTCTGAACATGTTTCGTTCCTCTCTTTCTGAACAGCCGACTACCCCAACTGGGATGATAATGTGACTGCACAGAGAGCTCCTCTGGCCTTATTAGTTGTGTCGGCAGTGGTACAATCATCCTTTATAGAATATACTAAATTGGTTCTTCTGGTTTAATTTCAACAAGACATCGCACAGCACATGGCAAAGGGACGCTTTTTTCCACGCTAACTCAATTGAACATTACTCTTTTTCGCAATTATAGTTCTTCAATAATTATTTATGCATTAAGTATTTACTTATGTACTCAATTAATTATTTATGTATTTATTATTTATGCATTGTGTATTTAATTATTTGTGTATTTATTATTTATGCATTGTGTATTTAATTATTTATGTATTTATTATTTATGCATTGTGTATTTAATTATTTAATTATTTATTATTTATTATCTGAATAATTATTTAATATTCTTTGCACAACACTATATTTTAACACTTCCGCTCAATGGTGGGAGCGATCAGGTAATACAACAGAAATATGCTTGCCTGATATTGTATTTCTTTAGGGGATAGAGTTTCTCGCATTGACATTGACATCCTCATTTCCGCATTGAGTTTCTGCTTTCCAAAGGCGACAGCGCCACTCGTGACCAAAAGCATTTCTTTTCCTTCATTTTGCATTTGGGAGATCTGAATTATAAAAAATACCATTATATACATATTTATTTATTGACATCTACCGTACAGATAAAAATCCATTTACAGGTAGAGGACAAGACAAATTACAAATAGAAAAAAAGCTGAAAGGGAACATAAAAAAAAACAAAGAATAGAAATATTAAAATACAAAAAGTCAAATACAAATACAAATACTAAAAGCCAAATACAAATATTATAAAAAAAATAATCCAAATTTGAAAATTATGTCAAACTTTAACTTGGAAAAATTATCAAAGAAAGTATCGCTATGAAAGAGCAGATAATTAACTATGTCAATGAAATGTGAATTAGATTGTTTATTAAGGTAATTTTTTAAATAATGGATTCTACTTAAGATATTTTTTTTGCGGGTTATGTATTTAGGAGCATAAAAATTGAGTAATTGAACCAATGACGAACAATCAGTGTTATTATTTAAAATATAGTAAAAAATTTAAAAACACAGACAGATCTACTACTAAATGCAAGTCTAAAAACTAAAATTAAAATATTAATGAATATGATCCATTCCCGGACTTCCCGAATAATTAAGTGTGCTAAATCCAAACTACTGAACTGTCACTTTTTTAGTGTTTTACCGATAGTTTTTCATCGTACAATGTACGTTTTTTTTTTATATTTTACCCTTTTTCTCATTTCTTCGCGTATATATTAAAGAGTGCTACAAAATTAAAAAGATAAAGAGTTACTCTTTCAAGCGATAATAATCAGGAATAGCAATTATTTAACAACAAAACCCCTCTGGAAATAATTCTGATAGCTTATCTTTAAAGTAAACGGATTGTTTAATCAATCGAACAAGATCAATGAACTTCTATCAAAACATTTAAATAGGCTAACGTAAATAACAAAACAGTCTATTGTTTAAATAAGTTAGACTAATTACTTTTTTACATGTGCTTATTTTGATTAATTTCAAAATTTATTTGAAAAAAATCGACAGTTTTTGCATTAAAAAAGTATAAATAGATAGAAACTATTATTCATGATTCAAATTTAACCATTTATCAGTCCATTTCATAAATAATGTCAACATGGTCTGAATAAATCTAATGATATAAACAAATAAGAAACATACAGAAATCAGCCGCAGGAAGATAAACTGCAGTAACCATAACAGTGATTTGGACCACTTTTGCTCTGAAATAACGAGCCTTTCAGTATACTTTCTTATAAGTTATAGTTATTGAGTATCTGCTACAATAGTCCAAGTCATGAATCTAGATACTGCAGTTTACCTGCCCACGGCAGAAGTAAAGGCTGTATAAACATGGCCACAAAGGACAGAAAAGTCAATTTTGCTTTTCTGATCCTGTAATAGAAACCAGGTATATCATAAGAAATGACTTTTTGCCGTGATTTTATGGAGGATTCCTCTGTCTTCGTGATTACATCACCGATACCCAATAAGATTAGCTTGCATTTTTTAGGTTATTTCCTCAAACGCAATTGAATCTTATACTTAGGTTCTGCTTACACAAGAATATATCACTCAATACACGGAACAATGGCGTTTTTCGCATTGAATTAACATAACTGAAGTGCCGCTTTTCGACGCCCATTGTGCGATTCTATTAAGTTACACAGTAAGTCATTTGTTGAAACAACGTATAGTTTCTGGATTTTTGTTGATAAATTCAAAAAGGTAGAAAATCCATACTGCCTTTAGGTGGGATTTAAGGTAGGCGAATACCCAAAATTGCCCAAAATTCTAAAATTTTTACTATTGCTTTAATATTTTCCAAATTTGGCATAGTGATTTCAAATATAATGAATAATACTATTTGGGCATTTTTTTATTTAAATATAATTTATTCATTTTAAACGGTGTGTTTCCACTAAAAAGAGAGGTTTACAATAACAAGTCTACCACATTAAATTTTCATCCTATGAACATTAATTATGCGTTAAACTCTTCGTTTTGAACTGATGCATGCAATGACCCTCTAGAGTTACATACAAATTACAAGAAAAGAAGTTATTACGAAAAATGTTATAAATTATAACCACAAAAAAAAGATTTTTTTCGATTAACTTACACTTGGACATTTTTTTGAAAAAAACTTATATATTTACACCAGATGTTAGAGGTTCATGGCACAGATATATATTGAAATAGCATCTGTAAAAAATTTCAGGTAAATTAATGTAAAAGTTTTTATACTAGAAGTGTTGGCGTAAACCCCTTTTTTTTAGGTGAAAAACACCGTTTAAAATAAATCAATTATATTTAAATAAAAAAAATTGCCCAAAAAGCATTGTTCATTATATTTGAAATCACTATGCCAAATTTGGAAAAGATTAAAGTAATAGTAAACATGAGTATTCGCCTACCTTAAATGATTGAGGGCATTTACTTGAGTAAATGTACTACCATTATATTTTTACAACTCTAATTATTATAAGGTGCTTAATATTTATAGTTGTTTTACATCCTATAGATACATAGTTACAGCCGGTGCAATGTTTTTGTTCTTAATAAGATTTCAGCTACGGAGAAAAAAGGACATGCAAGAAAAAGGGATGTATTGGACAAATGTGACAGTTTGAGTTAACAATGCGTACGTATTTGAAATTTGAAGATCTAACTATTGAAGCAAATCTTAAATAAGTCAGTTTAACAATTAATAAACAGCTGTCAGCTCTATTATTTTTCTTCAATAAAATGTAATAAAATAGTGGATTTAGTCAAAAACTAATTTAAAAATATATTTTTACCACTTTTACACATATATTACGTTATAATATAAGAAAAAACATCTTTTTCACTGAAAGCATACTTTTCGGATAAGATATATTCAATAACTTCGTTTGTTGCATAAGTTATGCTTTTTACCGAGGGTAAAAAGTCCCTCGTTACAAATCATTACTTATTTTAAGATAATATTTACTGAAAAGCATTAAACACAATAATAAAGCACAGCAGAAATAATACAACCCAATAATAAAGAACAAAAACTTTTTTTAATGTTGATGTTCTCTCAGTGCGTTGTTTTAAATTAGGAATGTCTCTTTTATAAAAGTTCGTGCGACAAACCATTATTCGTTGAACGTGGAATAAATTGCTGATTTGACAATTTCGGTAATGACGAGTAAAAGTGACTCATCACTCATTGAGTTAACATGACACATAAGTCGCTTTTCCACGCTCAGCTCAATATTGCTAAAACTTCTTCCGTAAACAAAAATTAACACAGAGGTGCTTGCTTATGCAAAATTTTTGCATACTTCATTTTCTGATTCTTTTTTTTTTCATTTTCAACTAATTTAGAAAACACAAAGACTCAGTTTATGGTAGAGAAAGCATCATTATCTTGAGATATAGTTATATTTTTTAGGAAAAAATTGTGTATTACTCATTGTGTATTCCAGTTTTAATAAACCTAATATTTTAATTTGCTTAAAAAGGCATAAACAATTGTGAGACTTAATCCTTAAAAAATTAAAATATTTAAATAAGTTTGTTGTTAAAAACTTTTTAAAATAATTTGTTATATCGTTCGATCATGCCCTTCCATTTAGTCATTTTATCTAAAATTTCAAAAAGGTTACATTACACTATTAAATATATTGAATTTTTCTGGTAATAATTCACACACATCAGGCATCCTTTTAACCAGATGAAATGGGAGCGAGGGCAAGCCGGTTAAGTGAAAATTCGGGTAAACTGAAGTGAAATTATATTTTGTATATACTATATTTGATTGCACTTATATACATCGATGAATTGCTTCATAAATTAATATACAAATAAATAACTGTACCCCTTTGTTCAATGTATTCAAGTGTTACAAGTTGCGTATCATTAAAAAATCCATAATTTTTTTTGTTGAAGTCTAGAAAATTGGCAAATTGACCCATAGTTTCATCATTTTTTTTTTCATCAGCATCATAAGAATGGGGAATCGATAACAAAACAAGTCATTTTTAGCTCATTTTTCCATTTTAAGGAAAAAAAATTGGACTGTTTTAAACTGGAGATCCGAATAAACAGAGTAGGATTAAAAGATAGAAAACTGTAAAAAATTCAATTATAAAATAAAATAAAACTATTTTATGACTCAATGTTCTTTCATTCATCATACAAAGAACATGTGGAAGATAATGAAAACAATAGCTGACATACTTTTACGATCCGAAGAATACTATTTAAAAATTCAATAAGTTATTGTGTGCAAATATATAAGAATTATCTATTCTAATAGAATTGTTGTCCTTGACTGCTCATTACAATGCAAGACATAAGATAAAAGGATAAAGAGCAACTGAGTTACAAAAAAGTACTAGTTATATATAATGCAAATTTTAATACCAATTAGGAACATTAAACGAGCAATTAAACTAAGTTTGTTAGTTGGCTTATAGTCAATTACGAGAACTGTATAATTAAATAACATTGTCTAAGGCGCGTTTAGGAAAACATTTTACCTCGGTTGTTATTTGATCCGTCTGTTATTGTTAAGAAGTAATTATTTTTATTTTAAAATTAGACGATAATGAATTTAATTGTATGAGCTGTGGTTGAAACTCTCTGTTAATAAAAAATAAGCTTGATAAAATTAAATAGCTTATACAAAGTTAAGTCCATTTTCCTAATTATATGGCAGAATCATGTTATTAAACTATGGCACTCAGTTTTTGTTAAAAAAAGAATATGTTGATAATTCTAAAAAAATGTTTTCTAAATACTTGAAATAAAACAAGCATTTATTGTTAAATGAGGTTATTACATTCATAAAAAAAATATTTAGAAAACCTTTTCCTTGTTGGTATGTAGATATGATTTAAATAACATCAACTTTCTCTTCGAATGTCGACAAGTACCTCAAGAGATACTGATAAAGAAAACAATTGAGAATTACTATGTGTCAAAGTATTTGACCTGATCAATATGTTTTATTGCTTATCCACTTTTTGATAAGTGTTTGACTTAAAACGCCAAAAAATATCTCTTTGACCCACGAAATATTTCACATAATATTAAAAAAGTGTACATACACCTATAGTTGATTTAATTTTTCAATCGTATCCATTTCTAATATAACAAGCATAACTTCCATGTAAAATATTTGTTAAATTTTAATTAAGTCGAATATATATTCCTCTATAAAGTCTTATAATTCTAAAACAACTCTATTAAACAAGTTGAGAAATAGTTAAACGTGTTTAAGGTTGATTAATACCCAGCATAGAATTTTTTTAATCTGTACCGGAACGTTTAATTCCACAGTACATTTCATACATAAACACGAATTTTAATTGCAAATTGTAAAATTAATGTTAATATTCAATGTCTACAGAAATATCTCAACGTGACAAATTAATCTAATTAATTCAACACGTTGAATCTATATTTTTAAACTGAGACTATTAGATATGACAAACGTGGTTTGCCTACTAAGTTTTAAACATTATTTATCTTGAACTGTTTTCAAGGATGCAAAATTTAATTGATCCATAACTTAATATTTTTTTGTTGTTAGACATTTCTTTGTCGACATTTGTTTTTAGATAGACACAAGCACTGGGATATTTTTCTTACATTTTTAACAAAAACTGAACACATAGATTAAAAAAAAATTCTAATAAAAGTAATATATGTTTGATTATATATAATGCTATTACATGATATCCAAAAAGAACAAATCCTTAAAATTCATTTATTGAAGTTCAAGAAATGCATTGAAGTTTTCTAAGAGGGCCCATTTAACGAAGATTTAATTGGAGGTACACTGTGACTCTTATATCTGCACTGTTACTAATATGTATTTTACATCACCCTCGTGGTGTATTGTTCATAATTTATAAATTTATGTTTTTCAGTTTTGTATTTTATGTATAATTAAATTTTCAAATAACTTTTTTAAAAAAAAATAACCATGCTTAAATTATACATGCCTTAATAATAATATATATAAAGTGTTTTATATATTGTTATTAAAAGGCACGGATTAACTCTTATCATCGTAAAAAAAAATTCTGCCGATTACATTGAATGCATTAAGGGGGTTCGGTATGTTGTATATCGGTAATGTTAAATTGGTAAATTGCAATGTACCTTTTCACAATAACTACTGATCAGATCATCTTAAAATTTTCTATGTGTGTTATACCAACCTTATATATTAATTTGAGGTTAAAAGTTTTTTTTAAATAACTGTTACATTTTTTAAATAAAATAAGTTTTAAAGTACCCAAAAAATCATGAAATTTTTCACTTATTTGCTTCATAAATTTTTTTTCACTTTAGTTTTATTAAAATTTATAACCTCAGATTAATCTATACTATGTATTACATCATATAAAAAAAGTTTAAGAGAAAACATAGCATAGTTTTTGAGAAAAGGTACATCGAAGTTCAAAAAAATCAAGTTATGATAAAAACGCGTTTAAAGTTTTTATTGTTAATCCCTTTCCTTACGAAGCCATGACATTAAAAAGGCTTTTAATGTCAAAAATTTTGTTCTAATCGTCTTGATACTTTGTGATATTATTAATAAAGGTTGTAATAGTATTTTAAGCCAATAATTTTTGTTTTGATTTTTTCACCGATTTTGGGGTACTGAACCCCCTTAAGTCATATCAGATTCAACAATGTGACTCATAGTTATTCCCCATGACTTTTTATCACTATCTTTTGAAGCACTTGTAGACATTCGAAGATAAAGTTGGTGTCACCTAAATCATATCTACATACCAACAATCAAGTGATTATCTAAATATTTCTTATGAATGGACTGACCACATTCAACAAGAAATGCTTATTTTACCGGATACCGGACGAATTCTATATACCGCTATTAAAATATCACCATTTACGTTGGAAAATGGCATATCTTCCATTTAGTTACGTCACTTTTCCCTTGTTCAGTGAGATTAAATTCTTTACACTCTTAAAACAAACACTCCTAATTTAACTCAGTCTGAGTGGATTTCACTCCTCCAGACTGGAAAATGCACTTCTCCTTTTGGAGTGGATCCTTTGTGTGTTAAACCTCCGACAGGATCACTCCAAACGAGTGATTTTAACTCAGTCTGAGTAAATATGCATGCCTTTACGGTGTCGAAAATGCACTTCTCCAACTGGAGTGGATTTCACTCTTTTGTTTTAAGAGTGTATGTATTTAATTATTTATGTATTATGTAGTTAATTATTTATGCATTGTGTATTTAATTATTTATGCATTAAGTATTTATTATTTATTATCTGAATAATTATTTAATGTTCTTTGCACAACACTATATTTTAACACTTCCGCTCAATGGTGGGAGCGATCAGGTAATACAACAGAAATATGCTTGCCTGATATTGTATTTCTTTAGGGGATAGAGTTTCTCGCATTGACATTGACATCCTAATATATAAAATACTAAAAAATTTACTTGTTCAATAATTGAAGCCATCCTCCCCAAAGCCACGCCGGATTGGTCCTCTCTGGTAACGACGGCTGAGCCCAGCTTAACAACGATTCTCCGCGCATCTCTCAGCTGACTTCTATAGGCAAACGCCTTATGAGAACAGCTCTCCGGATAATCCAACTGCCGATGGATGCTGCTGCGAATTGCTGCCAATCCCCGCCGATTATTGTGAACCAGGCGATGTATTGGGGTAATTGGGGAGCTGCGAAGCACCGAACGTAGCAGCATTGCGTTGACCTGAAATGGAATGAGAAGGATTGAGTGAGCGCTGAAAACTGCGTGTAGCCAGGTAAATAGATCGTAGAAAGTAATGAAAAGGTTTTGGTAAACAGCTGCTGACTCGTTACGTGTATCCGTTGACCTGCCCGCATTGGTGTTATCAAACACAGGAACTTGTCTGCTGTATGGCTGGTTTCTCAATGTCGGATTGGGCTATTGTTTGTTTTGTGCATAATAAAGAGATGGTAGCCCACTATTTTGGAGTAGTTATTTTATTTCTTATTTATTAAGCAAGAGAAATATGTCATTTGTGACGATCATTTTTATAAATTTGAATAAAGTATTCAATAAAAGACAAATAAATTATTCTTTTATTCCTTTTTTAAACTTTGATTTCGTTTTCTTTACTATTAAAAATTCGTTTCAAAATTATTTTTAATTTATTTAATAAAATATTAGGTTTAACATGATTTATAGATTTTTAGTTCAATTTTTTTCTTTATTTCTTGTATTTAACAAATAAATAACTAATCCTATTAACTACTTAATTAACCTACCTTTGGTCGAGGAAAGTTTGCAGAAAACGTGTGTATGAAGCTGTTTTCCATTTAAAGCAGAGCTAATTATTTCAAACTTAAGAAATTACTTTATTAAGATTAATCCAGTAGATATTGTATAATTATTTAATTGTCTTGAGAAGATTTTAAGAAAAACCGACTTTAAATTATTATGAATATAGTATATTCATACCAAGATTCAAGTAATTACTGAATTCAAAGAGCACAAAATCCTTGATTAATTTTCTTCAAGAAACATTGACGCCCGGTTAATAGAAAACTACTCTCAAAATAGAACCGTGAAATCGATTCTTGTAGTAATTCACTCAATGAGAAGTACAAATGAATAAATTTATGATATTTCGATTTGATTTTTCGTGCATTTGAATAGGCGTGTGTTTTAGTATCTCGACAAAATAATCATAATTTTCAAAATATCAAAGTTAGTA
Organism: Hylyphantes graminicola; assembly: GCA_023701765.1. Taxonomy (NCBI): domain Eukaryota; kingdom Metazoa; phylum Arthropoda; class Arachnida; order Araneae; family Linyphiidae; genus Hylyphantes; species Hylyphantes graminicola. The sequence continues at coordinate 24,341,210 of CM043123.1, read as the reverse complement.
AAAAAATATATTTATATCAAACTGTATAAAAATAATGCAAATATTAGTGTTTTCATGGTAGAAGTTAGATGAAAAGAAACTGTAGAAAATTAACATAAGTAGTTTAAAACTGATAAAATTGCATTTATCCCAATTTAAAACCGAAAGTAGTCAAATAGTTAATTTCTTATATGCTTCCTTCAGGAGTTTTAAGTACTGCCTTTCTCAACTTAATAAAAGATATAATATATTGAAATTTATCTCAAAAGTATTAATTTAATACGTTATAACAGTTAAATTTCCTTCTGCCCATAGAACACTAATGAAATTTAATATGCTCAAACGTACAATTTTCAGTATAACTTTGAAATTATTTGATTAAGCTTACGCTTTTTCTTGGATCATCCATTGCATAAATAAACCGCAAATCTTATTTCTACACTGTATTGATTAATTCAAATCAAAATATTAACTTTTTAATTTAACGAACTTTTTCATTACCTTCTTAATAAAATATTTATAGTAGTTATTATGCATTCACATCCACACTAATTGAAATAAAATATATTTCATGGATGAATCTGTTGATTGAAACAACCACACGAAAAACTTCACTGCTATCATTAAACATTTATTTATTATCCGCTGATGACCTTTATTATAAGACTGTACACGGAATAGTGACGCTTCTGCAATTTTAACTCAATGGGAAAGGCACCAGTTTTCCGCGAGCCTAGCAATATCATGGTAACTAAAATTATGCAAAGGCGTTCGCGTGACTACACATAACAAGTGTAGGTAATCCACAAAATACAAAAAAAATTGAAGGACAATAAGGGTATTTGAACTGTTTAAATGGAACTTCTTACTCTTGAATGATTTAAATGCATCTTTTGAGGTATTTTTAATCAAACCTGATTTGCTTTAGTAAATTAAACATTATTTGTTAATTAGTTATGGACTTGTTCATAAATTTTTTCATATTTTTAAGCACGGCCTAATTTTAACTGTAAGACATATTGTTTGTATCAGCTTTTTAACTAATCGAAAATGAATTTTAATGATTAAAAAGTTTACATTTAAACTGAATATATGTTACATTTAAAACACCATTGAATATTCACTAAATTAGATAGTCAACATGAAAAATCATTTAACTTATCCCAAAATATAAGTGTTGACTATTTTCTATAAATATTATCATTCTTTAAAAAGAGATCGAATGTCCCGTTCTTCGCTTTTCAAAATCTCCATATTTTATTTCATTACCATATTGTGTGAGGAAAGGTGACCCATTTCCCTTTGAGTTAGCATAAGAGATAAGCCACTTTTTCGCGCACTAGATGATATGAGCTTAACAAGGAATATTCAACGAATGTCACGCATAAAGAACTAAATGAATAAATCAACATATTTATTTAAGAAAAATTTTCTCTTAAAACTCAATGTCATCTCTCGTGATCCTCTCAACAATTGTTTAAATTGTCAAAATTTATATGCCTTGATATTTAACGGACACATTTTTTTATCATTCTATAAAATTTCATGTTCAAAAATTATCTTATGACATCAAAAGCTTTATTTTCAGTTGTTCAAAGTTCTTAAATCAAATAAAATAGCAAGATAATGTGAAACTTAATTTTCAAAATTATTTTCATTCAAAATTTTTACCAATAAAAACACACAATTACTGAAAAAATCCCTTATTTTAATAAACAATAATATGCTACTTAAAATGTTCAGAACCATTCATGTGCGATCTAGCATACGAATCTTATGAATAAGTTATTAACCACACAAATGTACAAGATTATATTTAATATATTTTCATACGAAAGTCCTTTATATAAAATAATCTAGTATCATTCACCGTAATTAGTATTATTTAATATGCGTTCTGTACATCCCACCTCCAGCTATGAAATAGTTAAGAATTGTTTTATAGCATATTAAATACATAGGTAACTTTCTTTTCTCAATAATTTTAACATCAAACAGAATTTACATAATTTATAAAGATTTTAATCGCAGATACTTTTAAAACTTTTGGGGAAAGTTTCGTGTCTTCGGAGTAAATATGTGTATTTACAATTATATTTAATTTATCATTATCAAAAGTTTAAAATAACAACAGCGGTCTTTTTTTCCCTTTGAGAATTGGAGCATACAAGCGAATGATGTCATGTGAAATACACTGAGAAAAATGAAATTTTAGAATCTGTGAGTAAATATGTTTTCATTTTTAAATTAAATATTTTGTTTCAAATTTGAATACCCAATGCTTTCAATATTCTAAAATACCAGACATACTCAAAACTACTTCTTACGTACGTATATACGTTTTCATTTTAAAATTAAATATTTTGTTTCAAATTTGACTACCCAATATGCTTTCAATATTCTAAAATACCAGACATACTCAAAACTACTTCTTACGTGTTAGATGTAGAACATTTCGTCAGGGTCGTTGGCCGAAAGGTTACGGTTTTAGGCTCGAGATACAATCTCTTTTGAAGGTGGAGATTCGTATCCCAACAACTGCCATTGTTTTGGATTTTTGATACTTTAAACTATCCTCAATTTAAGAGAATGCTTATACTGAATTTCAAGGCAAAAAATATACTTGAAAATGAACAATTAAAGTCAATTTCATTTCATTTTTGAAAAATTTATACTTCAAAATTTACACCAGGTGTTTCGTTTTTGAGTATACGGTTTCAGAAATAAATATTATGTGTTTCGAACTTTCACTATTTTGACTATGCGACGTATTTAGATTTGAATTTTTTTTACACATTTTTTAAAATGTCAATTTTAGAGTGTTTTGTTACTAGAAATAAACACAAAACAAGGCAAAACAAATTTTAGTAATAAATATTTGAGACTTAACTTTAAAGTGTTTTAAATAAAGTGTATAGTTTTTTTAATGTTTTCTAAACTTATTCATAAGTTGTTATTATCCACTTTTCTTTATCCCAAAATCGATAATAAAACAATTACATAAAACTATACATAATTATATACCAATGTATAATAAACCGTAGATTAACTAATATACTGATGATCATTGTTCAATTTTGTTACAAATAATTTGATATGTTGAAAACTTAAAAAATTCAAACGAAAAATGTTTTATAAAAAAAAAGTATCTAAAAAAATATTTTCTAGGTTTGTCCCTAAATTCTTTGCATAACGTAATCAAATATCTAATAATAAAAAGGCTCTCCATCTTCCACTTAAGTAATAAACTTTAAAGAAATAAATTTTAAAGCCAAAATATCCTTAATCGAGGTGTTTACAGAAAGGCCGAATCTTTTCTCAGTTAAGCTATTATGTACTCAAATAAATTTCAATTCCCCGTCGGTTGACTTTAGCATGTGTTCAGTGTTAACGACTTCGAAGGAGATTGCACGTAAATCTATGATTCTGGTCTTGTGGGGTTAACGAGTACACTAAATCTAAAAATTACTTTAGTTATCTATTTACCCCCGGTTGCAGAAAAGAAAAACACACAGCTTGCTGCTAACCTATAATTCTAGAGTGATTATAAAATCAATATTCAAGGCCGAAAGCGAAAATGAAAATATACTTTCCAAAAATAGCTCCACTCGCTCAACTATTTTTCCTGATAATAATATTTTTATACATTGGTCTTAGAATTGCATCAAACTGTTTCGTTTTATTTGTGAGAATTTGCTATAGTTTCTAAAAGATACATGATCAAATTAATTATTAGCTAACTACAATTATCAAAATTTAATTGCCTCTAAACCAAATTGACGTATTATAAGGTGAAAAAGTAAACTTATTTAGCATATATATTAAAATTAAGACTGTGCTAATTACACAAAGTATACTACAAATAAATTACCTTATGTCAAGATGTAATAGGGTATGCATACCTAATTTAAAGTAACTGTATATATATAAAAATGTGAATTTGTATTATCTACCTCAACACAAGATAATTTATTTCTAAAACTGAAAGTATTATGAAAACCTATACAAATATAACGATTAAAAAGGAAAAAATTAGTAGTAATTTATATTTGTGCCAGGAATAAACTTAAAGTGAATAAAAATAAAATTAACAAAAATACCAGTGCACTACATAATACTTAAAAAGTATTTGGGTTACATAAAATGTTGGGTAACACTAAATTTATAAACATTTTTAATTTTTGGGTGGGTTTTTTTTGGTACCACTTATTTTAAAACATAGAAATTAATGTAGGTAAACTTACTTGAAGGCATAGCTGCGTATGATGATGCATTCACACAAATAGAATTAATTAGTACTCTTATGCACTTAATATTTCTAAGAGCTCCTCAACAAAACCCGCGAACTCTCTTTCGCCACAAACACCAGAATTATGAACTCAATAAAAACGGTATAACGATCGAACTAAAAATTTCAAATTCAAAGTATCAGGCCCGCCAAAGAGCTACTCAATAAAACCAACGTATCTTGTTCGCTTTTACAAAATTAATATACTCAATAATAGCCACGACGATATACTCAATAGCCCCGATCTCTAGTTTAAACTCGTAAAATGAAACTTTAAAACAACCAAACAGAGTTTTTCGTTATAGGCTCCAACACTAAACTAAAATCTCAATCACTAAATATTCACTACTGCAAAATTCTAGACTCAATAACCGCGAAATAAAGATTAAATCTCAAGAATTGGAGCGCCAAAGGAACAAAAGCGATAATAACGGGATTAATCTGGAATAGATTGCCCTCTGTTGTTCCAAACAAAACCACGTCCATTTATTTATCTCATTCAACAAAGGCAAAAACAATTATTTACTATGAATCACGGATCCTATAAACCCAGCTACTGTTTCTAAAATATCCGCAAGATAAGATCCGGTTACTTTTATTGAATCAATTTTTGACCAATCACTCGGTGAACTGTTCCATTGTTGAGGTTCTTCGATTTGACAAAGCTATAATTGTTATTTTTGTCACATACGAGTTTAATATTTTTATCAACACTATTCAAATATTTAAAGCATACTTCAGTGTAGTAAAGTGGCTGCAGTGGCTACAAAGTAGTAAAGCGCGGCTTAGTAAAGTGACTACATTTGAAATTTGAACATAGACATATTTTGATAAGCATTTTTCTATCGGACTCTATGACAAAAGTCTGCAACCTAAATTCCGACAGTATAATCCCTACAGACGAAAATCCCGACTAGCTACCATTAGAGTGAGAGCCCAGGGCCCCCAGACCTAAGTCATTTTGGCAAGGATGAAATGTACGTATTTAGGTTCGGTTTTCATTTACTTTTAGTGTATGCATACCCGTTAGAGTGGACCGACGGCCAATTTACAGGTATCGGGTGCAAAAAGTAGGTAAAATATAAGTTAACCTAAGTCATTTTGGAAAGGCTGATTTTTACATATGTTTTAGAAAGTAAGGTTAAAAGTTCGTAATAATTTTCCCAGACACTTTCCGTGGGCCGATATTTCTCCCAGACTCTTTAAACGTCTTCATCAAGCTCAGACTTTGTCAATCACATATAGCGGCGTGAGATAGCGCTACAACCGTTCTCGGACATCAAGGAAGGAAGTTAAGCAAAAAAGAACTATGTGTCCATTGGAGATATGGTTGGTTGATTGACATATATATTCCGGTTTGTGTGCTTGATTATTGGAGATGTGAAAATGTAGTAAGCTAGGCAGCTATGACAACTTGTTTATTAATCTATTTTCGAATTAATTTTTTTCAATTAAATCGATATGATATTCTTTTACCGGAATATAAGTCAATCAACCAACCATATATCCAATAGACACATAGTTCTTTTTTGCTTAACTTCCCTTCCTAGATGTCCAAGAACGGTTGTAGCGCCATCTCACGCAGCTAGATGTGATTGACAAAGTCTGAGCTTGATGAAGACCTTTAAAGCGTCTGGGAGAAATATCGGCCCACGGAAAGTGTCTGGGAAATTTATAATGCACTTTTAACATTATTTTCTAAAACATATGTAAAAATCAGCCTTTCCAAAATGACTTAGGTTAACTTATATTTTACCTACTTTTTGTACCCAATACCTCTAAATTGGCCGTCGGTACACTCTAACGGGTATGCATACACTAAAAGTAAATGAAAACCGAACCTAATCACGTACATTTCATCCTTGCCAAAATGACTTAGGTCTGGGGGCCCTGGGCTCTCGGTCTACATCCAGAGAGGGTGAAAATTCCGACAGGGGCGAAATCCAGAGAGGGTGAAAATTCCGACAGGGGCGAAATCCAGAGAGCGTGAAAATTTGAAAGGGGCGAAATCCCGACTGAGTGAACATTCCAAAACTAAAATATTTAACAGCGTTACATAATTTTACGTATTACATGATTACATTATGTTGAGGAACATACATTGTGTCTCTTCTTTGAGCAATTTTTTTTAATTTGCTCATATTTAAGCATTTATATTTATTGAGTTGTCGGGATTCCGTCCTAAGGGTAATATTTTAGATATTTCAGCTATCAGGATCCTTAGGTGTTTTGTGATTTAGGCTTTCGATAAATACGTCCATTCTCCACCAATGTGATCTCGATTGGTGAACCAGAGTATTAAAAATATTATAGACAAGTGCCAGTTACAAGTTTGTGAAGCCACTTCTAATGATATTTTAAAGACTTTGCAGGTGAATGACAATCCATAGTTTACGATCGAAACATCAATGTTTAAAACAATTGAAAATCAAGCACTTTCACCTATGGCCAATGACTTGCATATCTGTTTCATGTCTCAAGATGAGTACTTTGCACTGAGGTGTTGAAAAAAATGCTGTAATGTTGCATTCAATTGCATTATTTGTTATCAAGTGTGAAGGTTACTAGCTTTTCTATTGTGAGGAACTACGTAAATGAAATTTAGAGTGTTTAGTGTATGGAAAGTCTGCCTTGGAAACGGAACTTTGATCACCGTACCTTAAAAGGGAACGTTTGTGCGTAGCAACATATTTAAATTCATCATAACAAGTAAGTCAAAATATTTTTTATTTCATTTTGTGAGATGTAGTGTTTATGAAAAATGAATGTATTGTAATATTTGTGGACAGTTTAAAAATAAAATAATGGATATTTTATAATATTTGTCTAATGACAAGTAAATAAAAAAATGAATATCAAACTGTAATACATAAACAATATATAATTAATAAACCACTTTTGTATATTTATTTAACACAGTGACAGGTAAAATGTCTGTCAAACTATTTAAAAACTAATTGTACTTTTTTCATCATACTAATATTATTCATAAAGTTTCATAACTGTCGCACAAAAATCTTACACCATTATAAAAAAAAAATCGCAATATACTTGCCTTTCCTACATATCTTTCTCTTTTAAATAAGCGATAAATTTTCAAATATAGTTATTAAAGCAACTAAGACAGTACATTATTTAGCCTTCAGTAAATATGGTAGTTTATTTTAGGTAAAATATTGCAATTAATATCAAAAAACCATTTTGAGATACATTAAAATAATAGGGTATTGAAAAATGAGTAAAAGTTGTTTTACTTTTGAAGTTAAAAATATGTTTTTGTTATCATTTAAAATGATTTTGTGCTGAAAAATATAACTGCACTAAGTTTTACAATAAATATTTTTTAAGTAATAGGTAACATAGAGAAATTAATTGCTTTGATATTTTCTTTACATTTTATTAACTTCATAATTTTAAAATAGTGTAAAAAATATGACATTTTTACATGTAGTCATGCAATGGAATAATGATGTTTTTTAACAGTTATAATATAATAGTTTAATAGTTATAATATAAGGAATTTGGAAATTTTTATTTATTAATTATTTAACAGAAAAAAAATATAAATGATACATATAATAATACAAATGAACTATTTTTAAATGTTAAGATAAAAACTTCTTATAGTTTGATTTTAGTAAGGGATTTTTTTTTTTGTTAACCAACATATATTAATTTTTCTGAAGTTTATACATAATAATTTATTTCTTAGTTTATAGTTATGATATTTTCGTGTATTTTATAATATAAATTTCAAAGAACAGAGAAATTTTGGCATTTACAGGTGGTTGCTTTAAATAAACGTTAAAGTGTGCAACTGTTACTACCGCGCCGAAAGTACTTATAAATAATCTCATGAGAAGAGGTGCTTGACGATGTTCTCAACATAAACAATGGTTGCGATAATCTGTCACTAAATAACCTCATTCTTACACATTTTTATCACAAATTGATAATGCAAAGCAGGAAACAAAAATATTCCGGACATGCTGTTGTTGTTTCGCATTAACTTGCTTGAAAGTCTTCGTCAGGAACATCCATCATCGTATATCAATACTCGCCAGAAAACCATCATATTCTTTTCAATTATTAAACATTAATTCTCAAGACTTCTAAAGAAGATTAAAATGAGATTTATTTGGAACTGGGTATTCAAATAGACGCAAAAACAAAGCATGCTTGCTTTTTCGCTGAAATATCACAGATTATCGTGAAAATCCATCTAAATAACATGATCAACTTTGAGTATATAATAAAAGAGTAGCTATGAAAGAACAACATTTGGACAACCAATTGTTGGGGTTTGGTTGAATGAACGTGAAGTTGGTGACGGATTTGAAGTGTTGAATAAAGCTATCGAACTTAATTTGTCTTAAACGTCGAACGTCTTCTGTCCACAACCAATAAATGTCATTCCGTTGAAACATATTTTCTATTAAAACTAAAGAACGTAACCCTACACACTTTCTGCCCGGAGACACACCCTACACACTTCTACACTGGCCCGGATTGCCGAATGGTTTGGACCATTATGCTAGCAGTCTGCGCGCTGTAATGGGTGCAGGTTCGATTCACGCCTTCGCCCTGGGTGTATATTCCTTTCTCTGTAACAGTATAAATTATCTCTGTGTCTTACTTGCCGAAGGCTTTATAAGCTGGCCTCTGATCAAGTACATAAGCCGGAATATATTTGTTCCTATCGTGTACCAAATTTGAAGTCTTTATCGTTTTCGTTCTTCAATAATACCTTTAAAACCAAAAACGTTCGTTTGCCTAGTTAATGACCTTGCAGTTATAACATTCTCAGATAATTTTTTCAACAAAAAGTATTAAAAATGGTTGGTTTTTTGTCATAAAAAGATTATGCTTCATGAATAAAATTTTAAAATACGGTTTAGTTAAAAAAGAGGAATAAATTATCAGTGCTGCATTTCGGCACAAAGACTTTACATAATTCAGTCGTCAGTGTCCGGACGAAACTGATTCCAAAAATTTTATAAACATTTCAAGACGAATTTTAAATCACTCTAGGTAATAAACCTGCTGAAAAAAATTATTGAAATCATTAAAAACTATCTATAATTTTTTTATTGATTGTTTGGAAACTTTAGAGCGTCACTTTTAACTTTTTTAGAGAAAGACGTATTGAATATGAAAAATATTGATCCCACTCTATAAGACGTTAAGCAACATTATCGTACTATAGTTCGAAACTCATTTTTATTAGAATAATAAGTATTTCCAAACCATTTTTTTATCAATTATAAAAATCGGTTTGAAACTTTCTAAATAAAAATTTATCTAAAAAAATCTAAATTAAAAATAATATTTTTTAAAGTAATAAGAAAGTAATCGGCTTTAATAAAGAAGAAAAGAAAGATTTAATAGAATATATAAAATAAAAGTTTAGAATATTGAATAAAAAGAATAAGCAATACTATAAAATAAGTTTTGAATAACAGATATTAAAATATTTCCATAACATTCTTTAGTAAGCTTAATTTTAATTTAATTAAAGAAGCCTTTAGGGAAGAAAGTACCGATGCTTATCAAGCGAATAATTGTAACAGAGATTAGCTTGGTTGACTATAGGTTTCTACAAAGAGAATGGTTTAAGTTCTTCTTTTGTTTGAAATCTCTTTGCCCAAGATAAATTTAAGTGGGTTCATTTATAACTTGAGAGATTAGAAAGTGTTAAAGGTTTAGAGCAAAAGTAAGGGAGTAAATATGCGTAATTGAAAGAATTATTTCTTGAATTATTTCGCTTCTATTTTATTGAAAAGTGATTAATCAGATAGTACGTGTTATTGTCAACACGTCACGCAAAACTATTTCAAAACCTACTTTGGAGATTGCAAACGTTTTTTAACAAGTCTATATTTAATTATTTACATATAAACTCTTTAATTCTAGAAAGTAAACATTACGTTGGAGAAAAATAACTAAAAAGTTAGTAAACGTTGATAGTAAACTTTATAATTCTATTAGATAAGCCTTCTTTTTACTAGTTAGATTTCAAACTTCTCCTGAGAAGAGATACTGCCTCATGTGTACAGTGGTGGAAATTGATTTATGAACTGACAGTTTTTTAACATTATTTCTTTATTAAATGCATTTTTATCGATTTAAATTTTATATACTATACTGGCTTTGCATTATAAATTATACACGCAAATAATATTTTATATAAATTCGTAAACAATTTATTTTGTTGATATTTTAGTTTTAGCATAGGGAAATTGATTTATGAACTTTTACATTCAATCTCAATTAATAATTGCTAAAACTATTTTTTGTCGCTAATGCTTCCTTGATTTTGTTTCTCATAGACAACACAAAACTTTGGGTCAAGTTTTGGTCAAGCAATTTGCATTTTTTAATGATTAAGTCCTTCTATTCCATAACTGATGCACACATCATTAAAACCATACTCCATTTGAGTAAATTATTCAAACCAATTGATCTCAGACATTATTCTTGGGGTTTAAGTCATGGCTATTGGCAGGATGATCTAAATGAACAACACTTAGTCCTTTAACCAGTCTTCCATTTCGTTAGAAATGTGGATACTTGCATTATCATGCATAAAAATCTAATCAAAAGCATAGTTTTGCCATGCAAAAAGGAATTAAAGAATTTTCTAGAACTAATCTGCAATAAAGTGATGTTTGTCAGCCCTTTAGAAACATAACCTTGTTTCTTCAATCATAAGATATCGGGGCCCAAACCCTCAAACTTCCACCACTAAGATTTCTGCTGAAGACAGATCTTGGTTATTTCCAAAGATCCTTTCAATAACATTTTAAACCATCACGTCCATCCAAATAGTACTTTTTTTCATCAGCAAATGTCACTGTTTCCCATTTTTCTCCCTCCACCCCCACCCAATCCATTTCCATGTAGTTACGACTATATTTTAATAGCCTGTTCTTGTGGTGAAGAGTAAGCTTTGGACCAGCCTTCATTTTGGAACATTTCAAGTTCGACGACGATATCAATATTTGTCCTACTCTTCTGGGAGTTACAGGAAGTGATTGTTCATAACAAATTCGCCCTGTAATGCACAAATGCTGACAAAAATGGTAACTTTTTGGGATACAAGTCCAATAATCCTGCTTTTGTCCCTCGTCCCAAGAGGGTTACACCTTTTTTAATGATGGTTTTTGTCGAAGTCATTATGATTCTTCAAATATTTATCAATTATATTTATTGATCCTTTAATTAACATGCTAATTTCCCTTGCATATTTGTTACAATATTATATAAGGGTCATTTTTTACCTTTTTGGCTTCAGGCAGTCCCGCAAGCTTTCCTATTTAGCAAAATGGGAATAAAACAGATAAATTTCAACAAATTTGGCCTTAATCTTATTTATAAACACTGATAGTAAGCTCCTCTGCAGTTCAAATGAAGAACTAGTTAAAATATTTGGTACCTGGGTTCAAAATAAATTTGAGTTCATAAATCAATTTCCATCATTTGGCATGCTTAAAAACTAAAATTAGATATATTTTTATTCAATATAATTTTTTGAAAAAATTTATGTGTGAAATTCCTTTATTGTGCTCTGAATATCCAACACACACAATTTAAATTGTTAGCACTGAATACAAAGCGATATCTGGTGAAAAGAATGTTAGTTCATAAATCAATTTCCACCACTGTATTAAAAATCTAAAGCAAATATATTTTTTGTTTTTTTTTAACTATTACGTACAATTTAGGATTACCTATTAAATAAAAATTTTCATAATTCATTAGCAGTGAATATATAGATAAGAAAAGTGTAATTTTTTTAAAATTCATTATCATAATTATTTTAAATTTAAAAATTTACAATAATTGATTAAAAATACAAATTTAGCTTTTATTATTATTTTTATTGTAAAACGTTTGGTGCAAGCGGTGCCAGCAAGTGTGGCCTTCATTTTTACGGAGTGGCGATACAGCCTAAAGCAGTGACATTTACTGCTTCTGCTACACTACAAGGGAGCCTGCTGATTCTAAAAACGTGGTTTATAAACATTGGTTAATTAAACGGAAATGGATTCAGAATTCAAATTTGGTACACGAGTTACCATGTATTTCAAATTTTGTATTCATTTACAATTTTTCTGTGGCATAACAGACGTTTCATATAATGTAAAAATATACGGATATAAAAAGGCAGATTTTCTTTTTACATTATATTGTATTTTTCTGGCACACGAGTTGACAATTTTTTCTGTTTAGTTTAGTTTGAATTATCGTCGCACTAGAGCTACACGAAGGCTATTGGCGACGTTCGTCATATTTTAGAGCCACAGTCAAGTGACGAGCCGACACCTGTGCAGGCACCCAACTCAATCGTAAAAGGCGACATCGTACGCAGCGTTGGGACTTTGAAGGATATTTAACATGCACTTCCTCTACAAGGGTTATTATTCGTCGGACATATTTGGCTGCACGGGCCGTTTATAGGTTGGCAGTTATTTTGGTGATCTTCGGACCCGAACCCGAGACCTTTCGCATGCTAGGTGAATGCCTAACCGACTGGGCTCCACAGCCCCCAAATTTTTTTCTGTAAAAACCACATACTTTTTTACGGTGTTTTGTAGTGTATATAATTACCTTTAAGTGTATTGATTAATTAAAAGGTTATTGGCAGTCGCGTGTAGTGTTACACCCCCTTAGATTTAATTAAACATAGGATTGCTTAAAGTAATGCCGATACAGAGTTATTTGAATTATAAGTAAACACCCTATTCTCAATATTTATTAAAATAATTTTGCTTAGGTCGAAATCATATTTTTAATTAATAACGTAAGTATAATACCATACAAAAAGCAATGAGGTTTTAAAAAATAACAATTAAGGCTGAAAAAACTTTCGGCTTTTAAGTCTTTAAAAAAATTAACTGTGATTTTGGTTAGCAGTTAAACTTTCCACTTGTAATAGTTAACTTAAATAATTACGATACTGTTAAGAAATTTATTACAATTGTGGTGGATATTTTAACTTAATTAACGACAACTCAAAAAAGAGTTGAAGTATGTTTTCAATAAATGAATGGGATTTCGAATTATTGAAGAACATTTATCAAAGCTGTGGCATATTTTCCATAAAATAAACAAAACCTGATATATGAATATTTGTTTTATCATTTTGTGACAAGTAGTTTGTTTTGAATCTGATAAATAACACAACATAGATTCAGATGCTCCACTTTTTAAAACAATTCCGTAAACACAAAGAAGCTGATTAAATTATTGGAATGAATCCGGTACTTTTACAGATATGGTCAGAACTTTTTGTTTTATGCATACTGCTTAAAGAAAATAAAGAAAAAAGATTTTTGAAGCACAATCAAGTATGTGAGCAACAAAAACAAAATATTTACCCAGCATTTTTGAAGTTTTCATGAAAATTATTCTGCATAAAAAATTCTAAACTTTTCTTCAATAAGGTGATACACTAATATTATATAAAATTTAATAGGATGATATATCAAGGTAATATTTCATTAAACATCCTATTAATTTTTTCAATTTGAATATTTCTTATCACTCAACTAGAATATCGCACGACCTTCTCAATACTCGATGATCGCCACGAGCTTATTATTTATGTATGTATCCGTTTCCGGCTGCCTATTTCTAGCCTCCTTTATGAGCTTTAGCACAGCCAATTACTCCTCGTAATTTGGAACCCTAGTCCAGTGACGAGGTCAACACCTGAGCGGGCACCCAATTTCGGGCTACTTATTGTTAATTGTAATCCAATGGTATACCCCTGGCCTAAATTTAGGTGTATGAGTTTGGGGCCGGGGAGGCCTAGTGGTTAAAATCTCTGATCATTACGCTAAAAGTCTGTGCACTGTACCGGGTGCGGGTTCGATTCCCGCCTGTGCCCTGAGTGTAATTTCTCTCTGTGTGTTAGTAAAAATTCTGTCTGCGTCTGTCAGACTTGACGAAGGTTTATAAGCGGGTCTCTTAAGAATCTACGCTTAAGAAACTATAAAATTATTATTCATTTTAAGGAAATGTTTATCTGCATTTTAACGACATTTCTGTTAAAAAAAACCTCAAATTTATCTAGATTAGTATGGGAGATATCAGCAATCAGCATTTAAATAAAATAACCATCCATTCTTGTGGTTATTATGCCCTTAAAATCTTTATTTATGACAGAAAACAAGCCCATTTAGACAGTTAACAGACTCTATTATGAATCACATATATCATGCAAATTGCAATGTAAAAATTTGATTTAAAAAAAGAAGCACAATGAGTATTAATAATTGTTTATTTTCTGCGAATGTGCATTTTGTATCTTTTTTCTTATGTTTTCGTGATTTTATGTATTTCAAATGATATTGTTCAACTTATAAATGAGCCCCGTTCCCAAATTCATAAATTTGTTTGCACCCGTCACAGACGTGTAATAAATTCGACGCTAAAATTGTTAAGTCAAAAAGCGTTGCTTGAAGACCAAGGTAAGGCTAAAGATATTTTTACTTTGTATATAAAAGTTCTAAACTAAACAAGGTATCAATATTCAATAGGAGTAAATATTGCCAAATACCACAGTCAGACGCTGTATAATTTACTACTCCTAACATTATTGGTCAATCTGAAGTAAAGTAGTTAAAAAGTACAAGTATTGGAGTAATCAGTTTAGGTATAATACGACAATTCCATAATCATCTAAGACATTCCAAAAACATTACAGCACATTTTTAGTAGTGAGTCGTAAATTACACTTTAAAACTGCTTGCACGTATTATAGAATACAAAAACTCAATTACAATATCGAATCTATGAAAAGGTAACTTAAAAAACTTTAAAAAAACATTAATAATAATAATAATAATAATAACAATAATAAAATAATAATAATTATAATTACTACTACTACTAACTACTACTAATAATAATAATAATACTAATAATACTAATACTAATACTAATAATACTAATACTACTACTACTACTAATAATAATAATAATAATAATAATAATAACAATAATAAAATAATAATAATTATAATTACTACTACTACTACTAACTACTACTAATAATAATAATACTAATATTACTAATAATACTAATACTAATAATACTAATACTAATACTACTACTACTACTAATAATAATAATAATAATAATAATAATAATAATAATAATAATAATAATAATAATAATAATAATAATAATAATAATAATAATAATAAATAATAATGATAATGATAATGATAATAATAATAATAATAATAATAATAATAATAATAATAATAATAATAATAACAATAATAACAATAACAATAACAATAACAACAATAACAATAATAATAATAATAATAATAATAATAATAATAATAATAATAATAATAATAATAATAATAATAATAATAATAACAATAATAACAATAACAATAACAACAATAACAATAACAATAATAATAATAATAATAATAATAATAATAATAATAATAATAATAACAATATACATTTTATCCTATTTATATTAAACAAATAATTTTCAAGAACATTCTTAAACTATTTACGTGAGCTTAAAATATGCCTAAGTTTTAATTTTAAATTAGTAGTGATTAGTAAAATGTTTATCACGTGGAACTATGCAGGGCCGTGTGGTGCTATGATGCAGAGAGGTGGCCGCATCAGGCGGCACTTGACTAAAAGAGCGGCAAATTTCGGTGCTTAACCCTGAGTAAATTCTACATCATTTTAATTTTTTAAAAAAATCTGAAATGAGGGAAGAGACAACTTTACATTTACAAAAGGAGCGGCAATTCTGATGAAAGGCCCGAAATTTCGGATTCTGTGTGCGCCCTTACACCAATGACAAATCGAAATAAATATTTAAAAATTAAGAAAAATTGTAATAAAAAAATATGCGTTGTCATTTTTTTTTTGGCGTTTGGACACAGAAGGACTGAAATTTTTCCAGTTTTTGGATAAAAACATAGATTTAGTATGAAAGCCATAAAAGAAAATCAATGGCGGCATTTTAAAACTTGCATCACATGAAAAAAATTTACAACAAGGCCCTGGAACTATGTTCCAATTTTTGATTGACATAAGACGGAACTACCTATTGAAAACGCAAGAATGTGTTTCGTATTTATATTGTCTACGAGATGGCAGCACGATCTATAAAGTACAAATGAACTTAGGTGGAATGAAAAAGGCGCAATTTGTATACTTTATCATAGCTCAGTGCATCCATATGTCTATTTTGCATACATCAGGGTCACATTTTCTTTTTAAATAAGTTGACTCATGAGTAGGCTGTAGATAAGAGCTGCAAATCTTGAAAGGGTGACAATTTGGCAAGTTATTTTAAAGTTGAAATATTATTTATTACATTAAAACTACTCTTGTAGTTTTATCTAATAACTAAATTAAAGGCCCTCGCCAGATAAGACGGTGAAAAATGCCCCCATTCCAATCGGGCTAATTTTTTTTCTGAAAATACCTCATAGTATGGACAACTTCTCAGCCAAGTTTCAGCTCAAAAATGTGACGCATTTTTGAGTAAAAAATTAAAGTTTTTTTTTTTTTTAAATTGATTATTCCCTGAATATATTTGATAAATCGAAAAAACTACTCATGAGTTTTTAGATATCATTGAGTAGTATTCTCAGAAAAATCCGCTCATAAATCTGATCGAGCGATCATTCTTAAAAATGCCTTTTTATTTTTCAAAAAAAAATTTCATGCCAAAATCGTTTGGTCACAACTTAGGATTTGGTCTCTACATATTCCTCTATTATCAATCTATAATATATATTTTTTTCAGATTTTTAAAATTATTGGACGATAGTTTAAAAAAAATAAAATATTCTTAAAACCTGACTTTTCGCACTACTTACTCGGCAGATGGCACTCCTAACAAAGGCGGGGAAATTCAATCTGGGAGAATTTCTTTCGGACTAAAGAATTTAGCATAGATTTAGAAAGTAGCAGATCTGCCTCTAGGGGGAAAGGTGAAGCCATTTGTTAACCATTATCCCATAAGGCAGTTCGCAAGCTCTTGCACATGGCATGCCATACGCCACCAGATGGCATCATGAGATAATTCGACTAATAAAAGATATATATTCAATATTAACTAATTAAAACTTTTTACAAGTTTCGCTAGCATAATTTTATAGCTGCATGCGTATTGATAATTTCTGTAAGGCATGAGGTATATATTCACAAAAGAAGCAAGTTAAAAATGCAGTTTTTATTGTATGTAACTCTTCGGAAAAACCATTTTTTTGAATCAGTATCCCGTGATGCATTGCGAAAACGACGAAATGTGGATTCATCACGCATCATTGCGTTGTACGGGATTGCGCAATCGGTGGGCATGCTATTTCTAAATCTATGGATTTTAGAGCAAAAAATCAGGCTTTAAGAATTATTTTTTTAAACTATCGTCCAATAATTTTAAAAATCTGAAAAAAAAATATATTACAGATTGATAATAGAGGAATATGTAAAGACAAAATCCTAAGTTGTGACCAAACGATTTTGGCATGAAATTTTTTTTTGAAAAATAAAATTGCATTTTTAAGAATGATCGCTCGATCAGATTTATGAGCGGATTTTTCTGAGAATACTACTCAATGATATCAAAAAACTCATGAGTAGTTTTTTGGATTTATCAAATATATTCAGGGAATAATCAATTTAAAAAGAAAAAAAACTTTAATTTTTTACTCAAAAATGCGTCATATTTTTGAGCTGAAACTTGGCTGAGAAGTTGTCCATACTATGAGGTATTTTCAGAAAAAAAATTAGCCCGATTGGAATGGGGGCATTTTTCACCGTCTTATCTGGCGAGGGCCTTTGTTTTATAAAAAAAAAAAAAAGTGCAAATGAACTACGCCTTTTTGCCTGCTCGCAATTAAAATGACTAAATAATTTCCCCAGCCCATACTATATTTCACTTTTTTTAACAATTATTTTAGGTAGAATGCACGTTTTAAAATTTGCCGTTTCAAAAAAAAAAAAAAAAAAATCATTCCTAGCTAGTACTAGCTAACAGTATGCTGTAACCCCTCTATGCTAAGTCTCTTTAGAACTATATCCTTTTTCAACCACTTTCTGGACTTCATATTTTGCCCACGTTTATAGTATATGCTTAAATTTCAACCTAGAAATTTAATTTATCGACGCAAACCATACTTTTAATTAAAATTTTGAACAATTTAAGGAGTAAAAATACCAAATTAATTATTGAAGAATAGTATAAAATATAAATCTAAAAGATAAGAGCACAGTATGAAAATAAATTCCTTATATAACCATACAAATGCTGCAATATTTTAAGAAGTAAAAACAAATGCATACCATAACTTTTTATCCAGTAATGAAGGTTGGTCGAAAAAACTCGGCCCAACATGCATCAACGTGACGTGTACGATTACAAAATATTTGGAAACCTCCTTGCTCTGACAATTTTTTTCATAATATGATATTCGAGTACGCATTTTAATGACTTTATATAAATTCTAGATTTAAAAATTAAAATAATCATCAAAACATAAACGGAAGTTCGGAAAGTAAACCCTCATTTTAGCATGGGAAAAACAAACGTAAATGAACTATTCAGTCTTAAAAATTGCTTTATCACTTAAGATGAAAACTATATAAAATTTCTAGTCATGCACATTTTTTTAACAAGTCAGTTGATAAAAAAGTAAAAATTATTTTCTAATTAGAGATTAAAAAAAAGAACTTTAGTTTTAAAACTTGCAAAGTAAATGTCTGGAGCTGATATGGATAAAGGTTCGAATCCCGGTCAGGCATGGATGTTTGTGTTTGTTAATAAATGTCGTTATTTGTCTATGTGCTATTCCTTTCTTTGTGACTGTTAATATTTTTTTGTGTCTGTCTTACTTGACGAATTCTTAATAAGCGGGTCTCTGATCAAGCACACAAGCCAGATATATAAGTAAATGTCAAATGTGTGTGGAGTGTACCTAATAGATGTCTTAACCTAATAAAATGTATATATACTGAATCGTAACAATTTTCTAATTAGGGAAATAAATTAAATAACCCATTAAAGACGACTTTGCGAACACCATGAACACCTTCATTTCCGAATAAAAACGATAGCTTTAAGTTTCTTAAATTCGTTTAACTTAATTGGTCCTACATAGGTTGTTCATGACTATGGTCGTCATTTGTCTTATACTTTATGTACTTAGATATACTTAAGCAGAAAGCTCATTTTCGAGTGGCAATTTTCTTCGTCATTAATGGGTACATTTTTAAAATTACAAAATAAACGCCAGATGTATTTTCTGAATTGTTTTGGTTGAGGGAGGTGGGAGCGCGCAGAAGTCAAAATTATTTGTTCGATTTTATACCAGAAAGTTAATCATATACAGTCCTGCACAAAAGTTTAGACACAGAAGCAATTCTTGAAAAAAGCGTCAATGTTACTATTTTTCAGTAGATTTTTTTTAAATATATATTCTTTAGACAGCATGAAAAATAATAGGGTAAAAAATTTTGACAAAAAATATAAATAAATTTGACTTCCATCAACAAATTAAAAATGTCCATAGTTTCCTTGCCACAAAAGTATAGACACAAGTTTCCGTTTAATGCAAATTCTATACAGGAAGTGATTGCGGGAGGGGTTTTAAGTTGCTTTAAAAGGTTGAAGGTAATTTTCAATGCTTAGAACCATTCTGAAGTCAACTGAATTTTAGTACGAAGAGATTTTAAGGATATGGACATTCAAATTCAGAGGTAAATCTGTTTCGGATATTTCTACTAAATTTAAGAGTTCGAAACGAGGTATTTATAGAGTGTCAGCACGTGGCGATCAACATTCACCAAAATTGTGGTCTGGAAGACCTCCAATAACGAGAAAACGAGAGGACGGACAAATAAGAAAATTGGCTTCAGACAAACATTGCTCTTCAAATCAAATAAAAATTCCAATTGTGGCTTAATTTTTACCAAAAACTATCAGGAGGTGAATCAATGAATCTGGTTACTTTATAAAATCCAAACTTATAGCGCAACCTAGTTTGCTATCTCATCATAAAGATGCAAGACTGCAATGGTTGCGTTGCGTGCCTATTCAGGTGTCGGCTCGTCACTTGACTGTGGTTCTAAAATACGACGCCCGTCACCAATAGCCCTCGTGTAGCTCTAGTGCGACGATAATTCAACCATAACCTAACCAAGACTGCAATGGATAGCTGTAAGACATGTGTTGTTGAGTCCATTGCGGTCTTGCATCTTTATGATGAGATAGCAAGCTAGGATGCGTTATAAGTTTGGATTTTATCAAGTAATCAGATTCATTGATTCACCTCCTGATAGTGTTTGGTAAAAATTAAGTCACAATTGGGATTTTAATTTGATTTGAAGAGCAATGTTTGTCTGAAGCCAATTTTCTAATTTGTCTGTCCTCTCGTTTTCTGGTGATTGGAGGTCTTCCAGACCGCGATTTTGGTGGATGTTGATCGCCACGTGCTGACATTCTATAAATACCTCGTTTCGAATGCTTAAATTTAGTAGAAATATCCGAAACAGATTTACCTCTGAATTTGAATGTCCATATCCTTAAAATCTCTTCATACTAAAATTCAGTTGGTTTCAGAATGGCTCTAAGCATTGAAAATTACCTTCAACCTTTTAAAGCAACTTAAAACCTCTCCCTTAATCACTTACTGTATAGAATTTGCATAAAACGGAAACTTGTGTCTATACTTTTGTGGCAAGGAAAGTATGGACATTTTTAATTTGTTGATGGAAGTCAAATTTATTTATATTTTTTGTCAAAAAATTTTACCCTATTATTTTTCATGCTGTCTAAAGATTATATATTTAAAAAAAAACTACTGAAAAATAGTAACATTGACGATTTTTTCATGAATTGCGTCTGTGTCTAAATTTTTGTGCAGGACTGTACGATAGTGTTACAATGCAATGAGGATCCTATACTACAATTACAGGGTGGGGCAAATAAAAGTGCTTCAATATTAAGCCCAAACAAACGCTTAGCAAATTAATTGCCGGCAACTATGCTATGAGTTGACATGCTTGTTGGTATCTATAATAATAAAAGAAAGAGTCTGTCTGTCTGTTTATCGCAAAAGACCTACTTAGACTGCTCTAAAAAATTCGAAATTTTTAATATAAATTCCTTTTAATACCTACGTGTGCACCTGAGGCTTAGTTTTTTCATATTAGATTGTGATTTTTAATTAATATAATTAGTTTTAAAAAAACGTCATCCACGTGGGATTGCGGGACCATAACATAAGGCTTGAAAATACATGGATCGGGCCGAAACGGGGGCTTGACGCCATCCTCTATTAGTTTGATTGATTGAGTTTGGTTGAGATATGCGCTCGCCCTAAGGCTGCTTCATCCTCTATTGGTGTTTGTTTTTTTAAGTGCGCATGCGCCAACACGAATTTAATTTTGTTTTGATTTTGAGTGTATTTTCACAAGTAAGCATGCTTCTAAAAGGGAGCAATGCGAAGTTATAACGGGTTCCCAGTAAGGCGGAACCATACTGCTAGTTCAATATAAACTGAAGGTGGATACCAGATGTGCAAAAAAAGTTCAGACTAGTGATTATTTTGCTCGTTATTTATCTTATAGAATCGGACTTTTTTGTTTTTGTTTATCCAAAGCATTCTTAAATGATTTTAAGACACAAAATTTGTATAAGCGGTCGTTTTCATATATTACGCACTAAGATCTGAACAGTACATGATTAGCTCTAATGTTGAGCTTATCCAATCCAACGAATGCAAAAACAGGTTTGTCAGTTGAAGCACGCTTGAATAATTTTTATTTCGACTTGAAGGCTGTCAGACGGCTTCAATAGTTTGTCTCGTCAAGCATCTCAAAGCATTCCTATCTCTAAGCGTACCGGGACCACTTTTATTTGCGCCACCCCTGTATAAGGCAACCGACGCAACGCAACTTAATAGGGACAACGCGGCTAGCGAGTCAGGCTGGGGACCACGTCCCGAAGGCTGGTAACGCAAGGAGAGATTCGCGTTTGCTGTGTTGAGGGCAATTATAGAAACTGTCTATCAAGGAAAAAAAGCAATTGCTATTTTCGGAAACAATTTTAAAATTGTGCTGATGCATTTGAAATGTATAATTTTAAATTGATGCTATGCATTCGTTTAAGCAATTTACACAAATACATTAAAATATATTTGTTCCTGAATAAATATATAGATACTTATAAAAAGAATGTAAAACCATAAAGATTTTAATATCATGAAAATTAAAAAGCAGAATATTTTTTTTCGTGTAGTTTGTAAACTTCAAAGTAAAAAAAAAGATATGACTGCAAATTAAGTAATCAAAAGAAATAAGAAGTTCTTTAAATGTCTTGTTTTATTAGCAATCCTTGTGCACTCGTCGCAATAGGGAGAATATTAACATTTATACTTTTGCAAATCCTCATTGGTGGTAGCAGCAATTTAGGGGATAATTCTAAGCTTAGAAATGAATATTTGTAACAGCTTCTCGTCGAACAAGAAAGTAAATCTGACAAATTTAACATGTCATACTTTGAAGGAAAAAAAAGATACTTATTTTATAGGCAATAATTTAAACGTGCACTGTACATGAACTGAAGCTTTGAACATATGCTGTAAAACTGGAACAATGTAAAAGTCATACAGATTCAAAATCAGGCACAAATGGGGAAAGGAAAAAAAGTCATATTATTCTTTGATTTTAGTTTTAAAGTTTGCCATTAAAGATATATTAAAATAAAATCAGGTGTCTTATTTTAATTAGTACTATTAAATTTCAACAGAAAAATAATTTGGTGTAATTTAAAATACAAAACTATGAACAGTGTAAAAAGTGGAGTGACCTTTCAAAATTAATAAGTGTTATAACCTTTTCTCTATGATCTAAATTAACTACTAATAAGATCCAGGCGATCACACACCCTCAATGAATAAGTAATGACATTGTTTAAAAAATGGAGGAGCCAATGCAATTAATCAATTCAATAAAAAAACTAAATAAAGTATGCAGAAAAATGCATACTTTATTATATAAGTTATTTTGAAATATTTGGTATAGCTTTTTAAATAATTATTATTATAAAATAGGCAACTGTTCACTGGATGATATCCAAAGTCTGCCTAGTCCTTGAATGGAAAATTTCAGTGATCAATTTTAAACTTATTAGACTGATTATAATAAACTAGCAGGTGAGTATTTAAAAAAGTATAAAAAATTATTATTTCTGAATATAATGCATTTCATAACTCACTATGTAATTATAGATTACCTGTTAGTGGACATTCTTTAAAATTAAAAAAAAAATGGAAGGAAGTGTATGTACAAATAATTTCAAAACAGTTGATTCAAATTATGAGTACCATTGACACATATTATGTACAATAAACTTTATTACATAAATTATATTAACTTGTAAATGACTATCAGAAAAATGTGTACAAATAACTATCACAAATATAAAGTTTTTCTAATCGAATTCATCCAATAAGTTGTGCTACTAGCTCTGTTTCAATTATACAATTCAAAATATACGAGATATACAATTACAAAAGTATGAGAAGCATTTATCAATACATACAAACAAATTTTCAAAGAAAAACATTGAGATCCCAATATTTTCTGTTAAAATTCTTTTTTTTTGCTATAAAGTGCACATGGATAATTTTTTAATGTGAATTGAATGAATTCACTATTTTTCAATGCTAAAGAATTACATATATAAAAAATTTAGTTCTAAATATATATAGATTCAAATTTTAGCTTCTTTTAATAATTTTTTAAAGCAAGATATGTGAAATACTCTCTTAACAACAAAAAAAAAACCATAATATGTAGTGTAAGAGACCTTTTAAAAATATAATGCGAAAAACAAGCCATACATTAAATTTCATAAATGATATACAGTGAATAAAAAAAGGGAAAACAAAAATGATCAAGTCTTTCTCACTTTTTTTAATAACGTCGTACTCCAGACAAAATTTTACTTTCATAAGACATAAAAAGCAAATATTTAGCATTTCAAAATATCATATGGATAATATAAATTGTTTTAAATTATTATTGTTTTTTGTCTTTTAAATTTTAGAGCTGCTGAAGTTTTGTCATCTTAAAATCTACAGTTTCTCTGAATTCAGTAATGTCGGAACTTTCAGACTTTAGAACAGGTTTTAAATTTTACTATTTTTGAGCAGTTGAAGTTTGCCAATTTTAGAATAGCTGGAGATATCTCATCTTGGAATTGCCGTAGATTTCCGAGACTTTTGTGAGCAACTAGTAATAATCGTTTGAAATTTTTTTTAATATTGACTCATGAAAGATGGGTTCACAGAGAGTTCCAAGAGACTTTAAAAGAGACAGATAATCAATGTTCTATTATATTTTGAATAGATTATAATTCAAATTTATGTGTGATTCTCAAACCATTGAAAAATAACTATGTAGATTTAATGTAATATGCAATTAAAAATATATATTTTAAAATTTTGGAATGCATGATATTAAGATTGATTATGAAATTTGGGAAAATAAATTGTTGCCCAATTTTTACTTTCTTTAGTCTATTCACAATAATAATTAAACTTGGGTATGATTGATTCATACAAAGCTATCAGTATTTTAATGGAGTTAGTCTTCATTTTATCAGCCCCATGTGCATTGATGGTGCAAGTTTAAGTCAAACTTAAAAGCAGTTTGTTATAATAATATTGGTTCTTGAAATATTTAATACATTCTATAAACTTTCTTAAGCACAGTATTTATTTCATTTGAAACAAAAATAAATTATTTTCTACATTCACTGTTCATCAAATTACCGAAAAAACTATTAATAATAAATACATCAATATTAAAAAATAAATTGAACGACTTGTAGAAACTAAAAGAAATAGCAAATAAAATGATCATAAGCAACGTGCAAGTTCCATAACATTGCAAAAGCAACATTAATAAAACATATTTTAGCTATACAATTCTAAATAACATATTTTGGCTATACATTAGAAGATAGATATAACACATAAAAACAAACTATTATGTATGGCAAATATAAAGACAAATTCATTTGAAAGACTGATTTTTTTTTGGTAAACCAGTTACCTTTGTAAACATTTTAATCAATAAATGAAAAATAGTAATAAAAACTTGATATGATTCTATTTTACAATATTTAGCAATGGATTTATATATATATTTCAAAACGAAGTTATTTTTTTAATGTACACAATATGCTTTAAAAATATATATTTCTTTATTTTTAAATAGTACCATTATAAACAACACTTCTTGATAAAGCTATAAAAATAGATATGTATTTTACAATACTAAATATAGATTTTTAACAAATGCATAAATGTAAAATTCTCACTTTATATACATTGTTGCTTTTTAACTACTGTTCTACATACAGAGTAAAACAAAATACCATCAAATATAAATAAGTGCAAATAAAATAAACCCCTTTTAAAACATTAAAAAATACAAAAAAAAATTATAGTTAATTTGAAAATCAATAGCAAGGAATATATTATATCACAGCCTCTTTTAAATGCAGAATTCAAAAATATTAAATTTTCAAGATTCATATTAATAATGTATAATGGTGTTATCAGTAAAACTGGAGGCGAGCTCCATTGGTATTTCGAATAACAAATTGTACTTATATTTTTTGATATTTAATTACTCATAGTTTTTAACCAAAGCCAGGTACCCAGTTGACAACTGAACATCTAAGATAATATAATGGGGACATTGTACACAAAATATTCTAATGATGAATGTATTGTAAATAATTTGTTTAATAAAAATGTATATACTTAATAACAAATATCACTGAAACAAGTCATCCCTTTAAATGCTTGATATGAGCCCAAATCGAACAGTAATCTAAATCAGTACAGTAACCAACATACAGATGTCTAAATGTTGGCCGTTTGGCTGGAATATACAGCCAACATTTTTCAATTATTTCTTTTATTTTCTCAGGGCAGTTGTCAGGTATGCTAAGTCTTTGATTCGCTTCTATTAACTGAATAACCTAAAAAAATATATCATAAATAAATATTTCTAAAGAAACACTCTGCTGATTAAAATTTGAGAACAAATCGTAACTTTGCAGAAAGTGTAACTGCAAATAGAGAGAGAGAGAGTGCAATATAGTTCAGTGTAAAATCATAATATAAAATGTAATGCCTTAAGCATACACAAATACAATAAACATAAATTGTGCCTTAAGCAAACGCAAATATAATTAACATAAATTATGATTTGTGAAGAAATGTTACTTGTACATTTATTTGTCAGCCAAAAAAATTTTCATTCAAAAATATTAAGATAATAAACTACCTGAGTCCCATTCATATCATCATATGGAGGCTCACCATAACTGTAAATTTCCCATAAGGTGACACCATAACTCCACACATCACTAGCATGCGAGAAAGTCCCAAAATTGATGGATTCAGGTGCATACCTAAAATTAAGGAAATTAAAATTTTACAAAACACACTTATAGAATAAGGAGTTATGGTTTATTTTTAATTTAATTTGATCGGTAATCTGAATATTAGGTTAAAACTTCTGACGAAAAGCCGATGCAATAAAAAATGGCTTCAATTGATTGTAACCAACTTAGTGCCATTACAGTAATATCGCACACTGAACTTTAAAAATCTTCAAAAATTTGAGAAAAAAAAAGCACTGCCGATTTCTTTACAAATCCAGAATAAGAAAACAAGCTATTTTAAAAGTTATAAGGTAAATGTACAATGAGTTTTCTCTCAATTCAGACTTCAACAGGGCTAATTTTGGCTGTTTTGACCCTTAACAGACCCTGCACGATCTTTGTAACTAAAAGATAATTTTGTGTTGCACAATCGAGGCGGCTTTTACTAACAATGACTCTCAGATTAATATTAATCTGACCACTCTGTGGACATTGAAGTATATTGAGATTAAATTTGAATTAAGTACCCATGCACAGGTACTTAAGCAATCTTTAAAATGCCACATAACATTTACGCCTAAGGTGGTTTTGCTATGATGAAATATTGAACCAGCAATCATGCTATCTCAACACCACTGAAATACAAAAAATACGACAATATACAATTTATTTAAACAAATTCTACTTTGTTAGTAAATTTAAAAGTTAATTAAGATCAAATAGGACACTTTAAAATTATTTAAATTTTAACAATGAAAAGTGGATAATGGTATGATATGACATACATTTGAGGAAAGATGAATTGATAATTAAAAAGTTAAATTCCAATTTGCAATTTAATCTGAAAATATCATAAAGTGAAATTAGTCATAGTTACCATTTTACAGGCCAACGTCCACCAGTGCTAGCTCTGTAATATTCACTTCCCGATCTTAAGGCTCTAGATAAACCAAAGTCGCTGATTTTGGCCTAAACAAATTATGATGATACACCAATTGAGAATTTCCATAAAACAACAAGTAGAAAATGTATTTTCATATTGTACAAATGCGTTCATTTAACACTAATTTCCAAAATAAGACGCATGTAACTAAAATGGTAATTATTCATACTTAAAATAATACTTGGGAAAAAAAACTGGGTGCCTTAAATCATTGAATGCAGAAGCCAGCACTTTAATGGAATCATAAATAAATTACTCACTGCTGATATTTCAAAGTGCTATGTTAATTTATATGTACTCAAGTTGGCAAAAAATACAAAACCACAACAAATTGTAAAATTTAAAATAAAAGTTAATTCAAGAACAAAACTAGAAAATAATCAATACATGCATACAGAAGTCTGGGGATAATGATACCCTTTTAAAGGTTAGGAATTAATGCCTTTTAATACTGATTAAACCAAAAACAATGTAAAGAAAAAGTTCATAAAATATTTTCAATATAATTTTTTTAAATTATAATCCGACTTTATTAACCAGATATAACATAAAGTTGTGTAAGCAATTTATATATATAGGCAAATTTTTAACAATTGTGTACATAAGCTCAACCATTCGTATTTATATTAATTGCTTTACACAACTTTTGGCACAAAAAAAACATAGTAAACCTTAAAACATTTTATTTTGCAGAAAAAACATTATCACCAAATGTATTACCTGAGTTTTAGATGATAACAGAATATTTCTTGCTGCCAAATCCCGATGAACAAATCGCTTGCTTTCTAAGTATGTCATACCCCAAGCAATTTGAGCAGACCATAATATCATGTCTTCAAAACTTATTTGTTCAGGAAAATCCAAAAGGTAATCAAGTAAAGATCCCATGGGAACTAGTTCCTGAACCTGAATCAAAATAGAAAGCATTTTATAATCTATGGGTCATTCTCTGTAAAAGGGACAAATTGATGTCCCGGATACTTTTCTCTTTATTTTTAAATTATATATGCATGCTTGTGATTTGTTAGTGTAAACTGGCCCACAACCTAACTAGTCCCACTTAAAAAATTTAAAATAATTATAATTTACTTACATAAAATTTCATTTAAATACCCGATTTGTCACTCCCTCACACTGTCCCTGCATGCTTTTACAACTTTTAACGTCCTAAAAAAAGCCATTTTAAATATATGATCCTTTTTGGCGGAACTAATTATGGTTAATTAGTTTCTGTAGTTTCCGAAAATGTGTCTGATGTTTTTCTACCATCAGTAGTTTTATGTAATTTTTTGAGTATGTATGTGTCCCTGGGTTATAGAGTCACTCCTACAACACTGCTTTAAAGTTCAATTTAAAACTTACTGGAAGACTAAGAAATCGAAATTAAATTGGCATATTATTCCTAAAGGATTGAGGCTTCTAAATCAGCCATCAGTTGTTTTAATAGATGAGTGATAACGTTTTTACAGTACTTTTAGTATTAAAAATATCATGGGAGTCTTTTACTGCCGTCACTCACTCAACCTCATTTACTGATTATATATAAGTGCGAGAATCTTTTTACTAGTCTCAAATTGTAGGCATTTAAATGTAGATCAACATACAGTCTCTTTATTTCATAAAAAATTCTAAGAAAATGAAGTTATTTGACTTTTCCTACGAAATCGTCACTCACTCACACGTCACTAACTCACAAATCAGCTTTGAAGGTCAGTCCAAATTGGATAACTTCATCTTAGATTATTTTTTTGAAGCGCATTCAATACCGATCGGTTGTTTCGCTTCAAGTGTAATTTTTTTTAAACGCATGCCCTTTAGATATTTTACGAGAGTGATTATTCGTTTCTTCTTCTACGTTATAATCAAGAGTTGGGGTCAAATTTGCCGACCAGGCGGCGCAATGGTTAAGGTGCTAGCCTTTGGTGCTGCTGGGTTCTTGTTCGAATTCCGGTATGGAAAGGATGTTTGTGTTTGTCAATAAATATTGTTATTTGTCTATAGGCGTGTTTACATGAGACATCGAATCCATAGATTGAAAAGCACACTCAGCAGTTTTTCCCTCTTGGGGATTTTCTCCCAGACAGAACCGGAATTGCAGGGTTCATTAGGGTAGGGGGGTTCTCAAAGTCTCCAATGAAGGAGGGTTTGATGTTTCATGACATGGATTCGGCCACATACTATCATTTGGGTTCGAAATCCTGCTCGTCCTCTTTTTCCCCTAATGGAGATTTTGGCATTCTATGAATTCGATGGCTCATGTGTTTGTGTCGTCTTTCTTTGTGTGTCTCTTGTGACTGTCTCTTCTGGCTAGCGGGGTAAGGAGCTATTAAGCCTATGTTCTTCCTTTCTATAGGTCGCACTCACTGTCATTTGTTATAGGGTCAAACAGTTAATTAATTATTTTTACACTAGAGCTACACTTAGGCTATTGATGACGGGTATTGTAATTTAGAACCACAGTCGCGTTATCATCAAGATATTTATGATGAATAACTAAAATAAAATGCGGTGGCATTTTTTTAACCTGCTCTTCTCGATCAGGAGTCGTTTCCTCTAAACACATTATACGCATATCAAACCCTTCGGCTTAAACACAATTTATTCCTTTGAAATTATACTTGACCTATATTCAAGTATGGTCAGCGTCGGCTCGTCACTTGATTGCTGTTCTAAATTACGACGTCCGTCGCCAAAAGCCCTCATGTAGCTGTAGCGCGACGGTAATTCAAACTAACCTAACCTAACTTCCCCATAAACAAAAAAAACTCGCATTCCTATAGAGATGTATATCGTGTAATGTCTACTGTAGGTTTAGTTGCGTCTGTTATTCAACCAAGCCTAATCGACATAGACTTGAATCACACGTTTTTGAACTAAAACACAATGCTTAGCACTTGAGGCAAGTCAAAGAGGCATGCAATGGTTTCGGTGCTGCATGAGCATACATTGTCTATTGCGCATGCTCAGCATCTTAAGAAGTTAACGATAGTTTTCAAATGTGGAAAAAAATATATATTTGATTAAAAAAATCATTGAAAGGATCTGAACCATTTTTTTTGCTATATATGAATATGTGAAACACATATAATAAAAATTATTCAATTAGAAAAATATTTTTTTCTCCAGGTTTTAAAAGTGCAATTTGTCCCATTTACAGAGAATGACCCCTATACAGACCATTTTAAATGCATACTAATGGGGAAAAATAAACTTTATAAAATAATACATGCAGATATAACAAATAAGATAATAGATAATCAGGTAATGACGAGTAATGCTGTTTGATTTTTTAGAAAGTAACTGCAACTTAGTTACTTTTAGCGGTAACGAAGTAACAAAAAGTTTCGTTACTTTCTTAAAGCTGCTGGGTGTCAATTTCTAATTTCCACTCCTAAAAAGTGAAAATTTTGCATTCCCGAAATACAAGCTTTTCTTGAAGCAAATAGAATTGGCCACTTTGGACCCAAAAGGTGTGTTGGTGACTTTTAGCTAGAATTGTTAAAGTACGAATGTTTCTAATTGTCTGTTTACCTTTTCGAGCATCACAGTAAAAGCCCTGTTATTACAGGTATCTACCGAAAAGAAGGGTTTTGAAATAAATCAATAAATCACATTGACTGCCAAGCAGGTTGTATACATCAGTGCAAACCCCTTTCCGTTGCTTGAATGGTTTCTACAACAATGACTAAAAACAAAGTCCTTCAATAGAAGAGGAAGGGGGGAAGGAGAGAGAATGCATTTCATTCCTGAGCTACCCAACACCCTATATCTTTCAGTATGTGCCAGAGAGTTTGCTGATGGACCAGTTTTTGACATATTATTAAGGGTAAAGAATTCAAATTAAATGACAAATATGTATTAAATATAATTTCCGTGTTTTGATTAGGTTTATGTTTCATTAATCGTGGTTCTCTTTGAAAAATGGCAAGATGGCTAAAATTCAATTTAACTTATACCTTGAAATTTCAAAAATAAACAGTGATCATTACTTTTTGTATTAAGTAATAGTAATGAATTACTTTTTCTATTAAGTAACTGTGACAGTTACTTTTTAATTAAGTAACTGTAACAGAGTTACTTTTTAAAAGTAACTCTACAATCCCTGCAGATAATCTTAGTTTTAAAAAAATGCATACCCATATTAATGTAATTTGAAATGTTAAATGCTAAAATAATTAATGGGAATTATGAAAAAAAAGATTAAATCAGCTTAAACGATCAGTCATTTTTTTAGAAAATAAATCAGTGATTTTAGTCACAATTTTTTTCAAAAATATTTTGTAATAAAATTAGCTAAAAAAGTTGTTTGTCAACAGTTTTGATTGATAAATTAGTTAATGCTCTGCACATTTAAAGCAAATGTATGGTTAAATATATTTATAATAAATAATGTAATAAAAAAATAATGCTTTGCATTGCCTTTCTGTAGCATAATATTTCTTTTAAAAATTACTTTACGCTATCAGGAAATACTTTAATTTGCCATAAATTATTACATTAAATATTGGATTTAGATTAAATATATATATTTAAAAGATTGCATCTAAAAAACAGTTAACTTTTTATATTTTAACCAAATGGTTAAAATCTTTAAAAAAATTATCACTTATGACTTTAAAAACATTGTTTTTCAACACATTGAACTTATAAGCTTAAGTAAAAAAAATTGGTTATAATATTTAGGAAGAATATTAATATTTTATAATTTTATAAACTAAAATTAAGCATACCATCATCAAAGGTGGCCCTAGGCAAACACCAAGAAGTTTAACAACACATTGATGGTCTAATCCTACCATGACTTCAACTTCTCTAATAAACTCCTCTCGACATCTTTGCATTTGTTCATCTCTCATAGTCTTTATTGCAACGTCAATCTTAAAAAAACAAATTAAAAACATAACAGATTAAATGGATAAATTTTAGAGATAAAACTCTTCTAGAAAGGAGGTCCAGTGATTAAAAAATTATCATGTGTTTATCTTGTTATTTTTTTCTCTATAGGTGATATAAAATTGAAGAAAGTAATAGGATTTAATGATTCTTAAGTTATTTTAAAATTTACAATGTTTAATATTTGGATTTTTTTTCAAGTGATTTCAACAAGTAAAATATGAAATATTTGTGAGTACCTTCTTTGAATACTCTTATTAGTTTTCTTAATAACTTTATATAGTTACATTTTGTATGCAGAGATCATAATTTTGAAAGTCATCAGGTAAATTGTTAAGGCATTCACTTGATTAAAATAAATTTGTTTTTAATTATTACAATAAAATTTCTCTGAAAGTGGATATTGATTCAGATAGAATCCTTCAATTGTTGCAATGTTTTGATAAAGCAGGTAACAAAGTGCCAAGATTGCAAAAATAGCAAATTTACAGCCTAATAGTTTCTAAAAAACTTTTGTTGGGATGTTTTAAGACATAAGCAATATTACAGATATATGAATAGGGTAATTAAGTTTAAATTGAAGTTAAAAATAGAAGTTTTTAAGGGGTTTAAATCAGGATTAGTTATACAGTAGACGCCGCTTAATGTGATTACATCGGGACGAACGTGATTTGATAACAATAACCGATTGATTACAATACACGAAAAAAGTTTTAACAAAAAAAAAAGATTTTTTAACATATGCATTAAAATAAAAAATAATTTTAAATTAGGAGTTGTTACTGTAAAACTCTATAGTATTTAAAAGAAATTAATTCCCCCTAAAGAAAAAGAAATAATAGTGAGTATGCTTACGCATTTAATGATGAACTGCAGAAAACAATGCAAAATGCAAAAGGTTAATTATTAACAGAAAAATAAGTCATCAATTGGCATCAGAATCTTGTGACGAAGCTTGATCTTAGACACACACGGCTTCGCAAATGTGGTCATCAGTTACCGAAGTAGAAGTCGCAACCTTCTCGTTAATCTCCATCCATTCTTCAAAATCCTCAGCATTCATATCGGGTTTTTTTTTCGGGAAATTTACATATAAACTGATAACAATAAACGAGCATTTGATTACAATAAACGATGATTTTTCGGTGTATTTCGATATAAGAGGACAGGACTAAGCGATTTTGATAACATTAAACGATTGATAACATTAACCGTGATCACATTAAGCGGCGTCTACTGTATATTTGAAATATATTAATGAACATTCTGTAAACTAACATACATTGCAACTATTATTATGTAACAATAAAATAAAATTAGTTTAACTAAGATTATAGGCTGACTGTTTAACTAAACTCACCAATGAATATAAGACATAGGTAAAAAAATTAAACGCTATTTAAAATTCCCACTTTAATACAGGTAGAGTATATAAAAATATTTTTTTCAGTTGATTTGCATTGAATATAAAATTTAAAATATTTGTTTGGGTATATGATTATTACTCAAGCTTATTTAAGTACATAATACATTACGATAGAATATTTTAGGTCTATGCACCATAATCCGTAATGGTATTCAATTTTATTTTCACAATAAAATAAGAATTGTATAAACAGTAGAATAATAAGTATATAAATCGATCGTACTGTATCATTCATGTGATAAGTATAGCCTTGTTATTAGAAAATTTTTGTCTGAAAATTGAGTAACCTTAAATAATTCAGTAAAACATGTACATTCACATTAGATGGTAGAAAAATAATCAATCTCCAATTTAGTTAACATGGAAATTCCATCTTTTTTCAAAGTTTTTTTTTTTTTTAAAGATAACAATTTTTTTTTAACTCACTTCAACCTCTTGTGGATTCAACCATTTTCCTTTCCACACTGATCCAAATTCTCCTTCCCCAACACAGTCTCCTAAGTAAGAGTAAGTATCAATAAGCAGTAACAAATTTAAAGAATTACAAATACATAGAAGGTGTTTCATAATAATACTCAAGAATTTTCAAATGCTTCAAAAATCAAAACAAACACTGAGAATTTCTTTGAAGTATTATTCATGCATTTAGAGTATTGCTTTGAAGCATTAATTTGGCAACATCAATTAAAAATTACAAAAGATTTAACAAACTTTACCCATTTTCAACATTTCTCTACATATGAGATTTGGTCTTGATATGTTTTCTACCATATTAGATTCAGAGATGAATGGTGTGTTTCCATAAGTTGTATCTATTTGGGAATTGTTATAGATATTTTCACACACTACCTGTAAGGAAACAATTAAAAATATATTAAATTATTAAAAAAATTAAGACTAGTACACATGTAATTAAACATTGTTACATGAATTATGTTTACAGCAGTCTTTTGTATTGTATCTTTTACAAACAGTGTACAAAAAAAATCATTTTTGTTTTCTTCTCAGTATTTATAAATCATTTATATTGAAACTTGCTTATAACATCAGATCAATTGTGGTCCCTGAGATGTTGCTATAATAAAGTTCAAGTGTAATTGGAATTTATTTAACAATTTATAAGTAAAAAATTCTAAAACTTACATCACTTGGTGTAGACATCACATTCAGAGAAACAGTCTTCTCTATAAAAATGAAAATAAACTTAAATTATTGAACACCTGAAAAAAAATATCAAACTTTCCAAAGTAATATAACTTACCTGGTGCAACTGCATACAGCAAATTGGTGGGAAGACCATCGGCCATTCGACTATAGTAATCAATAACGTGTTCCAAAGATTCCAAATAGGGGCCATCATCAATGAAATAAAAAGAATCCTACAACAAAAAATAATATCTTTTATTTCATTAATTTGATAATTAGTCAAATGATGAATTTTAGCTTTCACTCATATTTGACTAATATTTCAATTTAAATTACAGAATAATAATAAAAAGCTCAGTAAAATTAAAAAACTCTGAAAAATATTAAACAGATTTCGGTTCAAAAATGTGAATCTTTCAAATCTCAAAGGATTACTATAACTAGTAATGACCATTCTTGTTTTCTTATGGAAAATAAAATAAAGAAACAGCTTTTAGCTACCTTTAGTTCAGTTGTAATAACTTCTTTAAATAGAAATCAAGTGTTATGTTTGGGCATTACATAAAAATTAATAATAAACATATTTTTTTAATGCAGTTGGCATCTGAAACTGCATTTATAAAAATTTGAAAAACAAAATAAACATATAATTAAACTTTGAATCAATAGAGTCTAATATAGGTGCTCTTCACATAAAAATCCATAAACAATAACTCTTACCTTACGCTGGATTTCATAATTATAAGCGTGACCATTCCGCACAAGAGAGAGAACATAAATATCCTTTCTCCTAGTACTATGTCGAACCAAAAACATCCCATCTCTTAAACCCCTGGATTGAAACAGCTTCATTGTTTTCTAAAATAAAAAAAACTATAACTATAAAAACACTATTAAAACTAATTTTTATAAAATAATTATGGCTTCTTTACATGGTAGCCCAGTAATCCAAAAAAAAAAAAAAAAAAATTGTTTGTCTGTTTTATTTTGCCAAAACATTTTTGATAGTATTAAAAATGAAATAAAAAAAATTCTACAAGCAATAAAATAATTAAATATGGCTCACATAAAAGTATTTCTGAATCTTTGATGTAAATAAGGTTAGATTTGTATTCATATCCATCAAATCAAAATTGCCTTCAAAATATAACATACATATACAAATTTTATTTTCCAGAAAGAAAATCGAAATACGTTTACTACAAAAAAATTAAGTATACAAAAAATTATTTTAGAAATAATCATCATACTTCTCTATCAAGATTTTCGTGAAACCATGAGGAGCGCGAGGAATAGGGAGCAGGTGGAATATGGCTTCCTAAGAGTGAGACAAAATTTTATTATCCTTATAACTTATATTGAATCTTTTAGCCTCATGCTATACAGCACCAAAGTTTAGCAAGTTGTAAAATTTTTAGATATATCAACATACTAGATACTAAGAAAGATTAATACCAATTTAATCTAAAAATATTAGTTATCCAATTAGTTTAGAAAGGATTGAAATATTAATGCTAAAGTTATATAAAATTTTAATTAAGCAAAGTTAATAACTATTACTCAGCTTCATAAAATTCTAATGCATATTACAATACAACAAAAAGAGCATATTTTAGAAATTTATTTAAAACAAACTATGAAATAGCATTCACAGAAAATCCATAATATTGAACCAACTGAGGTGAAGTCACTTATAAGAATTCTCCCTACAAACTGAATTGAACTGATTAATGTAAACACTTTTACTTCACACCAGCTGAAATGTGCAGCGTGCTCCGGCTCTTCTGTAATTTTTTAAAAAGTTGTTGTAGCTAATCCTCCTTGGTCTGACAAAGTCAGACCAAGGAGGTATATATAATAAGTCTACCTGTATTATAATGAGTCTTTTATTAGATTTTTAGAATTAAAAATAAAGTGTTGAGACAGAAAGGTTAATGTAAACAAGTGACTGACTGAAATGTGATATACTAAAATTAAGAATGGTTTTAAGGACAGTAAAATTAATATTTTTATATGACTGAAGTGGAATGCAATAAGGCAGATTAAAATAAAGAAAGAGATATAAATAGAAAGTATAGAGAAAAAAACAATTACTTATAACTGGCAATGATTTGTACAGAGTGTCCAGAAATGCCTCCACAAATTAAAAAAAAAAAAAGTTTCATACCTAGAAAATAGTTAGCTAGCAAAACAAGATTCATATATTAAAGAAAATTACTTAATAATGACAAGCATTCAGTGTGGTTTTTCTTCATAGCTAAATCTGTAGGTGTCTCATTATAATTAGATCGGGGGTGACAAGGGCACTTCAAAGATAATAACATCTGTAATAAATTAAATATTTAAATGTAATTAACATTTATAAATCACCAAAAATATGCGTGTGTTATTTTTAGTCATTTTAGCACTCCGCAATTAAGATTAAAGGAACAAGAAACATAAAAATGTGGGAAAATGAAAAAAAAAATAATGATTCAAGCAATTTATGTACAAATACATTTATTTCAAATGCATAATATAAGTTAAAATTCTAAAGATGTAAGCTACTTAAGTAGAATCAGATAACTGTGTGTGTGTGTGAATGCTTTATTAAAATTTTTAATTTCAGTACAATCATTACTGAAGACTTGTCAAAGTATTCAGTGAAAATTCTAAAACTGAACCCTACTTAGCTTTGAGGAAAGGGATAATAAATGCATTGATATTTGGCATTATTTTGAAGAAAAAAGTAATAAAATAATCAATAACTTACAAACTTAATTTGATCAAGAATTAATAAAGTAATTATGTTTACATCTATTTTAACTTTAGGGAAGAAAACATACAAATAAAAGAAATGCCTGTTTGATGTAATTTTTAGTAGTTAATGAATGATCACACATCATCTTTAATAATAAATAAGCACACGGAATGAATAATTCGCCAGACTCTTTGTTTAAAGTCCAGAAATTTTAAACAAATTAAGAAAATGGATTTTTGTAGAAAAAGTGTTCAGAAATTCCTAAAATATTGTGTGGGACTATCGAGGAACTGATTACTTTCTGGAAGTTAAAATGAGTTAATTTTAAACACTATTTCTATGCAATAATAAATAGGACACTTTAAAGTGATTATTTTAAAAATGGGAGTCACAATATCAATGTGCTACTGTATTATCAAATCAACTTACCTTCACAACATCTGTGTATCCATTATAAGCTGCATAATGCATAGCAACCCAACCCGTTTCAGTTGCACGTAACTGGGGATTAGCTCCATGATTTATAAGTACATCGATGGTTGAAGATCTATTATTTTGACTGGCATACTATTCATTTATTGAAATAAAATATGTAAGTGAACAAAATAAAAAATTTCAAATAACACCAAATTAAACAATACATTAAAATTTTTAAAAAAGTTCAAAAGCATTCTAAAAGTCACCTAAATTACTAATCAGATGTATGTTAGTTTTTTGGTAACTTAAATTATCAAGATTTCAGTTGTCATTTTATCTTCATTTTAATGCATCATATCAGGCCAATAAATGTGGGAGAAAGTGAGACATTATAAAATCTTTTTTCTTCCTTTATATCTAAACACTTTTGCTTTAAACATTTAAAGTAATTTTACTAAGATTGCTCAATATTTTAAGGCCTTCATCTTTTTTAATGTTAGGTAACAATAGTTATTAATAAATGTAGAAATAGTGATATTTTCGATTATTTTAGGTTGTTGGGTGGAAATCAGATATTTATCCATAGTCGGAAAAAAATCCCATATCCAGAATAACTGAAGTTGGAGATGGATTTCCAATATTCGAATGTGAAAAATTAAAATAAACATCAGTGATTTAACTTTATTAATGCTAACGATTCGTTAAAAAATAATCTAGAAACAAAGTTATAAATTTTGAATAACACATAAACTTAAAAGTAATTAAATTATTTTAATTTTCTTACGTGCAATGGTGTAAGCCCACCACTATCTAAAATATTTGGATTTGCTCCAACTTCCAATAATAAATCCAGAATATCATCATATCCCAAAATGCTAGCTAAATGTGCAGCAGTCTGGCCTTCTTGATTTTTAGCATCCAAGTTATGGTAGCCTGATTTTAGTAGTTCTCTAACCACAGTGAGATCACCTATTAAATAAAATTTCTGTTTATAACAACAAAGAGCAAAACTCCTTCCTCTTTTAAAAAAAGTTTATTTAATTATAGGCAAAGAAAATATTAGTATAGATAGTGACTTTAAAAATGTCCAATCAGCTACGATGTTAAAAAGCTGTTTAAAGCTATCAGCACAAAAACATTCATTTCTTAAACAGAAACTGTGGGAAAAAAAGGATTGTTAGACTCAAACGCTTAGTTTTGCAACACTTTTAAATGTAAGTATAATGGGGGTTAAAGTCTGTCAATAAAATTATTGACAGACTTGGCATTTTTTTAAAAATTTGATATTTCTCATAAACTACTACTAAGAAATGCATAAAATACATTAGACAACTTGAAATAAGTGTTAATGCACACATTTTTGCAAAAACATAAAGTCTATAATGCAATTATGATACGCAATTGATTGCAATTTGATCTACTTTTTAGACTCTTTTCTTTTTTAATTTGAAATAATTAAAAATATAAAAAAGTAGGTTTTGACATGAATCGATGTCCATCTGTTAGTACCGCCCCCTTCCAAAATCGGTTCCATCATTCCGATCTTAAAAATTCTTTTTTTGATAGAAAGCTATGACCTCAGAGATCCAAATTTCATACTTTCGTCCATCTGTCAGTACGTCCAGGCGGACATAATCTATCTGCCGGCAAATGTCCCATTTAGCACTGAAATTCAAGTCAATTCACTGTTGCCAAATCAACAATGGCATGAGAAACTTTATTTAAAAATATTTGAAGCAAAATAAGTTTTTCATTCTCATTTTGGGATGACGTCATAAAGTGTAGCACAATGTGATTCTTGGATTGTTCACAAATTGTTTACCAAAATAACGGCAAGGCATATTTTTTGCATACAATTCTGCTTAGTTTTAATTTACATTACATGCTGTTTGGAGAAGTTTCATCACTTTTGTTATTACTACATAATTATTCGTTGAGCTGCAAATAAATCGAGCAGACAATATTAAGTTAATTTGTTAAAGAATAACGAGGAAAATAGTTGAGTTTGGCCTTTAGAAGTTTAAATCTTAAATCTAGTGTAGAAACGATTGATGATAGTTACTGTTGGGAACCTAGTTGTTTTCCCATTAGAATTTCAGTGAATATTTAATTACCAGGAAGTAAGTAAATTTTTTTCCGCTTTGCCACATATGAGGATAATACATTTTTTTCTCTCACTCTCAGAGGAGAAGATTTTAGTTAGTCAAAAATAACTACCTAAAATGGCTGTATGTTCTACAAATTCATAGGCATGAGATTATCCGTTAAATACACAAGTGACATGAAATTGTTTAGTATACAATCCAGCAAAAAAAAGTACAGAAATATTGTCCACATGCACAGAAAAGGAACAATTACTATCAATACCCACATAACTTCTTTTTAAAATCAATTTTTTTTAACTTAAATTCATATGAAATACATTTCATACAGTTTGTCAAAAAAAAAAACAGAATATTTTTTAAATAAAAAGTATTTAAACAATATTAACCAAAACAGATTGTTATTTTCCTTAAATGTTCTAATCTTTAAAAATATTGTATAAATGTTAGCTCTTTCACATAATTTAATCTTTTGCAACATTTAAGCATCCATTTTCCTGTGTTTCATAAAATATCTTCTATCTTTGAAAAACATGAGTTAAGGGATCTCGGATGGGATGTGGATAATTGGTAGTTTACTGTATAATACATTATTGGCAAATTACTTAAAGACCTTATTTTGTAGTCACAAAATAATAAGCATTAGTTTGCTAAATAACTGAATTTAAACTATAAATCATATGCAGATATAAAGAATATTCTTCAACAACATTTACCCTCTTTTGTTGCTCTATGTAATAGATTAGTACGCCCATGTCTCCGGGTATCTGAAGGAGGCGGCTGTGATTTACACAGTTTTTCTAATTTGGTAGATAAACCTTGGGCATCTTCTTGGTAGTATGAAATTAGCATTTCAAGTCCTATATATGCACAAGACAAATTAGAAAACAAAAATTATTTCTATAATAAAAAAAATTAAAAGAAAGTATTGAATTACAGTGGACTCTTTCTTAACCATTTAACGGGAGGTTCACTTTAAATGGTCAAATTTTTTAAAAAAGTAGCAGAAAAGAAAATGTCTTTCGCAATTTAGTGTATCAATTTCATGAATTTCAGACACTGCACATGGGGGAACCGTGGAAACAGGCTCAATAATTGAAGGTACTTTTTGACTTTGAAGAACATATTGCACTATTGCAGTCATTGGTCGGACTTCCAATCCAAGTAGAGGGATGTAAAGGAAGGTGATTTTGAAAGAACTCAAATAAAAGGATGAAATTATTTATATCCTTATTTGCTCTTTAGGGGGGGGGGGGGTCTAACCAGACATCTTAAGAGATCATTTTCATTCAATGTGATAAGTTAATACAATTATAATGGGATAATTGATGTATATATTATAGCACTAACTTTAAACAAACATTAGATACAAGTACTAAAAATTACCATGAACAATAGGTCCATCATCAATGCTAAAGAAGGCATCTTCTCCATGCCTTCGTATTTGGTAATGAATTGGAGCCTTGTTGTGGATAAGGCTCAAAACGTAATCTCCTGGTGAAGATGAACTCTCTCGTACCAGAAAAAGACCATCTTCATTACCATCTTAAAAATAAAAATACAATTACCAAATACTTGTCGCCAGCAAGTTTACAAAGAAAGGTCTTTAAAAGTTATGCAACTATAATACATCACTCATAGAGCAGAAAAAATGAATGTTTAAAAAGTATATTTTCGTTGATATGGAAATACCTAACCAAACTGATCAAATTTCACTAAAAAAATACAAAAATTGACAATTTTTACTAAACAAAACTATGTTTTCATGAACTTTTAATTTTACTCAAGCAAATTTTGTTTAAAAAAAAGAAAAAAAAAACATTTAGTCATTTCTATTTCCTGGATCATTAACCAAACTCTTTTTAAAAAATGACTTTGTGCCACATTTTCCCCCATTATTTTAATTGCTAAAAAAATTCTTTGGTTAATTAAAAAAAATGTTTAAATAAGGTTATTTATTGAAAAAAACAGTCACATTTTAAATTCACATATAAAATATAAATTTGTTCAACAAACAGTTTGCAAGAATGGATTCAGCAGTGTTCCTTTTAATATTTCCATGAAACCAGGATATGCTGTCATCCAAAGAACTCCTTGAAGCAGATTTCACTAGAGGTGGTAAAGGCTGGTTAATGGCATCTTCAGCATTCATTTCTATGAAAGGAAATACGAATCTCTAATTAAGTACCACAATTGCATAATTATAATTTTTACATACAAAATATAAAAATAGAATAAAGAATCTTATACATTTTTTACTATCACTCACACAACATAGAAGTAACAAACTTCTTTAAAAAAAGACAAAATAATAATTGGGGGGGGGGGGGGGGATTGTGAAATTATAAACAGCACCAATTTATTTAACCCTTTCAGTCCCAGTAATGCCGAATGGCATCATCATGTTTCCGATCATAATTTTAAAAAATAATAGGGCTGGCATCTATTGGGATTAATAAAAAATAATTTCTTATAAAAAACAGTTTGAAGAATCTAATGACTAATGATGCTTTTTGATATAATAAATGTCTATAGACCAGGGGTTCCCAACCGGTGGTACGCGGGAAAATTTTAGGTGGTACACGGGAAATTTTAGGTGGTACGCGTGAATGATGCGAGCAACGTGATGCTATTGATAGCTTCTGTATGCATGAGCAGTGAGCACACAAACATATTACTCATTATTAAAACATTTTTTGAAAGTGAAATCTTTAACATCTGATTGGATGTAAAACCTAGTATCCTTTGATCTTCCAGCAAGCTATTTTTGTATGCCATTTTTAAGAGTTACATGTATGAGGGCAGAGGGTGAATTTTTTGCACTCTTGCACATAAAAAATAAACATAGAAACAGAATAAGTGAGGAAGAGGACTTAAGAGTAAAGAAAAGTTCTATTATTCCTAATGTTGATATTTTAATCACAGGCAAACAACAAGTTCGTACACCAAAAAATTAAAAGCATATTTTGTAGGTATGATGATTATTTTTTTACCGAGATTCAACTATTTTTTATTTGTACGTTTCTTTTTACCTATGGGTAATAAATAAAACGATAAATTAAAATTATTTTATTTTTTTAATTTTTACTTTATTATAAGCATGTTATAAATAAACAAATGTCTAAAATTTAAGTAAGAAGTTTTCTCAGGAATTTTATGCAAAATGTATTATACGTTTATTAAAATATTAAGGTCTGCTGGTACGCAAAAATTTCGCAAAAAGTTAAGTGGTACGCAAGTGCAAAAAAGTTGGGAACACTTGCTGGAGACGATTAAAAAAAAATTAGAAAATGATGGTGCCAAATTGTCATTGGGACTGAAAGAGTAAAATAGAATTTTTTGGGGAGAAGACATTTTTAACATTATAACATTTTTTAATAGTCAAAAACAGAATATCAGAACAATTTTAATGCTTATTATTATAAAGTTCAAAAAATTAAATTTATCAAATATACCAGATAAAAATGGGAGAAATGATAAATTAAAAATTTGCACCAAAAAATATTTTTAATTTTATTCGTATTAACAGAGAGCTCAATGAGTTTTGAAAATTTATTAAAAACATTCATTTTTCTCTATCTGTTGCATCAAGATTGTTCCAGTTCCATCTAGTTAAATTCACAAATCATTGGATTGAAATAGCATGACTTATAAACAAAACACATCCTTAGTAGCAATTTTTCATCGACCGATAAACAAATTTTTTTTCTTGCGAGAGCGAGAATTTGAATAATGGATTTTCATTGTAAATTTCCCGTT
The DNA here is from genome assembly GCA_023701765.1 of Hylyphantes graminicola. Classification (NCBI taxonomy): domain Eukaryota; kingdom Metazoa; phylum Arthropoda; class Arachnida; order Araneae; family Linyphiidae; genus Hylyphantes; species Hylyphantes graminicola. The sequence goes on along the minus strand of CM043123.1, from coordinate 24,297,051 downwards.
ACGTCAATAATTGATCGGTAATGTACGCTCGAGCAACAAGCCCACAATGAGTTTTACTGATGAAATTCTGAACGAATGTCACGAAGAAATAAATACGAATCCAATGAGTAGTAATCGAAATCTCATTGTCTGATAAAATTTCATACACTTCCCGAAAAAATTCAAACAGTTTATGATATGTTAGCACGAAAGTTTTAAATGAGATGGGGCAACTATTGTATTTCTATTGGCCAGCCAATAGTCAGACAGGTATTCCCAGTAGCAGAACTTTCTGAATGCGGCTGCAGCATGACTTTTTTAGAAAAAAATTTGGCTGCAGGGAATACGGACCGACCGCCATGCGCGCGATTTTACATTATCGAAAGATTTACCGTACAATGGCAAGCGGCTGTGTTTTGTCTGGAAATATACAATTGAAAGCTTTATAAAAATATAAACTTCTCACCATTCTGCAGTACAAGAGAATATGTATACATTACAAATGTATTATTTATATATCAAAATTGCCTTGCAGACACTTTCAATGAATTCATCTCGGACAGGTCAAACTTTTTAAAAAAAGACCATTCCTCGGATGAAGCATCCTTTTTTCCCGAATCTTTAATTTTATTTAAACAAATTCATAGCGCTATGGCTTTGCGACAGGGTTCGAAAATACCGCAATCCGAAAGTCCCGGGACCACGAAAAATGCCGATCCGAAATCGAGAAACACTACAGCAATCCGAAAGTCGCGGTACTACAGACTACAGTGATCCGTAAGTCATGGAATTCTGGGGATCCGTCACTACAAGCCAATTGAATAACATGAAATCCCTTCAAAAATTTGTACCATAGAAATTTAGAGTTTGTATGCAAAAAAAAAATTTACGTTAATATTCATAAATGTATTTAGTAATCATGAAGCATTATATAATAATAACTCTATATGGACAATTCACTGATTATTGTGTGTGCAAACTGAACTATATTTATAGAAGCCATCGCAGCAGCCAAGAAAAGCGACAGATCTTGCAAGTCTACCAAGTCCCAAACGAGTTTTTAGGCTTTCAATTGGCCCTACAATACTGCCCCATATTGTATACTGATGTTTTTTTAGAGAAAAAAAAGTGTCTGGGACCCCAAACGCTGGCACACTGGATTGCTACTCGTGTAGCTCTGGTGCGACGATAATTAAAACTAAACTGGATTTCCACTCGTGTAGCTCTAGTGCGACGGAAATTAAAAGTAAATTGCCTGGAGCCCTAAATGCGAGCATACTGGATTTCCACTCATGTAGCTCTAGTGCGACAAAAATTCAAACTAAACAGGATTGACACTATTAGTCCATTGTATAGTGTAGAGTTTGGTTTGTAATGTCAAAATCAAACCAAAACCCTAAGTCTAGTTTGTTTTGTCAAAAGAAAAGGGTTGCTGCATCGGATTGAAGGAATCTGCTAATGATAATATAGGAGAGTTTCGCCAAGCAGCCAAGTTTTTGGAAACTCGCCAAGCAGTACCTTAGGTTTAAAATTTACCAAATTCCTCGAATAACAAACAGTGAATCTTCTCAAATACCTAGGGTAATTTTGTTTTGTGCATTATTTTGTATTGCTCTCGATACATTGTTAATTACTAAAAAAGATAAAGATACAATTGCTAACTAAAACAACTACGAAGCAAACTCCGCTGATTTGTTATTAAATAATCCCAGAATTCCAGTTTTTTAATACCTATTACAAATTTGCTATATTTATCTCATTTTTTTGAAAATTAGTTTGGTAATTTATAAAAACATCGCTAATGTAATTATTAATGACTCGTTTATACAAAAAAAAAAAATTGTTCAAAAGAAATTATCTATGAAAATTGACTCGTCAATGCGGCCTGTCAAAATTTTGGTTGCACTTCGTAAATATTCATTTAACAGAAATCTTGAGCATTAAAGTACAATATGAATTATAATTTCTAAACTATGCAATTACATAAATAAAAAATACATAATTGGAATATAAAAATGCATATTAAAATTTCAATTTAATGTTACCTTAATAGATTACATATGTTCATTAATTAAAACTTTTAATCTTCGGAACTACTAGATGTTATCAGGTACCCAATATATATCTTTATCAACCAATATCGTTCTTCTTATAATTTAAAGAAAACATGCATGACAGTTTTATTAAAAAGTGAAAAACTGAAAGTTGTGCAAGATCAAAACAAGATAAGATTTAAGATAAACTTTTGCGTTGCCATTTTCAACAGACACATCGTAATGTTCGGTGTTTTATAATTGGTTGCTAATTAATCGCACTAGAGCGACTCTCAATAAACCAAAAGAAAAAAAGTCATACCAGCAGTCAAGTTATGATATATTTTAATAAACTGTCACCTTTTGTAAACAAAATCAGATCTTACAAGCTAAATTAGAGTAGTTGTTTAACTGGACAGGGGTCAGGGGAGGCAAAAAATGTCAAAAATATCGATTTTGGTATTTAAATAAAAAGTTATAGCTTGAACTTTTACCTTTAAGAACATATCTTACTTTTAACGATCCGAAAAGAATTCGAAATACAGTTGGAGTTTTCGTAAGCACCGAAATCCGAAAATCGTACGTTAAGTGGAAGTTATAAATTGTGGAAAATTGTTATTGATAATCTTTCAAACATAATTGTGCATGGATTTTGAAATCTAATAACATTTTTTAATATTTTACTCAGTTTTACTTTTAGCACATCACGATTCTAATTAATTAACCAATAGGACAAATAAAAAAATCCATGCACAGTTTTGTTAACATATATTTAAATGACTTATACAAAAAAATTAGACATTTTAGAAAACAATTGAATCGCAGGGAGCATTTTTAAAAACAGTTAAAAAAAGTAATGTTTTTTTTATTAAAAAAAACTATTGCATATTTTCATTTTATTATTTTGTATTTTCTTTAAATTTTATGTCCCTGAGCTATAAAAAAATTTCATCCATTTCGGTCTATAACTTAAAAAAAAATAATTTGCCTCCCCTGTCCCCTTCAAGAATCATTAAAAGTTCGACAAGTCTGGCTCCAGAAAAATGGCGGAGCGCATTGGCAGTATCAAAGATTTCGCACAGTATAAAAAAAAAACACATTTTGATTATGTGTATCACATAATAGGTACATGAGCCATCGAATCCATATGGAATGCCAAAATCCTCATTAGGGGAAAAAGAGGTTGAGCAGGAATTTTCACCCAAATGATTAGTCTGTGGCCGAATCCATGGTATCCATCCATCAAGCCCTCCTTTCATTGGAGGGTTTGCGAAACCACCGAATGAACCCTTCAATTCCGGTTCTGTCTGGGAGAAAATTCCCCAAGAGGAAAAAATGCTGAGTTTGCTCTTCAATCCATGGATTCGATGGCTCATGTAAACGTGCCAAATGGCATGTTCAGGTGTCAACAAAAATGCTGAAGAAAAATTAATGTTACGTAGAAACAGAGCACCATAGGGGGCCTTCAGGGACATGTCTAAATTGCGGAGGTGGCGACAGATGGCAACATCTGTCATACGTGTTTGTGTGTGTCTTGTGTTGTCCTACTTGACGATGGTTTATAAGCGGGTCCTTGCGACCAAGCACACAAGCCTGAAAATATATGTAAACCAATCCAACCAAGCACACAAGCCTGAAAATATATGTCTACCAACCAACCAACAGAGCACCATAATAGGAGCTTCGATCACTGAAATGCAGGAAAGAAAGCTGGAATAGGCGTGTCAAATAAAACAAAGCCAATCAGACTGACCGTGTTCGCTCTCACGTTAGTTGGATTTTAATTAAAATAGCTGTATTTTAGACCTTCTCTGCATGATGAGAGCATTTTATACTTTTCTTTTTGGGAAATAAGAAAACATTAAAAAATATAAAACAATGACGTAACAGTGTCCTGTAGGCCTAGGCGTGACCATTATCTAATTATGAATTATCTGCGGGGTGGCAGCTGAAATGCTTCACAACATTTTATTTACTCTATATAATGGAGTTAATGTCCTTCATCAATTAATTTAATAACATTATTTATCAAAATTCCCTATTTGATTTAATTTACATTAGTTTTTAGATTTATTAAGTGACAAAAGTTAATAAAAACTATAACAGTTCTTAGTTTAGTAATTATATAACCTCTTCACTCCTGAGTAAATTCTACACACATATTTCTTTAGATAAACATATTTTCAAAAAAATATGTGTTTAAAATTATGCTTTGCAGGTAATTTCGAAAAACTTAATGTTTAACATTTGCTGAGCTAAGGAGCACGCCGATTTAGTTGAATTTGAGGTATGAGACTTAAAAAAAAACTTAAAATACATTTTTGTATACTATTACTAAAAAAAAGCTATATCACAGTTTTTTTTAAAAATTAATAGTCTATTTAACGATTTTTTAAAACGTAATAGGCGGTCAAGTCTCCCTAGGCTGAGGGAGACTATGCCCCTACTTAGGAACACACATGACCTCCCACCCCTCATGAAAGCGAGAAGACTCAAAAGTATTAAAAGGAAAAAAAATAGCTAGTTTTTTTTTCGTTAAAATGATTCAAGAAAAGCAGTAGTCAAATTGAAAACTTGCGTTTTAACCATTGTGTATTGTAACGTCGCGACGCGAGGGGGTGCGAAAAGTCCAATTTTAGTTATTTCTTAAATAAAAACAATTTATTCGGACTAAATGTTCACAGCATTTTAGTTAATTATATAAAATACAAATTATTAGGCATAAATCACAATATTTTACTCTTATTCATTTAATAAAGATTCTCTAAGACAAACAAAGACATAAAATTATTTATTGTGTCAAGTCTCTTGACCAGTTAGCTTCTAAAACTTTGTTGTGTGATTACATAAGTACACTCCGGTGTCAACCTAACTTGGGTAAAAACAAAGAGTAAAAAGCGCGATTGGTCCGTTTGTTGGAAAATCTTGTAAGGTAATATTTACATACAAAATGATCTGAATACAATTTAACAAAAATACACTTTTCATTCTGATAAAATTGCCAAACTTTCTCAAATCATTTTGAAATCTGTTAGACCTTAAACGAAATTAATGTTTTAATCATGTTTTCTGGATGGATTCACAAAATAATTTATGGAACTCTTTACATCCACGGAAGGATCTTCTCTATAGCCTATTTATATTTACCCAACTTTGGTTGGCAAGTAATGCAGTAATTTGACAAACATTTCTCGTATCCCCTTCAGGGAAAAATTCCCATGGATCAAGTCTCCCTCTCCCTACCCTATAGTTTTCTCTACCTATGGAGTGAAGAGGAATACAAAAATGTTTCCACCTGTGGGATTTGGTTCACCTTTAGGCCCGATGGCAGTTCATATGGGTGTTAAAAGGGGTACCTGCTTTACATCTGGTCCACCCCGGTTACAAGCTACCTTATAATGCATAAATATAATGATACCTTTAAGATTATAACTTCGTTTTTTTTCCCATAAAAGTAAGGGCCTATATTAATCAAAACACAGAACTGTATGTACGTCTATACAACATTGTTTAAAGAAACGCGATAGACATATTTTCGAAGGAATTCCTTTAATTTTGATGTCCTCTAACCTTTCTTGTTACATAGTGTGTGATATAATAAAAAAAAAAAACATTATACAAAGTTCAACTTCAAGTGTGGTAAAGATTATTAATCATGTTAAAAAGATTACGAAACAAATGCAAAAAAGGAAAACAAAGGGAAACGTGAAAAAACACTCTAAAATGGTTGCACTATTTTAGTGTAATTAATATACAAAAATCTAAATATATAAATCTAACTAATCCATCTAATAATCTAAAGCTATCCAATAAAACATTTTTCGAAATTTGTGCAGTATTAAAAGTTACCTAATTGTTTTATTTACACAGAGCAAAACAATATTCTCGAAACGCGTGCATTAAAAAATTTAAAACGTGCGATGAAATATTTAAAACAAAAAATGAAAATTAATTTTTTGAGCATAAATTGTTTCGCGCTTCTTTCTCTTAAGATGATATTTCAGTAAATAAAAAAAATCCACCGTATTCCCACTGAAATTATTGTAAAATTAACAGAACAGGTTTTTTTTTATATTGGTACAATCGCGATAAAGAATAATTAATTAAAACTTTACTTTAAAGTGATTGTTAAAAGTTCATGTTTTTTAGCGTTTCTCGTTAAAGTATTTTTGTTTTCTGGAAGTGGAAAAATATCGGGAAAGAAGGGGGAACAAGAGAGAAAATGGAGTAAATACGATGGATACAATTAATCCAAATAACTGCTAAATTAATTTGCACTTCAAATTATAAAAACTAAGTATATAAAATTGCTTGTTCTAAAAATAGAAGCAAAACTTATCAATATCATTGTTTTTTTTTATAGTTTTCCGAACAACGATTCGCGATCTTTTAACACACAATATCTAATTTATATTTCAATGTTTTAAAGCAATTTTTACGTTAATAAAAGCTAAAAAGTAAATTAAACAATCGGTATTTGTAACAGTAAATGTTTCTTAGAATAGCATCATCACACTATTAATATAACTTTGGAAAAAAATTATAAACACGACCGTTTGCTAGTTCTTAACTTTTATGGTAATATTGTCCATTTTCATATACTTTCTCTTTCTCAAATTTACTTAATATTCTTTATCGTTTGCTAAATTAATTTTCATTTCAAAGTATGAACGATGGAAAGTAAATTAAAAATGGCCAGATTCTTTACGAAAAAGTATAGATCTCTCTCCTTGCATCTTTCTTAATGCACCCACATTAAACAATCAAAAGAACTGTATATTGCAATAAATTCACTGCTAAAAACAATTAGGGGAGCACTTTTCATACCTTTGTTAACCCTTTCAGTCTCAACTTTAAATTTTTTATTCTAAAAATCTAATATTTGTTAAATGGATTCATTAGGCATCCAGAATAAAATGGTAAAAACTGGGAAAAAATCTGAATTTTTTTAATTAAAATTTAAGGGGAAAAATTGTAATCATAAATTTGGAATAAATTGTAACAATAATTTTTTTGAAAACTTTATTTGTTAAAATCAATTTTTAAGCATAAAATCAATTTTTAAACATCTAAAATGCAAGCATTAAGAATTTAGGGTCAATTTATTAAATAAAATTATTTTAGGGGGAATTTTATTTTACCATGTTTTTCATATTATCATTTAATTAATACAAACATTATTTAATTCATCAAAATACACGTTTCTTCCTTCTAACGATGAATAAGTGCCAGCTTAACTTAGTGAGAGAAAAAAAATCGCAAGCTGATTATTACAAATGGAATCATTGGGGTACAAAGAGTTTAAACCATGTGATCCCTTAATTGCTTATAACATAAATATTCCTTCTAAGGAGAATTTTATTTTCATTTGAAATAAATTTTCTCGTGCGTTTGGCGAAGTGGAAACAAAAGAAATATTGAATTGGATTTGAAATTGAATAAACCTTGCTGGGCTTCTGGCCTGTTGTTGGTCGACAATTTTTGTATTTGTATCTAAAAAAATGGAATTGTCTTATTTAAACGCAGATTAAATTTTAAGTCATTAAAATTTTTGATATACTTCACACATAAAATTTGTAGTTTAAATTTGGGATCAGCCTTTCCTGGTCTGGCAATAACTTCAGATAATACTTTGTAAAATTCGCGTTTTTGAGCTAATTTATATTCATACTTAAACTTTAGAAGCAACTTCATTTGTTTTGTTCAAGAAATGAGATTTATTCATTTTTGAAGATGCTGTGAACTGATTTTTGAGAACTTAGAACAAAAATAATCGAGAACCTAACTAATTTTTGAGCAAGTCTTCTTGGCACAGAAAATTAATATTATATTTATTATATAAATATAATAAGTACGCGTAAATATAATACGCGTAAAATAATAAAATTCAAAAAGTACAAAATACAAGTAGAATACCAAAACCATACATATATATTAAAAAATACCCCATCCAGTACAAAGTCAATGAAAATTTTCCGTGTATTAAATAGCTTTTATTTAAACATACAGTATTTTTAAGTTAATTTTACCAATTTTAGAATTGAATAAATGCAAATTCCAGTTTTTGCTTTTAAGTTATTTATTGTGTATTGATAGGAAACCAAACCAAATTTCAGAACATTAAAATACCAAAAATACTTCTTCTTAAGCATAAAATATATATTTATTTTACAAAAATCACGGTATAGTAGTTGATTTTTTTTTGTATAATGAATAATTTTGAATGAGCCTTCTTTGAGGAATTGCTTATATAACATAATATATCATCAGTTTTATAATGTCTAATTATCACTTGATAAAATAAATGTAATTTGAATTAATCTTTGTATTAAAAAAAAGGATAAAACAAATTTTGAACAGTCCTTTCTTATTTCCATTTTAACCCCCTACATGGCAAAGTCTATAATTAAAAATTTTCAATTGATATAAATACTTTCTTTTTCACTCAAATCATCCCCCCACAAATTTAAATCATTTCAGAAAGGTTTATATTCACTGAAATGTCATTTTCAGGTAAAACTTTCCAAGACTTGAAATATATGATCAAAATCGCTAATTTAAACAGTTTAGTGTATCATTGAAAACCATTAAAAAAGAAAAATAAAGGTTTGCTTGCAAAAACAATGAACATGTCTAGGAAATGAATCAGTATTCAGATTCTGCGGAAACGTTTTAAATATTTGATATGAATGACAACGCATTGTGGTGCACCGAGCTGAAAGTATATGATTCAATGTCTAACTGCCAATAATGCTTAGTTTCTTTTTAGCTAGTATTTTGTGTGTAACCAATGTATTGCCTTTTACAGAAAATTACGGAAATGATTCAAAGTCTCTTTTAGCCTATGATTCAGCTTTCATTCATTTGATTAAAAAACTTTCCAACGAATTGAATTAAAATGTAAACTCGCCGTGAATATAAAAGACATATTTTTTCATTGGAAGTGTCTCTACTCTAAACTGTATTTAAAACATTAAAGTACTCCATTGATAATATTGTTCAGGAAATAATGCTATTATCCAGTTATTAAAATATAAGATATTTTAATCATGTCATTTTCCCATATCCATAAAAAATTGCAATATTTATTACTATCAGATATTGCATGATTAAAATTAATGGGAACATCTCTAGAACCTAATAGCAGAATCATTTATTTATAAATACATTACGAACAAATTGTATTTGCTTATTTATCTATGTAGCATGTAAAAAAAACCCCATGAAACTTAATAGTATTCTAAGATTAATTAATCTTAGTATTCTATTAAGAGTTAGAGCTTGCATTAATGCTAGAGGTTTCAGTGGTAAAGAATAGTTATGAAACATACTAGTATAACATTTATAATGGTAAAAAGTGTAATGGTTAAAAAATAATAATGAAAATTAAAGTAAAATAATTGTTATAAAATGTCAAGAAAGTAAATTTATCGTGACAATTATGTAAAACAATATCGAATCGTTTACAATATCGAAATGTTATGAAATTTTTAATCATATATATTGTAATTCAAATGCACTTTTGTATTATAAAATCGAATCATTTTTCATGTTTTCCAATAAAAATGTTTTTTATTCATAAAAGCCGCTTATACATAGTTGCAAGAGGAAGTCATGACACACTTTTTCTACTTCCTAACAAGATACCTAGATGCGGATGCAACTTCTTGTAAAAAAATATTAGTCTTGACAAATTAATTCGTAAATCATTTAATTTTTTATATTGATGTCATATTCAGTATAGGACAAAGTTTTACATTTTTTTACTCACGACACTCATCCTCCATTCTTTTTCATCGCTAAATTGCTAGAAATTTGTATTAAATTGCTTTAATCTGACTTCTTTTTTCATGTAATGATTAAAAAAACTTTCTTTGAATACTCAAAAAAATATTTAGTTTTGCAAAAACTAAAGATACGCCAAATGTTTTCATAACTTCTAAGAGATTTAAAACAATTACACTCCCTCTTTATGGAGTAACGTTACACTCCTTCTTTGTGGAGTAACGTTACACTCTCTCTTTATGGAGTAACGTTACACTCCCTCTTTATGGAGTAACGTTACACTCCCTCTTTATGGAGTAACGTTACGCTCACTTTTTATGGAGTAACGTTACACTCCCTCTTTATGGAGTAACGTTACATTCCCTCTTTTTGGAGTAACGTCTCCCCATCTTTATAGAGTAACGTTACACTCTCTCTTTATGGAGTAACGTTACACTCCCTCTTTATGGAGTTACGTTACACTCCCTCTTTATGGAGTAACGTCACTCCATCTTTATGGAGTAACGTTAGACTCCATCTTTATGGAGTAACGTTACACTCCATCTTTATGGAGTAACGTTACACTCCCTAATTATGGAGTAACGTCTCCCCATCTTTATAGAGTAACGTTACACTCTATCTTTATAGAGTAACGTTACACTCCCAATTTATGGAGTAACGTTACACTCCCTAATTATGGAGTAACGCTGCACTCCCTCTTTATGGAGTAACGCTACACTCCCACTTTATGGAGTAACGTTACACCACAAAATAGTAGTAAACCCTTTTGTGTAAAATTACTCCATTAATTGGCTTTACTTTACCCCATAAAGCTAGAGGCAGCACACTGTTACCAGTTTTTATGGACTAACGCTAGACAACACATTTTTCAGTGTATTCTTCGGAATTGCGAGCTTTAGGTGGAATAAAGGACGACGGGTACTTACTAAAAATTTGCTTATAACTCCAAACGACACATGTTGAATGCCCATTTGGGGATTTTAAATAGGCACTATAATGTTTTTCGGCTTTATCTTTAAAGAAAAAGTGTATTTCTTTCCATTTATGCTAACATGTATCGATGTCCAGTCCTCAGTTGAAATCGGAAGACAATCTCTTTAGGAGGACTTGCCAACCCGCTTTACACCAGTTCACATCTAACCCAACCCCCGGATCGAAGCACCAGTCACGACAAGTAAGAGGAAAACGAACCCATGACATGACCACCTTCGACATTGAAAAACCACGACCTTTTTCTGAATAAGAGTGAACTGATGGCATCGGCTGAAGGAAGCGGCTCCATCACGTGGTATCTGCAGCCCCATCAAAAGTCCTTCAGAAACATTGCTTAGTTAGTATCTGCAGTGCGATAGGAGCAGGACTGCTCCGAGTCTGTCCTCAACAGTCCCTTCACCTCTGAACTTCTTAGACTTCTGTAGGATGACAGTTTCTTCTGTGGTCCTGGTTTTTCTTTTCGCTTGTTGGTTCAAGGCTTTTCCTGCGTACCCTGTGGAAGATGACGAGGCTGCGGCAGTAAGTGGTATTTCTTGGTTTTTGTTGAAATATTTATCCGGTTTTAATTTTTTTTTCTTTTTCTAATATATTATAATTTGCTTCTTGTCACGTATGAATAGGTAAATCAACACTGTAAGCATTCGAAAATATATTTAGGAGGTGTAGAGTTGGTTTTTTAAATACTTTAAACTTATAAAAAAGTGTAAGGTTTTAATTTGTATTTTTATGTAATGTTTTAATAGTTTTGAAAAATACGTAAAATCCTTAATTTTTACAAAAATGACCCAGGTTCTAAAATTTAACTTATATGAACAATTTATAGTTCAAAAATTGGAAAACATTCAACCTAAATGTGTATTTCTCAGAAAACTGCAAATAAAAGCATGTTCCGTTTCGTAATGGTTAGAATATTACAAATATTTAATTAAAAAAAATTGAACATCTAATGGAAAATGCGTCGTATTTTTCCAAAAATGATAAGGTTGTATCGTAAAAGTATAATGTTACTGAATCTTACAAAAAATCACGAATTACAAAAAAAAAAAAAAAAAAAACGTCACCAAAGTCTTACTTTTTAATAGTTTCAAATTTAAATAATATTTTTTAAGAAGTTTGAATATCTAATTTATTATAATATGGTGCAAAATATTTAAAGAAATATTTTCGGAATGTTTATAAAAAATATTAACAATAAATATCGTATTTTAAAGTATGAATTACATTTCTAGCACATTAAACGTGTTTTCGACAGTGAAATTGATAAATCAAAACTATGTCTAAAATTACAAAAAACTATTTACCAAAACATTTTACAATGTTTTTAATTCAAAACTGCAAAGTAGATTTTCAAAATTTTTGGCAGAATTTGTTTGTAAGAAGTACATTTTGAGTTAAAATTAAATGAGTAATTGTTAAAAAAAAATTGAAAGTAAAATGAATAACAAATAATTTCAGATGGCTTGACATTTGAATTGATTGTTTAAGTTAGAATAACTTGTTTAAGAAAACGTTTTGCTTTTTGTATGCAACAAAGTAAAATACACTTCCATGTCTCATTATTTGAAAAAAAATTACAGCACACATAATATAGATTTCAAGTTTAATCCAGAGAGTTTTGTTTATAGAGTTTTCTGAATAACGAACGAAAACAGTTCTTGTTATTAATTTCTCAAAGCATTTTACTTAAAAAATGAACATCGTATTTTTTGTCTTCCTTTTTCGCATTTTTTTAATTAAAAGCCTAATAATAATGCCTTAGTTATCGTATACATGATATAACATACATGAAGATTTTAATCATTATAATTGTAAAGTTGATAAAAATCCTCATTCTTAAAAAGGAAAGTAGTATAAATAATACTCAATTTCGGAAATTATTTACAAAGTGCAAAATATACTTTAAATAATAAATCAATTTTAAAATCGTAAATGTATATTTTTAATATTTCTAAGGATTTGTCTAATGACGTTCATATAAAAAAAAGATTCGTTTAAACAATTTGTATTGAACCATTTGTTATTTATTGTGAAAAATGTCTGACTTTCTAAGGAACTTTTCTTTTTAAAAAACCTTATATAAATAAGCAAAACTTTTACTTTGGATTTAATCTGTAACCCTAGAAATGTATTGAAAGTACTCCAAAGAAATTCTAAGAAAAGTTTTTAAGCTTTTAAAGAAAAAGTTCTTACTTTTAGTATAAAAAAGGCTACAAGTAATGGGACACGAGAGATTATTTAGGTAAAAGTAATTTAAAGTGTATATATATATATTTTCGATTTTATAAGCTTTGAGACTTCTCCTTTTTCTTTGTTGATAAAGTTATTTGGAATTTTTTATGTAATAAATTACACTTTAACCGTGCAGAAAATGTTCTTTTAAAACCATTACACAATTTCATTTTCTTAACCCTTCAATGTAATTTTTTTTAATTTTGCATAGAAACTACAATTTAGTATATTTCGTTGGCGAGATTAATTATTAAAATAATTCTTCGTCTATATTTTGCGCCGAAATTTATCTGAAAAGTATTAAACTAAAAATGCCCCAAAATTCGAAAAAAAACCCTATCTGCTTATTTTTTTTAGAAAAAAAGCGATTCACTGGTTTAAAGCTATCACAAAGACATACTAAATATATATATATTTTAAAAACATAATCACTCGGTACTTGTAAAAAAGGTTTTTTAGAACTAATACACCTAGTCAATCAACTAATAAAAAAAATAAAGTTAATTTGCCTATTATCTGGGTAGGTTTCATTAATGTGTGTGCTCAATTAATTCGTTATACATGTAGTACCGGTTGACATTTCTAAAAAGTATAAAAGTGCATGAAAAATAAACCTATTGCTTAAAAGTAAACCTATTAAACTATAGGTAAGAGCCACATCTGGCGCATAGTGCAGTAAATTGCTAAAAATAACTTGTGAGTGAAGTAAAAAATACTATTAAGAATGTAATAAGTAGTTTTATTTTTTTTATCAAAACTTAAAACTTAAAATAAAACTTCTTTATCAAAAGTAAAGCTAAGAAGACTGCAATCACAATCGGTGGAAAACAAAAACGTAATAGTTCCCGTGAATATTTGGATCTTATTGATAAAATCGGTTTTGCACCGGACGTCCAAAAATATGACGTTTTTACGATAATTAGAATTTCCGAGAGAAAACCCGGATGTGTTTGTGTCCTAGCAACTATTTCAAAACAGTTGTCGCAAAATTAGGAGCATCAACAATGTGATCTATCTTCTTCGCGCACATCATCCATTGACCTAAGAAATCGTTATCTATAGAAATTGAGGTTTGATAAAACTGTAAATAACATTTGATCAAATTATGTTGTTTCGGTTTGGTTTTAATTATCGTTGCACTAGAGCTACACGAGGGCTATTGGCGACGGGCGTCATATTTTAGAACCACAGTCAATTGACGAGCTGAACCTGAATAGGCTCCCAACGCAACCGTTAAGGGCGGCATCGTAAGCAGCGTTAGGACTTTGAAGGATATTTAGCGTGCACTCCCTTACACGGGGTATTATTCGTCGGACATTTTTGGCTGCACGGGCCGTTTATAGGTCGGCAGTTATTTTGACGATGCCCGGACACGAACCTGGGATCTTTCGCATGCTAGGCGAGTGCCTAACTGACTGGGCTCCCCAGCTCTATGTTGTTTCGGAGTACTGCGGTCTATTTGCTGTTATTTTTCTATAAGAGGATTAAATAGATCCGAACTCGCACTGCTTAAAGCTGATATCAAACTGTTACAAATATCCATGCTTAAATTAGAGAACAAGACTACAGCCTTTTGGGTACCACGGACCAGCCTTCTAACCACTCCATCATCGTAATTGGTTCAAATTTATTTTGTTTAAAAATGTTGATTACAATGACTTTTGCAGATGCCCAAATTTGTTTTATCCTTTTTTTCTCTACAGTTACCAATCGAAGTTCATTAAAAAAATCTCTTTAAACAACATCGAAGTACAAAACGTATTTGTGAAGGAAATGGGAGTTACAGTTTTGTCAAAATACTTAATTTGCTCGCTGACAGACGGCTTGAACGGGTATACCGAGACAACCGATAGTCACTCACTTCTTTCAAATGGACAACTTACTGCGTAAAGATATTTGTTTGTGCGTCATATAAGACAAAACAAGGTTCTTCTTGTTTCTTTTGAATGAAGTTATTATTTTTTGCTTGTCAAAAGCTCAGAAACGCTTCCGTAATAGCATTACATCACTTGATACTGACCATAACATTAATTAAAATTTATTCTTTGAAAATTTTGTTGTATAGATTTGACTTATAAATGAGGGGAATTTTTGAAGTCCGTTTATTGAAGTAAGTAAATATGCGTAAGTACTTGCTTGTGACAAAAAGATGAAAACGAGAAAATGACCTTTAAACTTTTCAATTTGCACTCAATCCGAAATTATTTTCCTTACCAAACACAGTTCTATAAAACGTTGAAAAATATACTTAAGTTATGATAAAGAAGGAACTTGGTGTCTTTAAAGGAGGGAATAACATGTTTATTGACATAATTTTTTTTCACATATCACGTTCTTTCACTAAGCTCTTCAATTGTGTTTTACATTTCTCAATTGCAAACGAAAATTCAGATTAAATTTTTGCCGCTTCATTTGGAATTTAAATGTTTGAACGAAAAAATTTAAACAAATCAATAAAAGTTTATTTCAACAGTCCAAATAAAATTGTGGATAAACTTATTTTATTAAATGCATTTTGTATTTTACATATATAAACGATTATATCTGTAATAATTATGTTTAGTTTGTGAAGTATGTATAATGAGGAACACAAGACGTTTTTCATTGTAACTGTAGGATTTAATTATATGCAAATGCCATTCAATAAATTATTGCCAAGGGTTCGACAGAGTTTTATTATATGATATAGACAAAGTTTAAGCAAAAAGTTTACGGATAAATTTTCATTAAGTTTTTACATCGATAAATTACCAATATAAAGACTTATATTAGTATTAAAAGAAGTGTATTTTAAAATTCCTTCTACGCAAATGATCTTATAGACTTTAAATTCGACAGTTTATTTCTGATGATCGATTTAATCATGGTCTACTGAAATTTCGAAAATATCAGTAACGATTTCTTTAGTTTTATCTGAAATATATGTGAATAATAAAAGGTACGATGGAGGAGAAGAAAAAAATATACAAAGGTACGTTGAGCTAATATTCCAAAGTTTAAAGCCAGTAGTTTATTTCCAAAAACAGCAAGTTTGTATGGTTATTAAATTGTGCTTGGCTTAAATGATAACTATAAAGCAATTTTTATTACATTTATATATTAAGCTTTTTACATTCGTATTATTTTTATACAATATGTTATTTAACATTCTTTAACTTGCATTAACTGTAAGACTTTTCAGGAATTCCATCTGAATTTCGTCGCAAAGGTGGTCGCGGGTACTTTTAATAAATTTTATTTTGTAACAGAACGGTTCTTAAAAGAATACACTTGGTCTTCAATAGGAATTAAAATTGTTTAAAGTTCTGGTGTAACAGAAAAGGGAAAAGTAAAACGAAAATATAAATATTAATGTTCGAATACAATCAAACTTGTTAATGAAGAACAGGGTTGAAATCAATGTCGTTATTAATGGGTTTTTGGGTACAATTAAAATATGTACTAAATTAGGGATAACCGTAGAAAACAATATAATTTTTTTATAATAACAATTTTTTAATTAAGTTATATTTCATTCTATGTAGTGCTATTTTTAAACACTCCGTTACTTTAACAACATTATGACCCAATTAACAGTACAAAACGCAGCGAGTAACGTCATAAAATTTCATTATAAAAATTCATCATTAAAATTACCGTTTCAAAATATTAACTCCATTTGTATCTCATATAAAGGCAAAAAAACAAAAAATTCATTTCCATAACTCATTGTTACGCTATTCACGTAATAGAACAGATAATCGACAAAGCTTATCTTGGGGACTTCAGAAAACACAATTTTTGGAAGTTGCAATGAAAAACGTAACAGGTCCGGTTTCTATGTACGCAAGTTAGTGGACGAAACTAAGTATAAACGCTAACGCTAAAAAACGCTAATAAATTTCGGTTCAGTTATCTGAACCGAAATTTATTAGCGTTTTTTTACATTAAATAAAATTAACTTTAGGTATTTAATTTTACAAAAATAGATAGATATAGTTATCTTATGTATTTGTTTGAAATTGGCAGTAAAATTAAAAAAAGAGTAGTTTTACTATTTATGGCTTGATACTAATTAAAATTTAAGTTTATTTCGTATTTTAATATTACGTAATGTAATTAATATTACAAACTTTGAAACCACTTTGAAATTATTACTGAGAAAATTAGTAGAAATTTAACTAGTTTTCAAACGATTTGATATGATTTTAACGAAAATTATATTAAATAGCTTTCTTAAAACATAAACATGAAATAAACTGTTACAAAGGAGTTAAATTTATTACCCTTACGTGTTTTATTAGTTTTGAGGCACCTTTTATGTGGGAAATATCATTCATTCCGTAACATATCTATCTTCGCTTCAAAACTAAAATGTATAGATAATATGAAACTGTATTTAAATTTTATTCGGGATAAAAATTTGAATTTTTAAAAAAAAATATTATGCACGATTATATGTCTTAAGTATACTATTTAACTTCAAAAGCAAACTTTTCAAAAATTGGTATAACAATTGTGTTTTAAAAGTCACTTTCATTTCGTAACACCTCATTTGTTGTGTATCTTATGGGCAGTAAAAAATGAATCACATGTTAATTAAGCGCAATTGGGTTTTCCGTTGACGTTTTTATTCAAAACAATAAATAAAACCCTTTTGGATTCCTGATAATTATTTTATTCACAGTTAAACAATCTCTTTATTTAATAAATGCTTGAGTTACGGGAATATACAAAACAGGATTTCTCCGCGCAGTATTTCCCTCAATTGATAATATATTTAATGTCGGTAAATAAGATGAATGAAAATTTTATTGATGGGAGTCTGAAGGGGGGGGGGGGGCATATAAATGACTATTGTGATATGCTAGTTGAACAACGTTGTAAATGACTTTTAACTGGAAAAATTGTCAAAATTGGTTTGAAAAAAAATGTTTGGAAAAGCAAAAAGTAATTCTTGTTTAAGTGTTTTCTTATAGTAACTACCAAATTTTATTTTAAAAAGCATGCGTTTACTAGCGACACGATAAAAAATTAAATTGATTTTCAAAACAAGTGAAGAATACCAGATACAGCTGTTTCTCACAATCATTTTCGATTTGACAGCAATCAATTTTTTGTATGCTTCGTCGACTCAACAAGATAATTAATAACACCGGTCAGATTCGAGGTAAGATGTCGTTTTTGCAAAGGTCAGCCGCAGACTCAAATAGCTATTACGAGGCTTGTTGTGGGGAGGAATAGATTTGGAAAGCCATGCTTAATTGGTAATGACGTGACGTCATGAAATTTATGATGGTTTGAAATTTGAAGAGTACACGGGAAGAACCGCTTTATTTCGTAGAAGGGTTTCCTTAATAGCCTCTTTGGGGATGATAGCGAGAAATAGCCTAAACTGGAGTTAAGAAACCGGTTACTCACTTTTTTATCTTTCGCGGCAACCCTGACTCACGCCAGCGATAAGTGGATACGACACACACGTTTGTACCGCAAATGAAGGACCGAAAGAGAAACCGGTTTTCGGCAGCCAATGCCCGCTAAGCAGACACAATTACGGAAAAACTCTAAAGAAATCAAGCGGTTCTTCCCGTGTACTCTTCGTTTATGTTTAGCTTGGCATGGTTTAAAATATTATCGTTTACCATTTTGTAAGATGCGTAAATATTCAACATTATTTTGCATCATTGTTATGTACATTTTAAAAGTCAATGGTGTTTGGTGATAAAAATTTAATTGAATAAGACCGATTCAAATACAAAATTGAAATTACTTTTGTGGTTTTTCATAAAAACAAACAAACATTGTATTATATTTGTTTCTTTTTATAAAAATAATATGGAGGTATTTTGAGGGGGATGCATAGAGAAGGAGGAAGGGGGTTTACTCTATCTTGCCACACGTGATTGTTTATGCATCAGAATGATGCTACTCATGGCTATTGATGATGGTATGCGTTCCAAGTAGAAGGAAATACACCAAAATAGTATTTCGCATATTTAAACAGCGGTTATAATAAAAATTAAATAGGATTAGATTTGGAAATGTATAAGATTTAACATACAAAAGTCTTAAACATGACTATTTATAAGAGAATTTTTTTAAACCATTTCGATCCGTTTATTGGATGATTATGACGAGGACAAAACCCAGGAAGATATCCTTCGTGGCATTAACCTATCTCGCTATGTCTCCTGTAAATAAGAAACACATTTGAGAGTACTTCAAAACTATGAGGCGGCCGTCATCAAATGCCAAAAACCATATCGGCAACCTTGTAGAAAAATATGGTCAAAGCGTTATCGGTCAATATGTGGACATACCTTTCCGTCAATACTGCAAGCAACATATTGATCAGAAATGGAGGATTATGGAATTTAATGTTTTCTAGTTTGTGGTCAACATGTCACGTCAATATTGGTGGTTATTGGAAAAAGTGTTGTTTTTCGTAAAAGTATGCTTATATATACATTTTTGAATTTGTAAATGCATCGTTATTAATCGACAAACTTCTTAAGGCCAATTGTGTGAACTATTCTACATGTTGTCCAACTTTCTAAAATGCTTCGATACACAATTAACGTATTAGGATTTTTCTGTGATTCTTAGGTACATTTTGCAACGGAAAGAACCGGCCTTCTCAGAAAGAGAGAAACCCACTTGTGATCTGAAATTAAAAATGCGGAAATTATCTTTTTTTCCGGTTAACATTTAACAAATTATTAACAATCCTTTAAGGCATTTTCGCACACTGAAAATTACTTTTACTTATAGACATATACTTAAGTTTATGACTTATGACTTTCTTGGTGGGGGGCAAGTTCGCCGAACACTGCGACCTTAGGTCTATTGTATTCAACCCCAGAAATGACACATGCACAAGAGACACACAAAGAAAGAGACGACGCAAACATTTAGACAAACAACAACATTTATTGACGGACACAGACATCCATGCCATGACCAGGACTCGAACCCGTGCCCTCCAGCTCCAAGAGCTAACACGTTAACCATTGCGCCAGCGTGCAGGCTACTTAAGTTTAAAAAACAAAAACTATAACTAAAAAAAATCTTTTCTGAAAATTATCTATTGTCCGTACTATTTTATCTCTCCGTTCACAATATTTTTCATTTCCATTCTCTGATATCCTAATTAGTTTTTTTTAAAAAAAAGCAATTTTGCCTAATTTCCAATAACTTTTTTTCTTAACTTCACTAAAGAACACGCACAAAAGTCAATTAGTTTTCAATAAACGCGTCTAATGCGGAAACTGACACATTTATTAACTGCAGATTGTGTGTGTTTCCCACGAACAAGTTTTTAGAAAATCCTTCGCCTGAAGTGTCAGACTACTATCCTTCGGTTCAATGTCAGTGTTACTATTGAACTTCAGACTACCTGTCTGACATTGAATAAAGTTGTTTAGAAAGCGTTTCTGTTTATTTAAGTTTTTAGGAAGAAGTTAATAGTTTCAGAATATTTAACTTTTTACTACTAAAGCGATTACGGCTAATGGTGTTCCTAATACTCCGATTTACTTTTCTATTGTAACTTGATGCTCATGAGGCAGCTTGCAGTTTTCTTGTCAAATTTGTCCACGTTTTTTCTTATCGTAACCATGTACAAAATTACTTTTCGCCAGTTTTTTTTTAAACCTTAGTCTTCTTGAGAAATATGTCAATAGCATATGTACACTTGGTTGATTATAACGTTTTGTGCTTTTTAAAATTTCTCAATTACACTTTTAAATCTTGTTTACGTTAAACCAGCGCTAATACCTCTTAACGTCAGTTATATAAATGCACATTTTATCAAAATATGAACATTTAAATTACTACGTTTAAGAATTTCCAGTCGTTTACTATTTAAATATGTTCTACTTGCATATTTATTGCCTTTTCTGGATATTATTTATGATGTGTTTGTTATAGTTTTAAAACACTTCACCAATTTAATTTTTTTAAGTGAATTAAAAAATTATAATTCTCTGCATTAATTGAAAAGTTTTATTAGTATTTGTTAAAAAGAATGCGTAATTCTTACTTATAATGCATTATTTATTTGTTTGTTTTATTTTTTTAATAAAACACATAATACTTAGTTCGAAGTCATACGCAAAAGGTTTTACATAATACGTTTCCCAAACTGTTTGATTGGCAGAAACCAATACCACAAAAAAAATAATAATCTGTGAAACAAATTCAATATCCGGCAAACTTCATAGACATGCTGTTTCCACGCTCAGAAGAAATGAGCATCCAATCAACGAACAAACTCATTGTTTCAGCGTTTGTGTATTGCACCCACTTGCCTCTCTTTCGCATTGTTTCGCCCCATTCTTTGCGAAGATGAGAGCCATAACCTTGTATAAAAACCTGTTGATGTTTTAAAGAAGGGCGCTAAAGATACAGCGGCAAGGTAAATCCTTGTTTAGCCACGTCTTTAAAATAAAACAACAACAAAAAAGATGCAGTCGCCGACATTTTTTTTTCTACCAACAATAATAAGAATCGAATGGTTGCTTGTGCTTCGGTTTGGAAAAAAACAATGAACTGACTAGATTTCATTAATCATTGTAATATTAAACCACATGTCTGCGTCATTAAAAAAGTACCATTGCTTACCTCGCAAACTTTTATACATAAATTTGACTTTATGTTTTTCTTTTTATAATTAAATTTATCGTATTTATGTTTACGTTAAAGTTTTATAAGTTCATTGATGATATATAAAACCTAATAAAAATGCCGTAATCCATTTCTTTATTTTAACATGAAGTAATAACTCAAACATCGAAAATATAGTTTTGCTATCAATTTCTCTAAATTACTTAGCCATTACGTTTTATGATTTAAGTAAAATGACTTTTATAAAAAAAACCAAATTAATTTTGACACTCAGGTTTTGGAAAAAAGTTTAATTCGAACTTTTTGTTATTAATTTTTGTACGGTATTTTAATGATAATTTCTAGAATAAGGCATTTAACCTAAAAAACAATATTAATTAATTATTAATTTCATATTGCAGTTATATTTACAAAAATTTGGATATCTCGATGATGTTACTGGATATAGAGTTGGGGCACTGGTTGGACCTGATGCCATAAATAGTGCTATAAAGGATTTTCAAAGATTTGCTGGGCTTAATCAAACTGGTAAGACATTTTATAAATTGTTTTTGGAATCTAAGTGTTTGGTGTACTTTAAATAGTATGTACTATATATTTTATAATGTATAATAATATGCATAAATATTTATACTCTGAAACTTTGCATGAAACTTAAAGCAACTTAAAAGTTATTTAAGAATGAATCGAATTTGGACAGAAAGTAAAGAAGACAAATTCAAAATTTCGTCTAACATTAACTAATGGTAACATAAAAGTTTTCTTTAAAACATTTTTATAGAATTCAATTATTAATTTTAATCTGGAATATAAATTGAAAATTTATAAATAAATAATTTGAAAAATGAAATAGTGTATTTTATGCTTTCCTGTGATATATTAAATATCTTTTTATATATATTTTTTTTCATTGCTGATAATGCTATATAATCGATACTTTTTTACCCAAATTAAAACATGGAAACATTGAATTATGTAAAAAAAAATTTAAGCGGTTTTATATATAAGAAAAATTCAATATATTAAGCTTAATTGTATGCAAATCGCTAATAAATTCATCGCATCTTTAAAACATTTTAGTAACCCCGTTTTGACCTCTACACTTCTATTTTTGAATTATAACGAGTAATGTGATGACACAAACAAGAGGAGATAGCATCAAACAAAAGTTATATAAAGGTGGTTAGACTATCGCAATTACTTGAAAAAATGAAAGTAACGTTTAGTGCTGCTATATACATTGCAAGAGTGATGTCTTAAATTTTTTTCGTACTACACCATTAATACAATATGGTAGTTTCTGAAATTTCTATTGTGTACTTAAATGTATAGAAATATTTTCAGTCATTTGTACAACATTTTTTTTTCAATTTAAGAAATAATTTATCAAAATTTCAAAATAGTTTTGGCACATTAAAATATGTTTGAACTCTTTTTACTTCATGAATGCTCCCAAAGGAAAATAACTTTTTTACTAGCCCATTCTTTCCAAACCGCAAGTACATTCAATTTATCTGAATAATGAAGACATTGCATCTCGTATTGCATACATGAAAGTAAAATAACGAAAAATGTGCGTTAACTCTTTTGTGTACGAAAATGATTCAACAAAAAACACGCATATTCTGGGAACTCATAAAAAAGTGTTTAACTACAATTTCGTTTAGTCATTCTTTATCGGTTAAATACCGGATTCACTAACCCCTTCCATGCAATGACGTCCATAGGTGTTTTTGTAGTTCCTTCTTTGAAATTCTTCAATTACATCATACGTTCATTTACGCTATATATTCGTAAACTGAATGAATTATTATTAAAACTGGTTGGTTCAATTTACGCACAAGGCGCCTACACATGATCTATTGATGAAATAAAATTTGGAATATTTACTGTAGATGTTTGCAATGTTTTAACTCAAAGAAATTACCTAAATAAATTTGTGAAAATTAACTGATAAATATTTTGAAAAATTAGTAGATACCAAATTTTTTTAAAGGTACTTATAAAACCTTTTGTAAAAAAATAATATTTAATTTACTATTTTTGCTCGCTGATTCTCTAAATGTAACAACTTCTAAATCATATTTATTTTTTCCTTTACTGGCCTTGTTTTTTTTTTGCATAGGGCATCATAGGTTTTGTTTTTCGATTCTCAGTCAACAGTTATATGAACTACGATAGTAGGACTTACGTGCAGTCCATCGCCCAAATACGTTGAAAAATCCACCTTGTGGAGCGTTTTGTCTGCATCATTTTTCTATAGATTCTAAGTTAGTTGCCTATAGAATAGCGTACCTCCATGTGTGATAGTCTTAAGTTTTGTCTTTAAAAATTTTTGTATATCATAATTACCACGTAACGAAAAATTGATGTATAGATGGCCATTATAATTTATAGAAATTTTGCCCTTAGTTCAGCGTTTCCGTTATTTTTCCTTATGGTTTATATAAATTGGTAGAGCTTAACATTTTCTATATTTAAAGTTATTTCAACTTGAAAAAGTTGTAGTTGTCTGGTATGTCACTTTTCAATATGGGATACATGGAAATGGAAGATTTAAATGTAAAGAGTGAGGTTTAAAATAACAATCACACCTACACAAGCGAGGAGGCACACGTTATATGATGCAAGAAGGACGTTTTTTTTATATCATTTTCTATTACCTTTTCACCCTTATCCGGTATTGTTATTATTATTTTGTGATATAACAGGCATGGCGTGCATGTTATTCATTAAAATCCCATTTGAAATTATTCCGCTTTATTACTACTCACGTTCTTCATTTTTCAGTCCTTACTGGCATTCAAAGACCAGGAAAGTCGCACAAACCACGCAATAGGTCTGCATGCCATCCTCCAAAAGTACAAAGTTGAATAATGTTGAAGGTTTTTCAAAAAAAAAAAAAAATAATAATGTAAATAAATACAATTAAAAAAATTGAATTTTCCAAAATTGTTGGTAGCTTTTTAAATAAATATAATTGTTGCGAGGAATGAAAAACTTCCTTAAACAATTATAACTCATGCTCCATTGTCAAAAACTATAGAAGAACATGATTTAATTTTAAAAAGTAGAACACTCTAGCAAAAAAGCCATTCCGTTAATTAATAATTATTCATTAGCTGATAAATTTTGTCAGGGAGATATTTATATTATCTGTTAATATGCTTTCGGTGGTGAAATCGGATTTGCAGATACCTCCGTAGTGGTTGAGCCCCATCCCTTCAAGTAAAGAAGTTACCTAGTTTTAGCTAAACAAAATTTCAAAGATTGTATGTATATTGTATAATAAGTGGATTTTAATAAATTATAATGAATAAATTAACGAAATGTAATTAATTATAACGGATAAATTAATCGAAAACAATAAATTTTAACGGATAAATTTATAGAATGCAATTAATCATAATGGATAAATTAATAGGATGTAATTAATTATAACGGATAAATTAATGGGATGTAATTAATTATAATGGATATTTAAAATCGATTTATAGATTTTATTTATATATAATGGCTATTAATTATCTTCTTTAAAATAGTTCAAAATATGTCTTAGCCCCTCACCCCCCCCCCCCTCTCATCCCGATTTCTGGAAACTGGTAATCGTATTTCTAACATTTAAGTAAAGTTTTCATGAAAGGAGATGTTTTCATGTTTTGTTTGTATTGCTCAAAATACTAAATTTTATTTGTAAAAATTAAAACAAATGTTCTTGAAATAGCTTGAATTTAATTTTAGAAATACCTTTTACAAATAATCGGTGCATATTATATTTATGTTTGCTTTGTAGTCAACTTATATAGATATGAATACGGAATTTGCAAAAGTTGTAGTATACCTTGACCTATCGTGCAACGTTTTAATCTATTATTCATGCACGCAAAAAGTATTATGATTCGTGATATTTAGTTCTTTAGACTGTTTCAAACAATAAGAATGTAGATGATGAATACATTTTACCTACAAAACATTCACTATTTGTTGTTTCAAATGACCTTTCAACATTTTGAAACGTGAATCTCAGAAAAATTCAGCAATACAAATAAATTTAACCTATAGCACGCACGGAATATTGACGTATGATTAGCATGCGTAATAATTTTGTGTAGAGCTTTTTTTTTATATAATCATTGTAAACCACTTTAGTATCAGTATGCTCAAAGAAATATTTATAAAGGTTTTGACATACTTAAAAAGTAGTACTATGAAGTTATATTTCTAATACAATTTTTAATGATTTTCATTATATTATTATTAAATAATTTCATGATGGCAAGGCCTATTATAAAAATATATTTAACGGCACATCATTGCTAAGGTAAAAAAGTAATCAATAAAACTGCATTGTCATTGTTATGTATGCATTTTAAAAATGTGGTATTAACATAGGTTAAATTTTCAAATACTAACGTTAACTTCAAATTTTTACTAAGGTGTTGCAATAAAACACACAAAATGACAAATGACAGTGATTGCGCCCTCTAGAAGGGAGAGCGTAGGCTTTATAGCCCATTACCCAACTCGCCAGAAGAGACAGTCACAAGCGACACACAAAGAAGGACGACACAAACACATAGACAAATAACAACAATTATTGACAAGCACAAACATCCATTCCTTTACCGGGATTCGAACCCGAGCCCAACAGCTCCAAAGAATAGAAACCTAACCACTGCGCCGGCGGGCCGGCCAATAAAACACACAAGGTTTTTTTTTAATATATTTAAAAATTAATTAAATGATCTGAAGTTTTATTATCAAAACTTAAATTTACAACAGATAAAATGTTAAATAAATTATATTTAAAAATGTGGATCGTTATGTATAATTTAAACAAAAGGACCAGCATACTTTTATAACAGAATTTTATCTGATACAGGTTCCTAAATAATAAAAAAATAATACGTCACAATGCTTTACAAAGTACAAATATGAAAAGTATAACATAAAAAAATTAAACAATATATATATAAATGTCTCTAATAAATACAACCATAACTCTCCACGCTGTATTCTCGCTACTTAAAACAAATAATAAAACTCGGTTGAGATCAGATGAAGACAGAGCTCAAAGAAATAACCAGCAGTTACAACATTTTTTTTATACACAATGGCCCGTTTTTATGAAGACATCAGTTTAAAGTGTTCTTTTGAATAAGTAGGAAAATAACGTGCAGTGGTGTACAGCAGCTTAATTCATAAAAACAAAATCAAGAATTTATTTTATATATGTATAATCAAATATAAATCAATAAATATAAATATAATCAATAAAGCATCATCATCGTCATTAGCACTACTGCCCCTGAAGGGCCCTGGCCTCCTTCAAATAAAGTATATAAAACGTATATCATATAATTAAGTAAATGTACCGTTATAAGATTGGTTAAAATAAAGTTGCACTAGAGCTACACGAGGGCCATTGGTGACAGGCCTCATAATTTGGAGACGCGGTCAAGCGCCGAACTCGACACCTGAACAGGCACCCAATGCAATCTTATAGAGACATTGTACGCGGTGTCAGGACTCAGATTTAACGGTGTTCCAGAGTACTCTGAGTATTTTTGTTTATTGTTGTCTTTATTTTCCATTTATAAAGAAAGCAGTACAAGCAACCGTTAACCGATCTAAAGTAAGCAGATGCTCGACGGTGTTGATCGCATTATGTTCAATGCCATAAAATCTGAATAACTCTTTGCCATTAGCAGTATGGGAAAGTCTATGCGCATTATATTCATAGCGCTATACAGTTTAAATAAAGACGCGACTTTCAAATCTTAGAAGAAAAACTATCACAGTAACACAAATTAAGAGTTTTGATGTGAAAAATATTATATACTTAACTTTAATACACATACTTATTATTTTTTAACTTAGCGCTGATAAATATGGATGATAAACAATTTTTGTGTTTAATGGTGATGAATATATAATAAGAAAAATAATTTTCCATAATTTTGTTAATCTAATATTTTATAATCCATAATTTAAACATACGTATTAAATTTAGGAATACTTCTCCATTGTAATAATGGTAAATAAACAGTTATAAATTGTGAAATAAAAAGTACATGTTGTTGTTGTTATCGTGTCCATGATAGATGGAACTATATAGGGCCAACAGTATTGATGATAAGAGTCACCAGGTCTTGGGCATACAGACTATAAAGAATATCCTGTGGTGGTGCGCCAAGGTTAAAAAGAGAGGAAGAACAATAATATTAACCATTTTGGCTCTGAGGTCCTATTATTAGGAAACTTATTTTAAATACTCTAATGAATTATTTTCAAGAATTAAAAAATAAAGCAATGTTCTACTCAAAACATTAAAAAACACTGTTGTGCTTTAATTTTTGCTCACTTTTGCTTTAAGAAGCTACTCTTGCTGCAGCAAAGTGCAATGGTAGGACAAAATTTGTTTTTTTTTTTAATTATATTTATTCACATTTTTTAAAAACTACTCATAAACAAATGTATTACTACTTCACGTATTACGGCAAACATTTTAGTGCATGTATAATGGTTCTGTTGTAATTAGGTTGAAAGCAGAATGGAACCAAACTTGAAGAGCATTTTCAACGACTCCGCTATCTTAAAAATCTATCTAAAAAGGGATTAGTCCTTCTACAGAAATAGTAACCGAAACATTAACTAAGTTTATGTAAAAAAAACCCTAATATTTATCTCAAGACGTTTCGGAAATAAAGGCACATTGAAAAAAAATTAAGTTTTTGCGGTTATTATTGTTCACTAAGTCTTTATTTTGTTATGAAAATGAACAAAACTCCTTGGTAATTTAACACACACTACATAAACTATATGTCATACAAATTTAAAAGTATTTTTAAGCAAACTTTTTGCTTTATGTATTAATAAAATATTTTTATTTTCTACGCCTAGTCAAATATTTAAAAAATGCTTTTTCATGTTTTTATTTCAAATAATTTATTTAACTCGTATATAAACAGCTGTTTCATATATCATAAATATGTAGGGCTACAATATTCTATTTGTTGCCCTACAAATTTTACAGCAATTGTTTTTCATTATTAAAACGTTCGCAAAGTGAATAGTCCGTTTACCAAAATGTACATGAATAGAAAAATCTATTGGCTCCTGTGATATTTTTAGTGCTATTAATGTATTACTTTGTTATTTGACTAAATTGGCAAACGAAGCACTAGTTTTTATTCATTTACATATAATATAGCATAAATTATATCACGAAGTTTTTTTTATGTGCTGAATGAAAAACTCATGACTTAATGAGTTAACTCGAAAAAATTGTATGCTGCACTAAGTAGAAAAAGGGACTCCACTGTAGAAATGTCACTTTTACTTTTCCGCGTACAATATAGTACATCTACTTATACTATATAGTTATATACTTATAGTAATTCTATTATAATATAGAAATAAATTTCTTCAGTTGATTTGAAAAGAAAACATTTTTTTCAAGCAATTTCCATTACAGTTACTTCACTAACAAGAAATTAAGTAACATTTATTTTAGAAACATTTTCATGCTAACGATTTACATAATAGCTGCTAATAGTTGTTTTGATTTGAAAACTCATGTTTTCTGATAATTTAGGTAGCTTAGACAATGACACGATTGTCATGATGAACACTCCGAGATGTGGTGTCAAGGACAAAATCGGACATTCCAACTCTGCCAGAAGAAAAAGATACGCTTTACAGGGTAAGTAAGATTCATTAATATTCTGGATGTAATGTAATGGGTAAGATTAAAACAAAGAAATTTTTTTAACTCGTAATTCCTACGTTTTCCTTTACAATTATTTTCTTTTCTTATTAGTTCTATTTTTAGTTCGATAAGTCAGTTTTATTCAACCCTTGTACATTGAAATACATTTAAAATGAAAAATTATAGCAAAATAAGTTTAATCATTTTGTAATAGAATGACGTTTGTGAGTATGATATACATGATATAAAACTTTCTGAGTGCATTTAAATGTTAGAAATTAAGAAGCGAGGAAAAAATTATTATCGGACAAGCTCTTCTTTTTTTCATGTATTTTTTTATTTTCATTTTAAACAAATTTTCTTATTTCATTTTTCTACCAAATTATTTTAATTTTTCAATTATTTCATTTTTCAGCATTCAATTTTTCTCCAATGAATTTGCCGATATCCCTTGCATTTTTTGTTAGTTTAAAATACAGAATGCGTCACACATTGGATGCAAATTTAAACAGTGCATAATTAATAGAAATGCGCATTTTTGGGCCTTAATGCTCAAAGGTTTAACTAATTTTGTAAATATATTTAGTACACGTACTAACAAAGTTCTTATTTTTATAAACCGTGAAATAGTAGTTATTTATTTCAATATAATATTTAATTATGGTAACATAATACTGCGATTGCATTAGCGAGGAACTAACAACAATAGGAAATTACACAGATGTAAAATTCCAGATAATTTTTTTTTAAAAATGATTCTTGGGGGGAAAAACTGTGAATGCAAGACTTAAAAAAAAACTAAAATAAATCAGCAAAAATTAACTAATTTTAACTGAGAGTAAGTTTGAACTCCCCTAAATTTTAAAAACCAAATTGTTAAAAAAAAATAGCAATCAAGAACCAAACGCACACTAAATCAAACCAAAAGGTTGAAATATTTCACTTCTCTACTTAAATATTGTTATATGTGGAAATTACACTTTATTTATATTATCGCGATGCTATCTTTAATGGTGGGAAGGATGCTGTACACGACACTTTTTCCTTCCTAAAACAAATAAGCTTCGGAAAATAAAAATAGTTTTTGCAATTATTTTTTCGAAAACGTGTGCATTTTAAAATTCAGTTAAAATTTAGATACGTATAAATAGAAAATTTATTACAAATCACAACTTAAACGAGACAAGAAAACATAATTCTTACTGTGAGGAAAAAAACTTATTTACAAATGTATGTTGTCAATTCTAAGGGCGTTAATGGTTAAAAAATAAATATAAATAGAGGGAGATAATCTTTAGTAGTTAATAAACAATGCCGACCAGTTTTGACATTTTGCTGGTTGTCTATGTTTGTAATAGTATACCTAATATAAAAGTTAAACTAAAGGTTTCAGGGAAATTTTGATTAAGAAAAGAATGTTATTAAATATGTTGTTGTATCATTAACACTATTTTCAAAAACAAAAAAATATGAAACGATAACTTCTAACAGTGAAACACAGTTTCGTTTTCTACTGCAGCATTTTTTAAGTAAAATTTATATCATATAAAATTTTGGTGCGTTTCTACAAGATATAAGTTTATCATGGGATTAAAAATTTATAGTTTTCACCAGTAAACTTGTTATCTATATAATATAGCGTTGATCATCTTTTAAGTGGCAAATAAAACTTTTTCTATAAAATATTTTAAAATTGTCAAAGTATGATTATTTTTTTTTACATTCACGTGTTTTCATAGGTAGTAAATGGAGAAAAACAGACCTGACGTACCGGATATCAAAATATCCTCAAAGGCTGAAAGATACGGCGAAAGTAGATAAAGAAATGGCAAGAGCTTTTAAGGTAAAATATTAAATAACCTAAGCACCAAATCCATACAAAGTTAATGAAAATTTAGTTACTTAAAACTTTCAGTCAGAATTTCGAAATGCATATCTGATATTGTTTTTCCCTGCTATGAAATACATAAACAAATTTTACAAATATAAGGTGGATCGAGAAAAAAAATTCAAGTTTTTCATAATGCTTTTGGGGTAAGTGAAAATGTTGTCTCTATACATAAGTAACTTCAGTTCAAAATTTCACCACCCTAGAAAATGTATTTCCAAGGGACGAGAAACTTACAAAATTTTATGTCACCAAAATTTTTTTTACAAAAATTATACTTCACCAACACTTTTTCCACGTCACTGTCGAAGTAAAAACTTGTTAAATGATCATCTTCAGTGTCCGAACTATCTTGAACGAAATATTAGGATATACTAAGTATAATGAGGGAAAAAACGGCATTTGTCGATTTTGTGGTAAGTCAGGCTCCTTATGACAGAGTAAAAAAGATTGACCACAAGGGGTTTTAAATTTTGCACAGTAATTAATTAGAGGTGAATCTTTTGCACAATACCGCAAAGTGCTGTGATATTTGAAAATTTCTTTACAGAAATGTAGCGATTTTAGTAAATTTTTGAAATTTCACGCCCATGCCAAAACAGAAGAGATAATCCTATGGTGGTAAAATTTTTGACAGAAGTTATTTATGTACACTGTAAAAAATTTGGCTTGAATTTACTAACGATTACTTAGTAACTTTACAGGTTTTCACCATTCACTAGAAAATCATCTGTAACCTAAAGAAACTACTGTAGTAATACTAAGCAATACTAAGTAAATTGATGTAACGCTTACAGCGCCACCTGGTTATCTTTTTGAGAGATGCGCAGTTTCCCTTGTTGCATTGTTTTGTTTCTCGAAATTTGTTCGATCGGCCATCGGATTTAGCAAAAACTAACCGGTGATCGCGTCCGTAAATTGAAAGTGTACGAGACTAAGAGATAAAAGTCTGATTCGATATCGGTCAAAGGTGAAAATTCAATCAATGTACATTTCATCGAAAAATTATAACGAATCGATAATTCAACGATGAGAAACCGAAAAACGTGTTTTTTTTTTTATTTTAGTACATACATACAAATTGCGTTAAATTATTTCTAAAACTTCATATCCGAAAGCTTTATATCGATCAAGATTTTAACCTCATTATTTACACGCAAAGGACCTGCATGTCCCGATGACCGAGTGGACAAACGTGCTACTTCTCGTTGCAAGATGATCGAGCGGATCTAGAGGTTGCGAGATCTGTCCTGCGACCTGCTCCGGAAAAGTCGAAATAATACCTAACTAACAGAAAATTAGTGGCGCCCTCTTGTTTAACATTTTTGAAACTGCTAGTTACTAAGGTTTTCCTAGTAAAGATACTACATAAGTGGATGTATTGATTACTATAATATATCTTGTAACGTTTACTGAAGTTTTTATAGTATGCTTGCAATTTAAATGATTGTATTGGATACTAAGCTTTAATTAGTAATATACACATATTTCTTATGTAACATTACTAAAAAAACTTATGGAAGCTGAGTTTCCTAGAGAATTCTTAGTAACCTTACAGATTTTTTTTTTAGAGTGTACAGAGAAAACTATTTCGCTTTACCCCAAAAGCATCCTGAAAAAATGTGTTTCTTGCGATCCACCCAAATATAAGAGTCTCAGTCTTTTACTCCTTACTTAATTGAGTCAATAAAATGACCAAGTTATTTTGAGAACTAAACATGGAGGTTTCACGTGAGTCTAACCAACTGACATAAACATCTGCTTCCATTGTCCTCAATTTCGTTACGTTACATTAGGTATGAATTATCGTCGCACTAGAGCTACACGAGTTATATTAGCGACCCCAATTTCGTTAAATAAGCACAACGGAGTTTGGTCATCTATAAATTGTCGCTCCAGTGAGTCTTATTTAGTACAGTCATATTTCTATGGATAAAAACGGATTTTATTTGAAGCGTACAGGGGAAAAAAACCTTTATCGACTGGGAAACTGTCTGTATTGAGATCTGCATGGCGAGAGTGGTGATCAGAAACAGGTTTCTCTCTTGCTTAGTCTTCCGCGTTTCAAGTGCTAGACCATTGTTTGGCGTGAATCTCGATCACAGAGATAGAAACCCGCGCGCCGCTTGATAAGAACCAAGGCAAAAGTGGTTTCTTCACATCAGTTTTAGTCTACACCAGTTTGTGACTCGCTATCTTCGCCCACCAGATTTGATTAGACTCGTTTAAGCTATCTTCTCACTGGAGCTACACGAGGGCTATTGGCGACTGGCGTAATGATTAACCAGCAGATCTGATACAGACCGATTCCCAGTCAATTAATTGTTTTTTCAACTGTACTCTTCATTTGCCTTTTATTCCAACACATCCTTGCCTGCAGATCTGGAGTGACGTGACGACTTTGAACTTCGAGCATCGGCCGAGGGGTCGCGTTAACATCGATATCAAGTTCGAGTCTGGGGAGCACGGGGACGGTGACCCCTTCGACGGCGTGGGGAAGACTCTGGCGCACGCCTTCTTCCCACAGTTCGGGGGCGACGCACATTTCGACGACGAAGAGAAGTGGACCATCAATGAAAGGACAGGTACGTCGAACGGACAATCTATCACCTATGTGTTGAGTCAAAATATCGTCAAACTAAAACTAGGGGATAGAAGGGGAAGGCGCCACCTTAAGGGAAATTGAATTTTCATGCAGAATTGTGTTGCAATTAATGTAAATTGTAATGAGCATAGCAAGACAGGGCCTGGCCATCGCCAAGGCCCATAAGGCCCGGATCTTGGACCCATGATTTTAGAGGACCCCAGAATTGGTTTTATAAATATAATATATTTTATTTCACTCCTCATTGTGTTTCCGTAAAAGACACACTAAATTTAACATAATCATACACGTTTTCTGCAACTATAACCATCGTATTTGTTTTCTTTTAAACATTATATTTGATGATGGGGGATTTCAATTTCATATATCATAACTTGACAGTATGTATAATACGCAACAAAATCGTTCTTAAAACGCCCTCATATGTTTTCGGGCATAGGGCCAACTTTTCATGGTCAGGCCCAGAGTAGCCCGCACCCAACACAACTTTTAGAAGCGACATACGCAGCGTACAAACTTTGCAACATATTTAACGTGTACTTCCTCTACAAGGGGTATTATTCGTCCGACCATTTGGATGCGCAGACCGTTTATGGGTTGGAAGTCTTGACAATGCCCGGGCCTAGGACCTTTCGCATGCAAGGCAAGCTAAAGACTTTGCTCCCTAGCTCCCGATAACTAATAATTCATTTATTAAAAAAAAAACTTATTAAAGTGTAATTAATACAAAATCTGGTTTATCTAATTCCAGGTACTAATTTATTTCAAGTAGCAGCGCACGAATTCGGTCATTCATTAGGACTATCCCATTCAGATGAAAAAAGAGCTTTAATGGCACCATACTACAGAGGATATCAACCAACTTTTAAGCTAGATTCAGATGATATTAAAGCTATACAAGATCTGTATGGTGAGTAACAAATAGTTTTGAAACCAAACCCATTACCTTTTCAACCAAATAAAAGTTATACGTTTTTTTGGTGATAAATATTTTAACACTGTCAGCAAAGTAATTGTTTTTACATTGAGTTTTCAGAGATAAAATCAAATATTAATTTCCGCTGTCCTATTATAAAATTCTTTTTGAAAAAAAGTTAAATTTTCTAAACAAACCAACAATCTATCTAACTGTCAAGAGATATTTTCATAGCTTTAGCAAATAACTAAATTCAGTTGCTTCATAAGGTAATTTGTAATGATACTTCGATTCCTTAATGTAGGGACAAGGGAGCAACCACCAGTCCCAACTGAAGACGAACCATCTGGTCCACCCCCTGATACAAGCGATGCCCCAGATTTATGCCAGAATGCCACCATTGATACTGTCACACGAACACAAAACGGAAGCACTTATGTTTTCAAAGGTACGTTAGTTATTTAAAGATATTCGCGAATTTGCTCTCTGTACACCTAGTTTTTCGATACTCTTATTCTCAATAAATGGTTCATAAAATATAATAACAACTTTTTTAAATGTTAGGAAAATGTGTTGAGTTTTTCGTCGTATTGAATTGATTAAATAAATAAAATAACTGTGCAATTCTTTTCAGAATGGTATACATTCGATAAACTCATTAAAATATTTATATGAAGGACTTAGTGGAACTTACAATTTAATTTTTAACAGGCGACTTCTATTGGAAAATTCTACAAGATGAAATAGCAGATGGATATCCACGGAAAATATCGGATGACTGGGGAGGTTTAGAGGGAAATCTAGATGCTTCATTGACGTGGTCTAATGGAAAAACATACTTTTTTAAAGTAAGTAAAAATCAGTCAGACCGTTTTGCTTCGAATTTCGATGAAAGAACGCTTTCTAAACGCGCAACACTGATATTGGTTGAAAGGGAATTTTTATGGATCGTTCTTTCCGTAAAAACAGATCTTCAACGGTATAAAAAATTAACCACAGGGACGGCTTGCTAGCCAAACAAATGTGGAAGGTCGAGTGTATTTCTCATATACTTAAAGGTTAGTTATTACACTTTTATGTTTCATTGGCTAAACGATAAAATATAGAGTGCTAGGATTTTTTTTTTTTTTAAATTCAAAATTATAAAATTTTATCATTTTGCTGTCCCTTAACAAAGGGAAAACCAAATGCAGGCGCTGTAACGGGTTCCATTCCCGTCTTCGCCCTGGGCGTAAATTCCTTTCTCTGTGACAGTAAAATTTCTTTCTGTGTCTGTCTTACTTGACGAAGGATTATATAAGAGGGGCCTCGGATCAAGCAAACAAGCCGGAATATATATGTAGGGGAGAGTGTTGTACCTTGGGACAATTTTTACATTTTAATTTTTTTCTTTGATAATTATAGTCAAAATAAAAATTTCAAAGCAGCATTTCAACACACCAATATATTCCTCTATAATATATTTTTTTGAATTCTGGCGGCTTGAAATTAAAAAATTGCCACTTAAAGTAGAGAGGAAAAACTGTCCCAAGGTACAACATGATGTTGTACCTTGGGACATACTTTATAATTCAGTCAATAGTCATACACTTGAACTAATTTGTGTCAGGAAACAAACTTTATTGTTTTTTCAAGGAAATACACAAATAAAACTTCATAATTCAAGAATAATTTAAATTATACAGCAAAATTGCAAGTCCAGATTATTTAACATTATATGGTGATACAATATGCTTCACTGTCCCAAGGTACAACACACTACATGGTTTAAATAAAAGCAAGATAGTGGCCAATCTAAATGCATTATCAATATGTTCTCATAACCAAAATATTTTAAAATCTTCTCTTTTATGAAGAAAATAAAATGCAGTTGACTTTTTGTAAAAGTACAAAGGTAAAAAATTATATTAGAATGAGAAAAATATTTACTTTGAGGTAATGAAATATTTTTTTTGTCACCAATTCATCAATTCAATGATGCTAGTGTTAAATTTTATTATGATGATGTCTGTTGGTTAAGGCTACTATTAGAAATAAACAATGTATGAATATTGCCAATAGATTCTTAGAAATTGTCAGTGTCCCAAGGTACAAGCGTCCCAAGGTACAACACTCTCCCCTACCATGTAAATGCTGGAAAAAAAATCAATTATCACCTCGTATAGAGATTTCTAGTTCAGCTTTTGAATAAAATGAAGATGACAAAAAAAAATGCACAAAGGACTTAATATCCACTTTAAAAAGATAAAAATGCACAATAAAAATATTTTATTTTAGGGTGGACGCTACTGGCGCTTTACTAACAAGGAAATGGACAGTGGATATCCAAAGCTGCTACAGCGGGGATTTGAAGGCATTCCAGATATGATAGACGCTGCCTTTGTATGGAGTGGTAATGGTAAAACATACTTTTTTAAAGGTAAATAACTACTATGTGTTATAGTTAAAAAACAATATTTTGTATTCAAATTAGCACAAATCCACACAAGAAATTTAATACTAGCAACAACTGTTAAAATGTCACTATTTTTATTCTTCAAACTATAATAAATCAGACCATAAATAATATTAAATTAATTTGCGAAAGAATAATAATGAAAATAGTTGATTTTGGTTTTCAGAAGTTTAAATTATAGTTGGGTGTTGTGTTTAGCTATTTTTTTTTATTAATGTTTAGAATTTTGTGTAGAAACGGTAGATGACATTTACTGTTACGAACCAAATTGTTTCCCAATAAGAATTTCAGTTACTTTTTGAGTAAAAGGAAAAGTATTCTATTATAGTTCCTTTTAGAACTTCCTGTTAAACATGACTTTTAAATGTAAAGTTTTAAGTTTTTTTTTTAACGTAATATAAAATAACTTTAAGACACTATTAAACTAGTCTGTGGCAGTTTTAATAAACTTTTCTGATATGCCATAATAAAATGCTTTTGAAGATTAACATGTTTTGTATTTCTTTCAGGTAGTAAATACTGGCGGTATGATAGCAACAAGGATCCTCCTGTGAGTGATCAGTATCCAAAGCCAATAAGCAATTGGGTAGGTCTACCGAATGACATAGATGCTGCATTTCAGTGGCAAAATAGCAAGACTTATTTCTTCAGAGGAAGCAAATACTATCGATTTAATGATTTAAAATTTGAAGTAAGTGAAAGCTTAATTTATTATTAAATAATAACTTTGTATTAAATAACAACCCTAGTATATAAAATACCAAATTTATTTTCTTTATCGATATAGTATGCATTTCATGTTTATAGGAAACATTTTCTGTTGAGCTAAATTTAAATGTTAGTGCAAAATCAAAATAATGATTTAAACTAGTAAATAATTTAAAATTTGTAAAATTGGAAAAATATATAGAATTACCATAATACATTACAAAATAGTCCTTTAAAAAAATTTAAATTAAACCGTATCCTGGTCAAAAGATAGTATTCTGAAAATATAAGTCAAAGGCGAAGGTAAATGCCAATATTGAAAAAAAAAGGAGAATAAATGCCCAGTATGCAGAGAAAACATGCAAATATATGGCTGTAAAATAACAAAAAAACCCCAGAGAATAAACAATAATATTAAAAATAAAGTCCTCCCAAAATGGACTCATCCCAGTGCCCCCTTCCACTCGGTTCTTCCGGTTAAGGTTACCATAAACATCACATGAGTTTATTAGTACATTGTTACCAGAATTGTCTTTAACATTGCCAAAATTGTTTAAAAAAATCGTGTATATCGATTCTAGGATTTAATCATTGCAAGTGCGGTTGCAAATAAATTTGCATTGATTCGCAACTATTTTTTACTTGTATTTTACGTTTTAAATTCCAAACCATGAAGAGCCTAAACAGTTTCTTTTCTGCATCAAATTTAGAAAAGATCACATTGATGGCAGTCACTAATTTGATTAAATTTTTTTTTATGGTTTTTGTCTTTTAAGCAAGTACAGAGATAACTGTTTTGATAATAAGTACATCAGTCTGCGGTAGAGTCCCAAAATACTAGCTTTACTAATCTAGACAGAGTCACAATAACCTTGGCAATGTTGGCAATTCATGTTTACTAAGGTTAAAATTATTTTGGACACACAGCTGAGCTCTTAAGCTAAAGATCACTTATGCAGTATGACATGCTACATTCAAAATGCTGATCTGCTTACCTTCCACTACCAAAATGCATTTTCTTAAAGTTGTATCAAGAGCTTATCTATTAACTAACCATTGCAAAACATTAACATAGAATTTTTTTGAATATTAAATCTAACCATTGATATCTCTTTTTTTAAAACCTTTATTGTATTTATGTGAGTGATGGTTTTTCAGGTAGATACTGCTGATCCACCATTTCCAAGATCAACTTCTATTTGGTGGTTCGATTGTCAATCTATATCTCAACAAACAAATCCTGCTCCAACCTCCACACCTACTCCAGAATTTAGTGCAAGGAGAAATAATTCTGAAATAAGAACACGAAGTAACAGCCAAAATGTTTAACATAACATTTTAATATACAATTCCTAGTACTTGTTAAATTAAACTAGTCAAGAATGAGAGAAAATACTAATGACAAGTACATACACAGTGTCACACAAGAAAGTGTTCTGCTTTAGAGATAAACTGAAATTTATGGATCACAATAACAATGGTTTTAAGAAAAATTTTGAGAGCAAAAAGAAAAAAAAAATGAATAAGGATATTTTATCTGATCTCATACTAAGTTTCA
Organism: Hylyphantes graminicola; assembly: GCA_023701765.1. Classification (NCBI taxonomy): domain Eukaryota; kingdom Metazoa; phylum Arthropoda; class Arachnida; order Araneae; family Linyphiidae; genus Hylyphantes; species Hylyphantes graminicola. Next base: position 24,257,587 of record CM043123.1, on the reverse strand, counting down.
TTGTGTTATATATTTATTTCTATTTAAACATTTTTCTAAGCATATTTTTTATAGTCAATCAGAAAATGCAGTTATATTCACATATGCATGGTTGCGAAAAATATTGAATTAGATACAAAAGCACTGAAACTAAAATGCATAATTTCACCAAACTTACATTTAAATGTAAGAGGCTACAAAGTTGTAATTTTTGGTAGGCATTGGTAATTAATTATTTTGCAGTATGGCTATTTTTTTTATACATAATCATCTTTGATTGTTTACACATTATTTAAAAAAAAGGTTCAAGCCAGAAGGTTTATTTAAGATTAATATTTCAAAAGCTTTATATATTAATATAAATTCTTTGTATAACAGAAGAAAATAAATTTTAAGAACTAGCATTTTAGGCAATAGCAAAATCTGTAGAGCAATTTTAAAGAAAGTCTTTTTCTAGTTTTGTTAAATTAAGCAAGGAAATTTTATCAATTTTACTAACCTAATATTAAGTCTGTAGATAACAATTTTATTCAGCAACTGAATTTCAGCTTAGAGAAAATATGTTTGCATTGCAGAAAAACATTCAAATAAAACTAATTTGTTGAAAATATCCTGATGTTTTCTGTATTTTTGTAAAAAAGAATAAAAATAAATAAGTTTAAGGCATTATTTCTTTAAGAATACATCAGACATCAACAATGCACAAACATTCTAAATGAATGTGCCTTACCTTTGTAAAGTTTAGTATGACAAAATTGAAAATAATAAAATAATTAAGCTACACCACTCATTCTTTTGCTGCAACTAATTATTAAATAATTTAAAATTATCATTTCTACTATTTCCTGCCAAGTGTTAGAAAAATGATAAACTATTTATGTATTTAAACATTTAAATACAGAAATTTTCTAAAAAGTTAATTTTGATTGTTAATGAATTGCTATACAAGTTATTGTGTATAAGTATTGAAAAACATTAAAATATTTTTTTTGGTAAAAAAAAGTGAAATTCAACAAAAGTGTAGGTGCTAGAAAGGCAACTTGCCTCAGGTATATATCCGAGTAAAAAAAAAGGAACTTCTGTTATTTGAAAATACACTTTTTATTGTTTTTATGTCACATAAACAATAAACATTACACCTAGCATAAATGTATGCAACATTTTCATTAGAATTTGATAACTAAATTTTTTTTAAATAAATGTAAAAAATGTTTAAAAAAATGTAATTGTTTTTTAAACAAAATGTAAAACTGAGGATGTAATTCTTTAAAGAAAAATCAAAATAAGATGTGTTAAAAAGTAAAAATACTTTAAAACAATTAATACATAACTAAATCAATTATTTTAATTAAATGAACACTTACACAAATTAAACCTAACATTTTGGTGACTAGCAAAATTAGTTATAAATTTGCAATTTGAAGGGCTATTAATAGAAATTTTACATAAAATACTTCTTTTAATAAATTAAATGTGAAAACAAAATTGTTAATCAAAGGGGTGCAAAAATTTAAAAATATTTGTTCTCTTTCGTGTTTGTGACAAATTAATATTTATATATCCTAAGACCCATTACAATGATTGGGCCCCATAAAAAATGTTACAAGTGCAATTGTTATATTATTCACAAAACACTTTAAAAGTTCATATGTTTGAAAATTGTTTATGTAGAAATATACATAGTTACATATATACATGCTACATTTTTCTAGGGTCTCGGGACAATTCAAGGAAAATCTATCTTTGGCAAAACAAAGTCTTAAGTTGAACTAGCTGAACAAATTTGCTTGGTACTTTGGTGAAAATTCCAAACTGATAATAACATAAAATCCAAAATACACAACTTTGATGTAAATGACTTAAACCCTGAAAAAAAGTAACCTGTAAAACATTACAACATGATAAAACAAACAAATGCACTTTATTAACAAAATTTAGCTAAATTTTTATTTTCAAAATCTTATTACAGTTGATCGTATACAGTATGCACATGAAATCTTATTGCAGTACATCAGGGAATTAAACAGATAGACACACATTTTAGATAGTAGTCAATATCTGCTTTTTTTTACTGGAATTGCTCAATCCCTTGTATATTTATATTTTGCCGACTCAAAATAATTTATTTATTTAATAAAATAGTTTTTATATAGGCTTGACCAAAAGAGATAATTTTTAAGCATGAAAATGACTCAATTAAGCTAAGGGTAAAAAATTATCACAAATTACTTTTAAATGCTGATTGACAATTTATTTTATATATGTCATACTAATTTTGACACATCATAGCATATACAATTAGGTTTTAAAATGGACGACATATTTAATAACTAATTTAACCTATAACCAATAATGAGATACAAAAATTACTCCATATAAAAAAAAAACAGCCACATGGCATTGTACCCAGAAAAGCGACCTATTGGCCAAACTCGACTTTTTGAGTTAACACTACTATAAAATGCAAGATTTTAATATCTATCGATTGGCGCAATCAGCATGGCAATCGGAATACAAGCAATTTGAATCATAAATTTTTCAAAATGAATATTATGTACTTACCAAGAAGTCTTATCAGTAACAGAACAAAATGAAGAACAATTTCTGAATTTCTCCCTCACTGGTTTTCTCAAAGAAAATAAATAAAATCTTCTGAAAAACAAAACACTTATAAATTAAAAAAAAAGTATTTATTAATAAGAACTTAAATTTATATTAACAGAATACTTTATAGCCTTTAATTGTATATACTTAAATGTTTAGGGATTGATATTGTTTCAACAGCTGCATATACAGTCAAAAGGGGCAGATTGGGGGATAGAAAATTAAAAGCTTTGTTTATTAACCCTTTCAGTCCCAAAAATTTACTACACTACAGAAACATCTGATATTTACAAAATAAGCTTATTTTAGGTCAAATATACGAATTTCATAAGAAAAAAATTCATTTAAATTTTTTATATGGTTTTTGAAACAATGCCAAAATTTTTTAACTGTGGAAAACAACAAAATAAAAAAATATATATTACCTAAAAACACTTCGAGTTATATATTTTAAGGTATCTGACCATATTATTAAAAAAAAATCGTAATTATTTCAACCAAAATAGTTTAAATTGTGTTTTAAATATGTGGAACTGAAGTGAACTTATCAAAAATCAGGAGAAACGCTTGTTGACTATTTTCTAAATAAAAAAAATAGTAGTTCTGACTTCTATTGAGATTAATGTAAAATATTGTCTGATAGAACAAAGTATGAAGAATCGAATGATGTGTGTTTGGATGTCATAACGGGACATAAAAATTTTGAAAAAAATATTGAAAGTGATGATGCCAAATGGCATCACTGGGACTGAAAGGGTTAAACAGTGCTTTGAAACCAGCATTAAAACATAGTTAACTGAAAGAACAATACTTGAAATAATCTTTAAAAAAAATGTGAGCTTTTTGGCTGGATGAAAAAATAATTGTATCGTGGTATTGACTGCTTTGACCCTCCAAAGGATATAGACATATACATCTGTCATGCTTTTCAGCATTTCACATTTTGAAAATCGTAAGCTATTAATACAAAATATATTAAAATGCATGCTTTCTTGCATGCAGTAAGCAAAAAATTGCAAATAAGTTTTCAATACAATTTCAGTTTTAAAAAAAATAAACAATATTTTTGACAGTTACTCACTTGTAAAAGAAGTCCAGCTTCAGAGTAAAATATATTTTTTGAAACATCAATCATCTAAATGTCAACAACTTTGCTTTCCAAATCCTGAGATGATGATTTTCCCAGTCACGAAAATATCTTTGTCAGAACCTTCATTTAATGCAAGTGAAATAAGTTTTTCTGAAGCAAGTGGATGCCAATCTCCCAATGTACATCCAATGTCTTCATGGACATCAAAGTAATGGCAACGTTTGGTGAGTCTCATTGATGGAACATATTCATAAATATCCACAGAATCACACACATTGAGCAGAACTAGCATGCCTAAGGGAAAATTTATATTTGTACGACAGCTGAAAATATATAATGAGAACTATATGCAAAATGAATCATGAATTAAAAAAATTAATAAAAACCTGTAAAAGAATTTTTTGAACTGTTATTTACCAAAAAAGAAAACTTTCTTTATTATTAATACCATTTATGATATGGAAATGTTTAGTAAATTTCAAGATGTTTATGAAACCATCAGTTTAATCATTATATTGTAATGCAAATTTTCTTTACAGTAAAATATTTTTAAGACCTTTTCAATTAAAATTCATTTTGGGATTCCTTATAAGGATGCCATCACACAAGAAAACTAGTGGATGTGCGGAAAAAACTAACTTAAATCTTTTAAAAAGATCATGAAGGTACTGTAGCATTTACTTTCTAAATCGAAGTGTTCTTAATAAACCTTGAAAAAAAACATGGTAAATTGAAATATTGTAAAATTAGGGCCACTTATAAATAAGTTAAAATAAATTGATGAATTTTAAAGTATTTTCATGATTCATTTATAAATGATTTTATAGGTTGTACTTCTAGTAAAAAAATGATAGTTAAAAGTAAGAACTTGGCTTAATGCAAAAGTTAAAAAAACTAAAGAGAAAAATGTAGTTAGATAATCTTACAAGTTTGAAGTAGACACTATAAGTCAAATTTAGAGATATGTATATTAGGGTGTATCGAAAAAACCAAGTTTTTGATATCAAATTCGTAATAGTGCGGAAAAGTTGCCTTATGTTATTGTTAGAATATGTGCAAAATTTTATTGATCTGAGTTAATATCTTCAGTTGCCTCTGAGACCATTAATTATGCAAAATTCGCTAATTTCATTTTTTTTCTTAAAAATTATGAAATTGGAATCTTTAATTTTAATAGTGCGGAAAAGTTACCTTATATTATTGTTAGTATGTGTGCAAAATTATGTTGATCTGAGTTAATATCTTTAGTTGCCTCTTGAGACAATTAATTATGCAAAATTCGCTAATTTTATCGTTTTATCAATATATTTTTTTTAAAAATTAAGAAATTGAATTTTTAAGTCTTACCAGTGCCGAATAATTGCCATATTACTCCTTAGAGCGTGTGCAAATTTGTATTGATGTTGGTTAACTTCTTCAGTTACCTTCAGGGCTGCTTATCTGGAATTTGGCCGGATAGCAGCCCCTAAAAGCAACTGAAGAAATTAACCAACATCAATACAAATTTGCACACGCTCTAAGGAGTAATATCACAATTATTCGGCACTGGAGATACTTAAAAATTCAATTTCTTAATTTTTTAAAAAAATATATTGAAAAAACGATAAAATTAGCGAATTTTGCATAATTAATGGTCTCAAGAGGCAACTAAAGATATTAACTCAGATCAACAAAATTTTGCACACATACTAACAATAATATAAGGTAACTTTTCTGCACTATTAAAACTAAAGATTCCAATTTCATAATTTTTAAGAAAAAAAATGAAATTAGCGAATTTTGCATAATTAATGGTCTCAGAGGCAACTGAAGATATTAACTCAGATCAATAAAATTTTGCACATATACTAACAATAACATAAGGCAACTTTTCCGCACTATTACGAATTTGATATCAAAAACTTGGTTTTTTCGATACTCCCTAATGTATATTTTTTGAAATTTTTACTGTTGTAATGAAAGTTTCTTTGTAATTGTTATTGTTGTAATTGAATAACTGAAAGTAAGCACCCCCTTAAAACTAAGTATTTTTGTGTAAGTATCGAATTCTAGCCTTTCAATTGAGTTATTAGTTTGAAAAGGGGCACTATGAGGATATTACGGTCATTGTCAAATTTCAAGGACCAAACAATAGGATTTCATATATTGCTGTGGTTAGAGCATTGTACTATACACTATAAACAGAGTACTGTAGTTACAGATAAAAATACTTAATTTGCATAAAAATACTATTTTTACAATTAGTTTGAAACAGAAAAATCTTTAAATTTGGCAATGTTTTAAAGGGTTATAATAACCTAAAAATCCAGATGAAGGAGGATTAGGGTCAACTCTCATCATGGTATTTGATTGAATGAAATCCCAAGCAGTCCACAATACATCTGGGTGCAAAATGTAAAATGGTTGGTCCGGGTAAATTTGTCTGTGCAGCCAGTATGGTGAAAATAAATCAAAGTCAGGTTTGTGATACCACTAAAATAATGAAAATCAAATATTAAGATTTTGAAAAAATATATTCAGGTGTTCACATTTTCAGAAAAAAGATTGAGAAGAGAGGAATGTTTACAAGACATATTGAAAATTTCCATTACTAATTAAGTGTAATTTATCGCCAATTTCTTATAATAACATGAATCAATTTTACCAATCACACTCTGTATTAGTAAAATGCTTAATACTGCTGTAAGCAGGTAAACTGCAGTTACTTTGAAAGTTTTCATATTTCAGTTTTGTGCACTTTTGGCATCCATTTAATTTAAACTTTCATGTGCTAAAACTTTTAAAGATTTTGTTACAAATTCACCATTCTTTGGCAATGACAAATTGCCGTAAATAATAGAAAAAAGTGTGAGATTCGGCAGGCAAAATGCAGTATTTATTATTTTTCATTGCCAAAGCCATTGTATAAGCCAAGAAAACAGTTAATTTATCTGCAAATAATATTCTTTTCAAATTGAGAAGAAACAATTTTTGAAGAATAAAATAAAACAAATTATCAATAAATATAATTATCTTAAATCAATTTACCATGCTTAGAAATTAAAAATAATTATCTTTTCAATTATATACTTAAACATTTTGCACAAATATGAATCTTGATTTCAAGAAAATACGATCCAAAAGATTTTAAAGTAAAAATATTGGAAGTGAAAAAATACTATATTTTACTTCTTCTAAGGATCCATGGTACTTTGATGGGTCCCAAACTATCAAAGTAATATTCCGATACATAGGAGAATTGAGAAAGTCAAATTCTGGTTTTGAGATAACTTGAGAGTTAAGTATACGAATAGATGTTTTTGAACCAACATCATCTTCATATCCTTCAGTAGGAGCACTGTTGAACCGTAAAACAATATCATGAGAATCTGAAAATAAAAAAAAAATAAAAAAACATTTTAGCCAAAATAATAAAAATTCAAACTAACAATAGACTGAGTTCAATCACATGGTTTTTGAAGAAAACTTTTTATGGTCTCAAAACTAAATTGTTAACGGTTTTTACTTGAAAATTTTTAAATGGTGCACGTTGACCAAAAACCATCTTGCATCCTTCTTTACCAAAAACTTTAGCAAATTGGCCAAACCGTATTTTTTCCAGAAATATCCAATTTTTAGTTCTAAAATATTTATAAAAATTTTCCAATATTTTAGTGCTGGCTGCATTAATATGGGTCAAGATCTACCTGACTACCTGATGGCTACTAATAACCTCACTTACACATATATAGATTTGCTTTTTATGTTCAAAAGTTAGTTTTTATTTCCTCAAATCATTATTTATTAACTTAGTAATGCTACACAAATTGAAACTGGCCATTACATCATAGATGAGCTGTTCAAAATGAGATAGTCAAGATATTAATTAAAAATAAATGTTGGATAACAAAGAATACTTTGAACAATTTAAATTAATTTTTTAATGAAACAATGAAAACTTATTATAAAAATAAGTACATTGTGAACTTATTTTCAGTTTATCAACTAAATAATATATTTTCACGAGAAAGGATCAACTTTTTCACAACACTGCTTCTTTGACTCAATGTGGTAAATTGAGCAATAACACACTACACACATAAGGTTTTTTTTAGCAATGTTATTGCTTAAAATATATTATGTACATATTTAGCACAACTCACAAACAGTATAATGTAAAATAACTACTATATATTGCTAATAAAACATACCTATTTCTCTTCCAAGCTTTGATCTGTAAATAGAACCAGCACTGGATACAAGTGCACATGATTTGTGTTTATTTAAATAACCAGTTATGGGCTCAGATGGAAAATATTTATCATACCCTAAGGTTTTAAAAGGTTCCAAGTTTTTAGTCAACATTTGAACCGTAATCTTATTTTTTAACTCGCACAGTAATTCTTGTTGGCTCTTTTGCGGAAGTCTCACATTTTTTCTTTTAAATTTCACATTATAAATATTGTTCTTATCTTTGTGAAAGAGCACATTACCTGCAGCAAATTGAGCTTTACGTAGTTGAACTAATAATTGATTTCTGTACGTGTGAATTTTGCTGATTAATTTATCATCTGGCAATTCATCTGAACTATTGCTTCTTATCGAGCTTGAAAAATCTTTATGAGGGATTGTTTCTTTTAAACTTGCATGTGGGCTATATCGTGACGTATTCATCATCAATAGTTTCTTTTCCATAGCTGAATGCCAGTAATGGCTCCATAAAACATAGACATAACCGATAACTCCAAATACAGTCATAAAAATAAACATTAAAATACTGATGCCAAGAAAAGGAATCTTCATTTTCGAAAGAAATCTCTTTCAAATTCAAAAGTTATATTAAATTGATGTAGTTATCAGACGCTAGAACATCTGTTGATGTCTAATAACCGTTGGTATGTGTTGATATAAACATATTATATCATTCACAAACGAGTATAATAAAAAAAATGGTGTTATTGGGATATTAAGGTATGGGGAATTTAATTATGTAGAAAGATTACTGAACGTTTCCGGCTTTCAATTTCTAGCCTCCACAACAAGTAAGAAAGGAGCTAGCAGATTTGTCAAATGGTCAGTCACTCAAAACTACTTTCATAACAAACAACAAGCAGATCGGTATTCGGGTTTTCAGCACCTTACTGGTCTGGAACTCTAATCTGATAACTAAAGTTGTTTGGTTTGGTTGTTTTTTTGGTTTTATTCGGCGTCTTTTATTGGTAGCATTTTTTAGTGTCCACCCCGACCCCTTTTATGGGGGGAAGAGGGAGGTCCATAACACAATTAGAGTAGACAATAATGCTTGTAATATTTAGATCAACCAATCAAATTTCTAATTTAATGTAATAATAGCAACTTTTATTTAAATATCGATAAACATAACTATGTGTTATTAATTTATAGTGAGTCACTGATTTGTTAGATGGCGCCACCAAATCCTCACAGATATATTAATTCTACATTTAATTTCGTGTTTGTACGAATTGAATTTTAATACTAGAAAACGTTATGGGGAGACGGATTATCAGGGTGGAATTATCTTGAAGATATTTATACATAATTTTATTTACATAATCAGGTTATTTCGTGACCACAAAAAAAATTCCTCATCAGCTTGATGATGTAGATTCATTTGTAATTGTAGAGTCAACGTGAAGTTGAAAGGACATACGCTTTGAAAAATAAACTAAAATACATTTAAAACATTTATTTTAGGTTCAAATTACACAAAATATCACTGTTTACTTATTGGAATTTTGTTTACTTAATTTTGTGGAATCGATCATTTTATTTCAAACATAGTATTAAATTTTTACTTGCAACACTGCCGCTATACTTAGAACTAGTTGGCTGGTTTAGTGCTGCCATCTATTGTTTGATACTGCTACTTTTTATGATAAAAACAGAAACACAAATTATTAAAGGCAAAAATAATAGAACGAGAAGAGAACTTATCATTTTATGTTTGCTTCTGATTACTTGATTAACGATTTTTAAACAAAACCTTAAATCTTTACTGATGCTTAAGTTGGGTTAGGAATTTATGGTTTAAGTAAAAGAAGAATTACATTTTATTGCACGTTACATTCCCAGAGCTTAGAGTTATGTATTATACTTCAGCTACTAGGGAATCGATTAGGATTGAATCACATATTAATTTTTATATTAGCCAAGATCATTGATTTCTGATGTAAAAATAGAGAATTTATGCACAGTGGAACTTTTCTTTGCCTTTATAATTATTTTAGCTTGACCTTCACCACAAATTTGTTCTTCTTTTCTTGTTTCACTTAGAAGTTTTTAGGGGTATTTAAATTGGGAATATTCGTCTCTAGAGTTGTGAGATTTTTGGTCTCGTCCCTCTCTACTCCATAAAGAAGTTTTAATGCGATAAGCGTGATTTATATATGCCAGCGAATCATTTTATAGAAGAACTAGGAGGCAATGCCCCCTGCTCGCTACCTCTCACCACCCCCCGAGAATTGCAAGGCCAATTCCTCTTTGTTTGCTCCGCAAACAAACATGCAAGACTAAGACATTTTAGTTAAAAAGGTCCCGGCCATCAGGGAGAGTGCGCAAGACGAAAAAGGGAAGATGCATCATTTCCTACTGTTTTTACGATGCGTGGCCGGAAACTCAAGACCGATGCCAACAGTTGAAAAATAAGCTAGTTTCCGTGCGACTGCTCCAGGGCATCACGTAGCTGTAGCGCTAAGCAACGATCTCTACCAAAACCACGGGACGCAACCTGAAGCAGCCACGGCACAAAACAAGCACACAGCCGCACTTACTTTCAACGTTTCTGATTGGCTGAAGCCGTGTTAAGTCACGTGGCGTTCAAGCGTCCGACAATTAAATTTTTATATTATATAGAGAAACAAGGAAGTTCTAAAAGAACTAAAATACCCTACTGTCTTGTTACTTAAATATGTACTGAAATTCGCAACGGGAAACCACTAGGCTCGTAGCAGTAAAAGTCATTTACGTATCCGAACAAAATTTATACAAATTCGTAACGGGAAACCACTAGGCTCGTAGCAGTAAAGGTCATTTACGTATCCGAACAAAATTTATACAAATTAGAAAAAAAATAGCTAAACACAGCATCCAGCTATAATTTAATCTTCCAAAAGTCGAAATCAACTACTTTTATTAATATTTTTTCGCAAATTTGCTTAATATTATTTATTATTATTTGCTTGATTTATATGTAGTTTGAAAAATAAATAAATTTCTATTAATAACGAAAAACTTGAAACTACTCCAGACTGCATTAAAAATATTATATTATTATAATTGCATGCGAAAATATTAATTAAAAAAACAGAATTGTGTGCAAAAAACATGATGAACTGCCGCTTTCTGTGTAAACAATTCATAAACAATCAAAGACTCACTTTATGACGTTATTCCAAACTGATTTATGACAACATTATATTTAGCTTCGAATAATTTTAAATAAAGTTTCTGATGCCATGTTCATTTTTCAACAGCGATTTAAATAACTCAAAATTAAATTTCAATGCTAATTCAATGGGGAATTCAGCGCCAGATAGTAGACTTTAGACAGGTGGATAAATAGTATGAAAGTTGCGTCTCTGAGTTGATATCTTTCTAACAAAAAAAGAATTTTTAAGATCCGAAGGATAGAACCTATTTTGGAAGGGGTACGGACAGACGGACATCGTCAGCATCTCAATGCCTACTTTTTAAATTCTTTCGAATAAAACAATAGAAAAATTGGCTAAAAAATGAAGTTTCATCTCTTCAAGTTGAAGCAAAAAGGCCAACTTGTAACTTGAAGACTCGCCTACTTTGTGCATTTCTCCATAAAGCTAACAGGTGGCGACACGAGCTAAAAATTCTTGTTAGTGGACTTCTGAGAAGAATATTATCCATTTCGCTATTTATTGGCAAATAATTGTGGACATACTTGTTTTTATTTTATAAAACGTCTTCTAAGAAAATAATGGAAAATAGGACCTTCTACGAAATACTCTCAATTTTCTTTTCTCAATGACGCATACAGTAAAATATACAACATATACCAATGGAAAAAATCTAAATGTAATAAAAAAATTAGTTTTGAAAAGAAAAATTATTTCAGTGGTGTACAACGATATTTGAGCAGTAAATTTTCAGGTACCAGAATTTTACTGCTCCAACAATCAAAATTCATTAAAGAAGCACCTGAGAGATGAGAATTTTCCTGGCATCATAGTCTTTTTTTTTAAAAACACATTGCGCAATAAATAAATTCTGAAATTAATATAGTTTGTTTCATTATTAAGATTTGTTTATTTGTGTGTTTTCCTGATACTCCTTTTTATTTAGAGCCTAGAGTTGCTTAATTGTAAAAAGAGTTCAAGTCGAGATGAAAATTATATCATCAAGCAGTTTTTTTTTCATTTATGTGTTTCCCTGAGACTTTTTATTGAAGAAATTTGAACTGTTAGACGTTAATCGCAAAAAATTGTAAACACTATTTAAAATTTAATTCGCTAGTGGATCTCTTTGCACGGAAATTTTTTAATCCTGCAGCAGTAGCTCATGGAAACATAGTCTACAGACAAAATTTTATTTAAAAGTTACTATTTAAGCTAAGCGTTTTTATCGTCTCCAAATATCCCAATTTAATTGCACAATTTAATTTAAATTATTTTTCATTTAAAAATATTATTTAAAAAACAATTAATATCGATAAATTTTTACTGCAATAAGTGTAGGACATTTAAATATGTTACATTTTTATTTGGCTTTGACAAAACGACCGGAGTAAATCACAATATAGTAATCTTAAAATAATAATCGCAAAAAAATATCGATGTAATAACCATGGGAAACTGACCAAGAAAAAGAATTAAGACAGTTAAAGCAGTGCTTAATATTTCAAAGCTTAGCATATGTGGGGTTGACAGATGACAGATAAATGTTGTTAGTAGTAAAATTGTTATTTGATGGCAATTCCTCGCAAATTTAGATTTTTCTAATTTTCTCAGACTGTTGTTGATCAATTAAGATCAAGTACTAGTTACCTGAGATAAATGTGCAACTAATTAACAAGGGGCGAGGTGATTTTCCCCGAGGAGGTATAATATACTTTTTGGATTATATTTTTGCGAAATATTTTTTTTATCGTGTTCTGTAAAAAACATGTTAGATATTTAAAGCTTTTTTTGGGGGTGCTTCAGCAGATGATTTGATTCTAAATCTAACCAGAAATGAGGTGCCAAGAAAATAACTGATTAAAGTAAATGATAACAGTAGCTGAAAATAGTTTATTTAGAAACGGAGTAATTTTTAGTATATTGTGGTTTATTTGTAAAGGCTATAGTATTTTTTTTTCTGTGGAACAAAATGGTTTAATTTAACGTGTGCTACTGTTTCAAATTCGATTGGCTTTTTAGTTGATCCTTTATTTGAGTTAGCTTAGCTCTACCACGACGTATTTATTACAAAGTTACGACATATAAGGAGGGGTATTTAAGACGCAAGTCTTTCAATAAAAAGATGTGGAATTAAAAAAAAACCACAAATGCTTGGAGGTTTTTTTTTTGTAGTAACTTAAAAATAATTCAAAAATGCATTTTTTGAGTATTAGATTTCAGATCAAAAAAATTTCAGACATATTTTTCCCAAAATTTCATAAAACATCATTGATAGTGTTAATGCTTCGTTCTCACATTTTTTTTTATCTCGACAATGAACTTAATTCACTTTTTATATTTAAGACGCACTTTCAGTTTATTAATTTTTAAACAGTAGTAAAGTTTTTTATTGCTTTTTTACACTGAAAGTTGACACTAGACAATGTAATATTTGACCACTCGTATAAAAAGAAAGGAATAATAAAATTTTTGAAGGAAAAAAAACGTAATTTACCGGTATTATGAGTTTTTTTAGTCTAGAAACATTGTACAATGCATTTATATTTTTTAATGTGTAAGGATAATTAAATTTTTGCCGCTTAAAAGTTAATATACGGAAGATTTTGTAGCTGAGAGAATAAATGGTAAAAAAAGAGAAGTTTTTCTCATTGAATTAATTATCCGAAAATGCGTTATAAAATACTTTTTAACAGAAAAATGTCCAAGTTCGAAGTTTTAATAGAAGGGGACACTTTTATGTAAGTTTTATATTGTGCACTTTTTAAACAGTCGTAATTAATTTTAGAGATATTTCTAATTTTATAACCTTCTATTTATTATTAACAATGTAAATTTTCGTCAATGAGTACATTTTTGTTTTGTCATTACGTGCACATTGTACGTTATATTTTGTTTTCGTTGAATTACGGCGTACTGGAGCAGACCAGAACTTTTTCTCACTGTACGCGGAAAAGTTTGGTATCAGGACAAGGCGATTTTCCCATGAGAAGCTTTAATGTGTATGAAAACACTCAAATTATAAAGATAACACCATTGAAAGGGGACCATGGTACACAAAATGTTGCATAGATTTCGATTTAACCGTTTATGTGTCAGATAGTTAAAGCTGTTAGCGTGGAACCGTGATACATCCGTCACTTGTGCAAATATTTATTTTTCTCTTGTTTAAGTGGAAATATGACGTATACTTTTATTATTGTACAACGGATTCTCTAATATCCATTGTACCAATATATGCATGGGTAATCCGACAACAACTTCTAATTTTATGTCCCTTGGACCTAACTTTTGAAAGCATTAATATTTCTTTTTCATTTTTTCACCGTCCCATGTCCCGAATGTCAAGTTTTTAGTTTATTGCTCAAACGAACATTTTTGAGCTAAAAATTACATTCATTTGGATTTTAAATTGAAACTAATACTATAACTTACCAAATTCCTTCCATAAATTTTGGCTTTTAATATTTGTAATGTGTATGTATCTTCTCCTAACTTTGTCCGTGGGTTTTGGTACATTCACTGACCTCATTGCTAAAGGGGTGAAGAGAGGCACGGGATGGAGCTACAGTGATTCTTCAATCATGAAAACTGTATTGCAGAAAAATCACATATCAGTTAGTAGCCGCATTTTTTAGCTATACTTTACGAATAAGCTAAAAAGTTAAGAAAAAACTCAATAAAATGAGCAGCGTTGCTTTATAATTGCTTTCCCTACAGTTCGCCAGGGTTAGGGTTGTAGTAGTATAATCGTTTCCGGCTGCCTATTTCTAGCCTCCATTAGGCGCTTTAACTCAGCCAATAAACGCATCGTAATTTAGAACCCTGGTCAAGTGACGAGGTCGACACCTGAGCGGGCACCCAACGGAACTTCGAGCGACATCGTACGCTGACGCCGTCAGGACTTTGAACTCCACAGATTTAACGAGCACGTCTGTCCCAGTGTACTGGGGCCCATCCGTCACGAGTTGGATTTTCTACTATTTCCCAGTACAGATATACGATTTATAGGATGACTGGCAGTTGGTTTGTTTTGAACCCCCGCACGCCTGAGAAGGCTGAATCCTGAGGCGGATGCCTTTAACCACTCTGCACTGACGGGCCGGGTTAAGGTTAATTTTTGCTCTCTAATATCTAAACTCGTCAATAGTCCATTTGTAGCTCTGGTGCGACGTATATTCGATCCTACCAACCCAACCAATGCAAAAAAAAAGATTGTCAATGGGAGAAATTGAACGCTTGAATAATTTATGAATTGAGAGGCTTACAGACGGCTTCAATTGTTACTCTCGCCAAGTATATATTGCATTTGTAGCTCCATTGCAAGCCATTTTCATTTACGCGATCCTGTAGGATGTGATTGTCACAACTACCAGGCTAAGCTTTAATGATTGTTTTTAATAAACCTAGAAATCAAAAAGTATACAACTTATCCAAGTTCTTGTACCATTTTTAACAACTTATTTTAGAGAAACCAAAATAAATAAGTTACCTCTTTAAAAAGCGAGATGGGGATGCAGGTAAGAAAAGTGTAAAAGGATTAATTACAGAAAAGGTTTTTTTGCTACTATAATATCGGAAAAATACCTTTTTTTTCTAGTATGTGTACAGATCTAACTTTTTCATTTGGCACGCTGGTGGTGGTTTGTTCAAAAAAATTAAAAAAACATAAACTAAAATTCAAATAAAATATTTTTGCTCCAAGTAATTTAGCAGGGAAACTAACCGGAAAATGAACACTACTTTACAATTTGCTTAATTAATCACAGAAAAGAAGTTTTCTTTTAATGAATAAAAAAGGCTTTTTTACACTTAATGCGTCATAATTAAGATTGAAGAAAAGTTTCACTTTTAAATGCATTACACTGTAAAATATTTACGCAACAATACAGAACATTTACCGCATATTCACAGCGCTTTCTGCTGTCCTTAGGATTTTCAATCAATCTGGAATTAAAACTGAACCGCGGCTCAAACACATGTGCTTGAAAATCACAGCAGAAGTTAGAATACAGCATTCGTGCTGGTAAATGTGACTGAAACTTTTTTTTACAGTGTAGAATTATTTTTTTAAATTTCATAAAGCATAGAAGAATATCAATTAGACGGATTTTAAAAATATTAAGTATGAGGATTTTAAAAAGTAACTTCTATAAAAAGTAAGCTTCTTAAATTTACATTAATAAAGTGCTTAGGACCACAATAATAAATATTCGGATAATTTTGTTTATGAAACGATTTAGTATGTAACGTAACCAAGACATAACCTTTTATGGTTATGAATGAACATATTTATAAACACCATCTAACAATTGGTGTTTGACATAATATTATTCAGAGATTTTAACTATATTCAAAATGGACTGTTGAAATTTTTTCAAAAGGTATTTTTTAGTTGATATAACTCCTTTACGCAAATTTTGCTTTAACCAAATACATTTTTAAAATATTAAGGAATCCGAGTAGTTTATTTTATACTTCTAACTGGGATGAATAAAGGCTAGAAAGAAAGATATATATTTTACTGAACACAATTATGACACAAATAATAGGAAATCAAGATAGATATTTTTCGTGAATCCTTTAAGGGAATAAAATGAAAGTGCAAAATGTAATCGTGCTATTTGAATGTTTCTGACTATGTTCGGAACAATTCCTGTTATTTAAATAAAATCACAATCTTCAGGATTTTGACGAATGGCTATTTTGTGGGTCGCTACTAAATATTTTTGCGTAAATAAACACTGTGTAAAGTATATTTAATCAAGAACAAAAATAATTTTTATTACCACATTATGCAATGGTTTATTTCTGTTTATAGCTATTGTTCAGCACTGTATGTTGTACAAAACATGCCTTATAAAATCTGCCTAATTAGAACCTCAGAGCCATATAATGAAGACCTAACTTAAATCCATTTAAAATGACTAACCAATTTTACTTTCTTCCAAATATCAAACTCACTCCATAAATTTTAGGAAAGTTAAAGCATTTTTCTTATCCCAAACAATTCCCCATCGCACCAATGAAATCAGTAGCGACACTAATAGAATGCATTTTATTGCGACATAAAATCGAACCACTGCCAGAAACAGTAAAACTAAATAAATAGACATCAGAGGTGCAAGGAGCATTGCCAATACTATAGGTAATGGCAAATTGAGCTGCCTGGCCTTTCTACCTCTAACAGTATCTTGCAAAGCATCGTTAAAATACAAGGGAAGACAAAAAAAAACTTTCTGGAATCTTTTTAGAGAGAGAAGGGTATTAGTTGCCACTGAGTGTAAACGGCTTTCATTAAACAATGTTATTCTTTGGAGATAGAGTCATCAGGGTTATTTAGCTATTTCGAAAAAAAGGTTTTTTTCTCCTGTTTCCCCAGTCTTGGGGATTTTATAGTCATCTTACCTCACCAGGGAATGTAGAGCTGATGAAGTTGGTTGGATTAGCGTCGCAATAGAGCAATACATGGCCTATTGGGAACTGGCTTCGGACTTTTAAACCGTATTCAAGTGGCGAAAGAATTCAGAAGTAAATAAGTCTGCGTGACTCACCGTAGCAGATAAACAGAACGGCTCCATTTGCATCGGTAAGTGCAGAAACCACTCCAGTAAAAAAAAAATCCGGAAACTCGTTTTCAATGAAAATAAGCGTAGAAAGGCAAGATGCGTGTTGGGTGCAAAAACTACGTTAGTCTAGTGAGTAGTTCCGTAAATACAGGACGTTTGTTTCGAGTGTTGAGTGCAGAAATAATAAAGGAGTTATTACGTTTTTTCTCCCTCTTGAAAAATTTGAAATTTGTGACTGACATTGATTCGGCACTCACCGATGCATTTATGGAGACTTTACAGTACACTGTTAAAAACTGTGCGCTTGCTTTCACCATAGTAATGGTTCCTAGTAGCTGCAACGGCTGTGGGGTGAAGTGTTTCACCATATTTTCGGTATTGGGTTAAACAGTTTCTCAGGTTTCTGTTTCCAAAACTTTAAAAATGGTTCGACTGAATACCGGAAATATGGTGTAATTTCCATTTCACCCCACAGCCGTTGCAGCTGCTAGGAACCATAATTATGGTGAAAGCAAGCACAAAATTTTTAACAGTGTAAGTTCCCTCCTTCAAACAAAAGAAAACCAGTCATGTAAGATTCGCACCGTTCTAGTATTCTCAGCGAACTAGAGACGCTATGTCCGGTTAATGGAATCAAATTCATAAATAATTTTTTTCTGCTTATTTGACAAAAAAAAAAAATCAAAGTTGCGAAGTTCAAAACTATGTTGTCTTAAAAAATGGGTATCCAATTTTTGAAGTATTGTGGAGTGATTTATTGTATTCCAGTCTTTAAGAAATACTAATTTGTATTTTTTAGAGCTAAATATATATTTCATACGATTTTGGATTATTAAAACCACGAATATAGAACGAGTATTAGTTCTTTTTTTTGGCAATTCGCATCTTCAGTTTTAAAGGCAGAAAATATGTAAAGAAACAACAACTGTTTAAAGAGTGTTCATCTTTAAATGGGGGGAAGGGGGAGAAATGATCCTATAGTATAAGTTGATTTCTTTTGGTCATTTAAATAGTAAAATAAATATTAACACAGTAAAACATAAAAAAAGAATTCCGAAAATTCATATATTAAATTTAATTCACTTTTGAAAAATTGAGACCTGATGGAATTTGTTCATAATATTTTCCGAACTCAGTATTTAAAATTAAATGGGAATTGGAGTTCAGCTCACAGAACCATCACAGGCTAGTGATATTCATTCAAAAACATGCCGGTTTTCTGGAGTATAAAATGGCTAGTAACACTTTATGGCAAACCAAGGATTTTCGTTGAATACGATAACGTTCAGAATTTCCTTGGATCTTTTAACACACTAAGCATGAAAAGAAGTGTGGAAATTTGTGTTAAAATAATAGTCAAGAGTATTTCATATACTGCTTGTTTGTTTCCTGTGATTAGGGAAAAACCCTCAAAGAGATGATGAATATCGGTTTGGTTTGAATTTTCGGCTCACAAGAGCTACAGAAGGGCTCGTATTTTACAATCCCTTACACAGTCAAGTGACGAGCTGGCACCTGAATAGGCACCCAACGCAACCGTTAAGGGTGACAACGTACGTAACGTTAGGACTTTGAAGGATATTTTATGTGCACTCCCTTACACAGGATATTATTCATCGGACATTTTTGGCTGCTCTGGCCATTTATAGGTCGGCAGATAGTTTGGGTGAATGTGATGCCCGGACCCGAACCAGGGACCTTTCGCATGCTAGGCGAGTGCCTAACCGACTGGGTTCCCCAGCCCCTGTGATGAATATCGGAGTATGTGCCCTATAAAAATGTTTAAACAGAAAATGTAAACTTTTGTTTTTTTTGTTTTACTGTTAAAAATATTTTTTCATGCTTTTCAAAATGAAACTTATTTTTTTAAATTCAGTTTCAGGAGCTTATTTTGATTTGTAACGACTTTCCTTTCGTCTTCCTCCCTTCTTGTTTACTGCAATATGGTTTTCGTATTGAGTTACATGATTTTAATAAATACGAAGGGTAGATAAGAAAGGAAAACAAGGACGTTTCATAGATTCTTTTCAATTTTCCGCATTGCTTATTGAAGTAAATTTAATTAAAGATGTATTCCCTATTTGAAAAGTTTTTCCTTTAATCAACGTAGGTTTTGGAGATCATTTAAAGATATTTCCAGTAGAGCATTTCAAACAAAGGACATACATCGAATGTAAGAAAACACATCGTAGCATAAAGTAAATAGGGGCCAGAAGATTGAGTAAATAATGGTTATTAAACTCAAAAATGTGATATCAAAGAGCCAACACGCAATAATTGTCTTTCAGAATTAATTTTTATTTTACACTAAAACATAACCATATACAATGATTTTTTTGTCAACGAAAATTGATGGATACATGTAAAATCAATCATGTTTCATTTTTTTCTCTGTGTGTAAAAAATAACTTTTTTTACAAATATATGGCTTATTGCATTAACAAAAAAATTCTTGATCATATCTAAAAAACTAATTTTCAATTTTGCTTTTTAGTAAATTAAGAAATAATATATGATATATAAAATTGTGTAAACATGATCTAACACAAGTAGGTTTATAGTAATGAATGACAACTAGAACCGCTTCCACGCATGATATGTAAACGTTTTAAATAAAATCACGAAACACAGCAATTGGTTTTAATTATTACTTTAAGTTGCAATGTTTGTCTATTGTCATTAACTTTCTTTCTTAAAACCAATAATATTCATTATCTTTTGCTAGATTACTTTGCAGTTCTAAGAATAAATAAAAAGAAAAATTGATGCTAAAAATATGGAAGCCTAATTTATCATAACATCGTTATTTTTTAAAAAGTTTTTTAGCTTTCTAGCAAATAATCTATTATTTGTATAATTGTATAAAGACGGTAAAAATACATTAATAAAAGCAAACAAATAAATTTAAAATTGCCAAATTATTTACGCAGAAAAAAGTTATCAGAAAGAAAGATAGTTCTTAACGAAAGAACTATCTTTCTCTTACTTATGACTCCATTCCAAACTGATTTATATCAAATAAATATTCCTTCAAGTTTTATTATTATTTTAAATATAGTTTCTCACGCATTTGGATTGGTAGAAACTAAGAAAATATTGAATAAAAATGGAGTTTTTTTGTTTATTAAATGTAGATTAAAATTTTAGTCACTTTAAGTTCAAATATACTTAAAATTTTATTTCTTAATAAATGCCTTTCTTAATAATGCCTAAGTTTTTACTTCAACAGGTCGGATCTAACTTGCTTGTGAGACTTGTGATTCGTTCTGTGAAAGTGTATGACTGGCAGACAGACGGACTAAATGATTGTAATACCTTCCACTTTTTGCTTATAAGCTGTGGTACATTTTGTATTATAGTGTGGAAGGTAAAAGTTAAATTTAAATTGATATTTTTTTTATTTGTCGATATTTCTGATAACAACAACTGTTTAGTCAAACTACACAGCAAGAGTTAATTAAAATGGCGACTACTGCGCTAAATAGTGACGATAGGATTCGTCGAGTAATATATTTAGCATTATCTAAACACTACCTTAAATTTGTGAGGCTGACGAAAAATTTAAGTTTATCTTATCTCATGAGGAAAAGGAACAAAACGCCCTCATAAGTGGTGCAGTATTTAAAATATATCGACCAATTTTTCAATTGATTGAAGCGGTACTTAAAAGCGTCGTTAAAAGTAATCTGATTTAAGTCTTTATTTGCTTAAAACTTTTTATACTCCTTAACAATAAATTGCGCGGATAGTGCTATTATCTCTAGATAACTATCAAAGCAATTATTCGTAAATGGTTTCATTTTCGATTAAAGAAACAACATCCTGAAAATGAAATACGTTGTTTTAATAATAAATCAGTTTAAACGGTTTAGGAGCAGGGTAATGAGTGCTCATTTAGACGATAAAATTAAATTTAGAAATTGTAAATTTTATGTAAAAGTATAATAAACAGCGGTTTTCTTCTTATCTTTGCTTAGTTGTTATGATAAAACATGAACTGAAAATTTTAAATTATTAATTTGAAAGTTTTCGCCAATATTACTAATTCTTTAAATAATATTATAAATACTATACCGCTCACACAAAAATAAGATGGTTATAAAGAACTAAAAGTCAAGCTAAACGCGAACATTTATTTTCTTGTAACGCAACATTTTACTTATTATTGACACAACAGATGATTGTCTTTTGAAGGTGTTCTTTTTAAGATAAATTTATGGTGTGATTAGATTTTCAATTTTAAATAGATAATTTTTTCGAAAAATTTTGTATAATTGAGGCATCTGTCAGTGAAGAAAACATTATGTTTTGGGGGTTTGGTTGGATTAATGTCGCACTGAAGCTAATTATTTAGTGATGACGCAATTTTAACTATTAATTTTTTTTCTGCATAAGTCTTTTATAAAATAATAATAAATAATGAATTCGAACTCGGGGCCTTCCTTTATCAATTTACAGAGAACACCAGCGTCTCACCAACAATGCTCCCCAGCTGACTCCAATTGCAGTAGGAATTTGATGCAAAGATTTTTTTAAAAATTAATTTTTAGAACTTGAGATAGCATAGTTTGAGCATTAGTCCAACCATTCCATTAGTGATAAATGCTAATTGTAAGGACAACATATCGATGACCTGACTATTTTTCAGTAATTAGTTGCTTTCTGACTTTAGTGTGATCTGAAATGGTAAGTAGAATATGCTCAAAAAAATGTATTTTACTGAATTACATGTCGATAAACAATCGAAGTTTTCCACCAATCTTCCCACAAAAAAATATTTCAAACATACATATACTTTTAACTCTCGACGGCCGTATAAATTGATAAACAGAAAGAACAGATTTAAAATTGTTAAACAGAAAGTACCGTAAGCGATAAGGCCACTTGAAAGTTAACCTGTTTTAATTCAATCTATCTTATAACACCTTCTATCAAATTTCAGCAGATAGTTGTTTTTAATGCAGAATTATTTAATTTTAAAAGTTTACTTAAACGTAAACAAGAGCCATAATCATATTAAATATATTTGGAGACATTGTAGTTGTTTTGAAGTTATTATTTTCTTGATTGAAAATATTATATTAAAATTCATGGGAAATTACGCCTCGTAAAATATTGTCAGAATAACATATAGCACTTTATTGTGTCTGTGAAAGATTAAAAAAAAATAATTTATGAAAATTTGCTTCACCGTGTATAGTATTCAAAATAAAAATATTAAAATAGCGAAAATTTGTGCAAACCAAGAAAAATGTTAATTAGTATTTTTTTACGGTTCTCACCTTTAACCCAACCATAAAAGTGGTTAATTTTGCTCTCATATTTTGAAATTCAGTATTAAAATTTATTTTTTATTCACTCATTCGACGTTTTGTCATGAAAATTATAATAATGGTTTTATAACATGATTTTAACTGCACATGCATACAGTAATATACAAGAAACGGTATTTTAACCTAATAAAAGGAATTATCGATTGAAAATTACATTTACGAAAACTTACAAAGTTAAAACTTTCATTTTTATTGCTTTTAAAAAAGAATCTAATTAGAGATGCATAAAATTAAAGATATGAAAAGAATTTGATGCCTTTTTACATAATTAATTTTTTTGAGCAATTATTCCCAACAAGACTTCCGAAAAGTGCTCCCTAGAGATGGTATAAAATATCACTTTAGATGAATAAAAACTTTTATGCCTTTCAATTTAATTTTTATATTATAAATTGCAGTAATAAATATTTTGTCATAAAAACAATAGCTATCTATTATTGAGAATCAAGGGTTAGTTTTTAAACACTTTTATTTTCAGAAAAATGTTTTTTTTAAATCAAACATTAGTTTTAAAATGTTCATTGTTTACTAACAGCTATGCTAATAAAATGCAATAGTGCTTTGAAACTTGCTTACATTTATTTGCTAATTTTTTATTATTTATAACTTCTGAATATTTAACTTTCACTTTCAATTAGTATTGGTACGTCTAACTACAGCACTAATAAATTTAACGTTTAAGAAAACTTAAAAAGTTAAAACTATTAAATTGTATGATTCAAATATAAAGTTTTAAGTGTAAATATAATTTTATTTAATTGCAAATATCTTATTATTCAGTTCTCGTTATTAATCAGTTCTTAAACATTTGCAATTGGAATTTCCTTTTGAAAAAGTTCAAAAATTAGAGTTAACAAATTCTAAAAAAGATTTGTGACTACAAAGTAACGTATATTTACCTTTTTATCTAAATATGCATTTTTTCGAGTTATCACAAAATGAGGCTTGTTTTAATAAAAAAAAATAACATTTAAAATTTGATATGGTTGGATTATGTACAAAATCACAGATAAAAATACCATAAAAGGATAATTTAAATGTCGATATGTCAAAGTTTCCAGAATTGCTTTCAAAATAAACCCACGGTGAGTGGATAAAAACAGTATAATCGTTTTGAAAAGCTTTTAATTGATAGCAAACAACTGAAAGGTTTTAACAAGTCAAAGCACGCTGACTATACTGAACAGACCAAAGTACACCTTACTCTTCAAATCCTTTTTGCATTTTTAAAGATCATACTTGACATAAACCATCAAGATAATAACCCTGAAAAATCGCCGAAGCGAGAAATATGGCTAATCTGATACAAAGTAAAGCAACAAATAAAGAACCGAGAACTCTGCGTTGAAGACATGGTACTTTACAAACAAACTGTTAAAGACTCGGTGCAGCTGCTTTGTTCCCATGCCCCTGATTGGTTAGAACACTTTTTTTGGCGTCTTAAGTGACTGAAGGAATCTAAACAGCTGATTCTGCCAATGGCCAAAAAATAAAAAAAAACTATTTTCATCGGGAGAAAAATCAAAGGAATGCTCTCTTATGTAAGCGATTCCATAATGGTCGGTTCTGTTAAATATCCTAGACTTTTCTTAGGAATGTCCTCTGACTTTTTTCTTCACCTTATTTTCCAAGAAAGTACCATAGTTGGACGTTTAAGTAATGTCTGCATTAAATACAGCAAAGAAGATAAAAGTTTTATGGGCCCCTCCCCTTGTTTAATTTCACTAATTATTTTACTTACTTAAGCGATGGAATCTTTGTTTCTGGAATAGAATATTACGATCTTTTCCTTAATGAGTTACAGGAGGATGGGTAAGCTTTGAATTTTTGAACAAAGAAGAATAAAAAATAATTGGAAAGAAAGAAAAGTAGATTGAGGTGCACGTTGTATCGAAGTATTTCTCGATAATGAAAAGAATTTTTAAAGAAAAGTTCTGGGAATTCTTTGATAATTTTGCGAATTGACAATTCTGTGTGCTTAATCCAGAAAGTATATTTAAGAACACCATTTGCAAGATTCTTGTGAAAGTTATTTAGACAACAGAAAAGTTTAGTTGCAATAATGTAGCCAAACATTCTTAATTGGTACAATTATTGAAAAGGAAACAAAACTAAGTAAAACTTATTTTGAAAACTAACTTGATATGCATTGATCTGCCTTGTTAAAAAAGTTGTGAGGAAAGTTAGTAAAAGTTTTGCATTATTGTTTGATTC
This sequence comes from Hylyphantes graminicola, assembly GCA_023701765.1. Classification (NCBI taxonomy): domain Eukaryota; kingdom Metazoa; phylum Arthropoda; class Arachnida; order Araneae; family Linyphiidae; genus Hylyphantes; species Hylyphantes graminicola. The sequence goes on along the minus strand of CM043123.1, from coordinate 24,232,434 downwards.
CAGATAAAATACAAATGTAGAATCGAAGTAATTATAAAAATTAAGTCTTTTGAAAACAATTGTTACACGTAAAAACGTCGTGCGTTTTTGAGCGAAGCGTATTAGGATGAAAATGATAGAAACTCACAATATATGAAACACGGATTTGTGAATTTTGGGAAAGCAAGTATACCGTTCTTGGAAGAAACTTTGAAAAAATAAGCTATTGAATGTTTTAGATGAAATTAGAGATAACTGTATTATAGATCCTTTAACTGTAGCCATAAGCAAAGGATTTATTATTTTACACCAAACTACAGATAAGGAAAAAAAAATATCGAAAATAATAAGCGAGAGTATATTATTTTTGAGAAATAAATAATTCATGCTCAAATGAAATGAAAAACAATGAAACTCAGCTCGTAATAGATATGAAGTTTTAGGAGAAAAGCATATGCTCTCTCTTTCGTTCTCTCTCTCTCTTGTGGTAATGCAAAAATAAGTAATTTATAGTATTTGATAAGGCACTTTGGTTGGTAGACATATATTTTCCTTCTTTTAAAGTCACTAAAAATATTCCAAAATGCAGCTAGTATTTTTATGGTATTTTTTTAATATTTTAGAATTAAATTTATTTTTTTCTAAGCACTTTTCACTTAAAAAAGTTGGTCTCGAACTCTAAGATGGCGGCCCCCATGCTCGTCCCGTCGTTAGCATAGATAGGTCACGTGACCTCCACTCTAATACTTTTATTAAGTTCTCTATGGTTTGGTCAGAAACCCGCTTATAAGCCCTCGTCAAGTAAGACAGACACAACACACATACGCGTCAGATGCTGCCATCTATCGCGTGCCACCTTCACAATTTAGGCATGTCCCTGAAGGCTAAGGCACTTAAAAACCGAGAAATTGTTAAATCATCCAACACCGTAAGTAGAAAAAAGGCTTATCTCGCATTGATTAAACATGGCCAAAGCGTCACTCTTTCGCTATTCCCTTGACAATCTCACTCGCACCTGTAAACTATTGCGTCAACTTTAGACAAATAAACATTTTGCAAGTCGCCATCAAAAGCAGATTCGAGTGAAAGAAACCCATAAGAAACATGCCTCCAAAAAACGGCCTTGCAATTCGCGGGCCGGGTTTATTTCTCTGGCCAACAAGCCTTATCTTAGTGTCCCAGGAAAGACAGTACAGCACCTAATCCTGGGCACATAAATATGACACAGAAACGGGCAAGGATGACAAGAATAGCCCTTCTTCGATGACATAGGCGCCCTTTGCTTGGGAGATTTCTGCTGGCGGGATTTTCTCATTCTTTTCTCGGTTGGGCGGGCACAAAATACCGGATTGCATCGGAATTTAAGGTTGCTTATTCTGGCATTGCGCTTATCCATTGAGGGATTGACCGAAAAGCTATGTTTGTGAGTTTGTTTTTGGACTGAAAAGTTATTAAATTTATGTGTTTTTTTCCTTAGTTCTGATCCCAAAATATTGTGGTTACGAAAATTGTTGATTTTATAAAAGTGTCGTACTGAAGAATGTTTCTACCAAGAAAAGGGAAGGGATAATAAGTACATTTTGTTGTAGAGCAACACTTTTGGATGAAATATTTTTTATGCATTTTAACTTTAGAAAATAAAATTCTAAAATAAAAGATACAAAATATAGCATTTGCTTACATTCCATCTGAATGTCGTATTAAATAAGCGAATATTCAAAAGCTCACTTTTTAAAATGAATATTTTATATGACAAACTTAATTTAATACTCAGAACTCCACAACCAAGAAATAAAGTTACAAGGTTAGGGACAACGGGCGGGCATGTTTCCATGTTTTCTCTTTTTGATTGTATATTTTTTACGTTTATTAATTTTGAAGTAAACAAGATGTCATCGTCTTCCTAACATGCTTATCTACAAATAAGCATTACTAATTTCCAAAAAACTAAATACACTTTTTGGCAAGGAGTGCTTTAATGCAAGCACGTTCAGCTGCAAAACGTGCTTCGTATGCGGGGTAAATTTTCCCAGACAGCCAAAAAGTGATGGGGCAAGTTTTCCAACTGTTTTTTTTTAATATTTAACACATTTGAATTTTTTTTGTATATTTATTGTAAACTAAAATAGCTCAAAAGAGTATATCACTAATATAGTTAAAAAAAGCCAGTTTATTATACTAAACTATTTTAACCAATTTCGTCAAAGGTCATTATCATCAGAATCCCTTTAGCTTACATGAAACTTCCCGTTTTGGGTAACTATACTTGGTGCTCTTTTCTAGAAGTTGTCTAAGGATTGTTAATGATTACAAAACATATGCATCGTCATGCATCGTCGTCATATTTTGACTTGAATAGTACCTTGACGAGTAAAATTTTAAATTATTTTGAAAACGAATGTATGGTTAATTAAATATAGAAGCTAACTTTTAGTATACGCAAAGATAAACTGTAAGTTTAATAAAAGTTCAATGTAGGTTTGAATGTAGGCATGAAAATTCACTCAACGTTGAAAAAATCACGAAAACTGCTCTAACGACAATTGTACATCAACAGAGCAAAACTCATTGTACGTGGCATAAAACGGGTTGTTTTATAAATCAAGCAGCCATTAAGCGCATTCTAATAGTTTATTTCTTGTATAAGGCCTGGTGGAAAACTTACCCCATGGGAAAAATAGCCCCGGTCTCCCCGATACTTTTATTTTAAATAAACCCTTTAACATGCAGTCGGTTTCTGACGTTTCCCCAAAATATTCATAGTTTTAGGATTTTTTTACAGTTACGAAAAAGATTGCTTACGAAAAAGTTAATTGAAAAGGGATTTTTTTTATTAAAATTAAATGTTTGCAGCATGTTTATTCAGATTTTTAAAGTTTCATCTAACAATTTCTTAATTATTCTTCTTAACTTTCAACGTATCCTTAATCCGCACAGCATTATGTTTAAGCTAAGAGAAAATTCCCGGAAAAGTATTCAAGAAGTTTGAAGCACTTGTATATTAATTAAACTAAATTTAGATACAGAAAAATTACAAAGTGTACTTAAAATAACCCAAGAAAATCCTTTGTGTGCTAAACAACTTAGCATAAAATCGATCATAATTGGTAGTTAGATTGAAAAATAAAATTCGAAAGTTGATATTCTACTTCGCTTAGTATTAAGCTTTTTGTTCAAAAATAATGCTAAAAATTAAAGCTCAGTCAAATAAAAAAAATCTATTTATTTATAGTATGTTATAAATCAGCTTACAATTTTATTAGCTTATTTAAAAATATCCACTTAAAAGATTTTATAATCATTATTCATAAAAAGTAGTATTTGTTTTATATTACAGAATATTGTCTCATTGAGTCACTGCTTAGGGTTCATAAGAAAACCGGCAACTGTTGTATGAATTTCAATACATATCCACACACTGTTTAAAAATCTAATCCAAGGTGTCCCATTGTATAAGTGTATGCCTTTTGTACCGTACTTGTTTAATGTATAATCGTACTTGTTTAATATATAATATATTTAATGTTTAATGTATTAATGTATTTGTACTTATTTTAATACATAATACATTAATTTACAATTTTTTTATTTATTAAAAACATACATGTTGATGTTGTTGCCGTGGTGCCGCTAGGCCGTAGCCTGGAAGGCAAGAGGGTTGCAGTAGCATCCGTTGGCACATGGCTTTGAATGCCCATGAGGGTGGATGTCTGACTTCTACTAAGAGATGCAGCCCCTCCTCAATTTAGGCATGTTGCTGGAGGGGAGGGTCAGTTTTTTCCAAACTACCTGCATCCATGGTAATCTGCACTATGACCGACCACAGGACTTTCGGACCCACATATTTAACTAGCACGTTCTCCGCATGTACTCAGAATAACACAAATATCCTTGCCTTACCCGGGATTTTACCCCGGGCCCACTCGCTTAACATACATGTTTTTCGTACAATATGAAATAATTTAGTTCTTGAAATTCTGAATGAAGTGAAAAAATTACGACAAATGAAAATGTGCAACACTCATTAAATCGATTATTACTGTCATTTGGAGAAATTTCTTAAAATAAAAGATATGTTTTGTGTAAAATTTGTTATTAATGTTTTCCCTTCAGCACATGAAAATGTGTTAAATAAAAAAACACCTGTATTAGAAAAGAAATTTTTTAATACGAACGAGACTGATTAAAGGCAGTATAAAAGGGTTTAATGATTAGCTTATATTTCCTGGATGTATATATTTACTAACATAAATTACTGACTTCAAATTCGTCAACAGAATAATTCTACACTATTTTGCGTTCCTAAAATGCTTTCATTTAATTAACTACTAACGCCCAACGTTTACTGAAATACGCCTGAAAATTCAGCTCAAATAGAAGAACGTTAACAAAAAACAAACAATTTGAAATATGTAATGTATTCTTGAGTATGTATTTTCAAAGCACTTTAATAAAATTAAAATATGCTGTTTTCTTAACAAAATGGCTTGATGTATCCATAGTCAAATCAGCGCACTTACCAAGTATAATCCTCATGTTGAAGGAAGAAGGAAAAAAATCAAATCGCCTTTTTGCAATCGAAAGAGTATTTGGACTTGGACGAGCCCAGAAATTGGGTTTTTCTTGCATCAATAGCATCCATCAATAAAATGCAAAATAACAATGCAAGAAGGGGCTCTAACCATTACGAGCGTAAGCGCCATTTTCAGACTATTTCATATTGATCCAAGAATCTGCATAATCACCAAAGCAAGGGATCTCATAGTATTTTGGGGTTGTGATCACCAAAAAGACCGTCGTTAAGTTTCTAAAAAGGGGTGAGTATTTTGTTGAAAGGTGTAAGATTTCAAAAAAGGAAAAGTGTTTAAGGTATTTTTTTTGGTGAATTGCATGTTTTACAAATATTTGGTTTTAGTTAATAGAGTGGATGAAGCGGATATGGAGGGTAATGTTCAAAAAAAAAAATTGTATGCAAAAGAAATTTTAAAAGCCAAGGTGGATTTTGATAGTACAAAGTGTAGTAAAACAAATCATAGATTATATCGTTTATATTTAATGAAAAGTGTTTAAGTAAAATATAATTTGTATAATATTTCCCAGAGCAAAAAAAAAAAAAAAAAAAAAAAAAACAGGTGTGATAATGTATTTTCCATAAATTGTAAAAACTATTTCGTACAGTCATTTGAAAAACCACTCATATTTGAACGTCTATCAAATTTTCTAAGACATTCTACGCTTCTTTGTTTATTACTTTGAAAATCGTGGGTCGTAAAACATTGAACTGCAAAAGTTATATAAAAATGCGCGTGAGAAACTATTTTTTCTAAATAAATCTTTTTCTTTGATACATAGAAAAATTTACAATAGAAAGAGAATAAAATTTTACATCCGTTTAAAAAAATACGATTTCAATTCCGTAAGGATTACTGGAACCAAAGTAACACATATTAGTTTCTGAATATGTCAACATAAAAGGGAAAAATTAATGTGGCCTTACCCATTTGATTTTAAAAATTAATAAAACATATGGAAATATACCATCTTATGTCACTGAGTACTTTTGTCTACAGAACCGATTCAACCCATGAAAATAAGATGAATGATGACACATTCATTGCGAAAATGAAGGATTACAAAATGCTTATTAGGATGCAAGCTGAAGTATTTTCTCTTGAAAAAAAAATCTATTATTTTTTCTTGTTTCTAAAAAAAGTTATGTACACAAAGAAAAGTCTTTAAAAACTACAGAGAATTGGGGTTTTAAAAATAGCTGTTGTACTTTGGGAAATTTATATATATTGACAGTTAGTCTTAGTTTGGGAAAATCAAAAGGGGAAAAAACTTAATCCACGTGTAGAATCCTTCCTTACTAGGATTTATTTTTCAAAGGATTTTTCTCTTTTCAGTGAACAATTTCAGGGAAGTACTTATTCTCTACCCTACCCTCATAGAAATATGTTTCAAAAGATTAATATTTTTTTTAAAACTTCTTTTCTTCATTTTGAAAGAAATGGAACATGTATAGGGACATAGTATTTCCATAAATATTTATTTGATGGAACTGCTACATAAAAGAAGATGGGACATTCTTCAAGAAAAATTCGTTTAAAGTTTTTTTAATCGGTATCTTTCTTTCATTAAAAAGACAACGACAAAAAAATAGATTGTAATTTAAGATGGCATAAAAAAATATTAGAACTTTCCCTGCATTTCGTTTTGTCGTGTTCCTGACTGAAGGCTTTGAAGACTAAATTTTCAACGTAAAATAAAATAAATTTTAAGGGATTTTGAAACGTTATAGATCACAGTGTCTACAGCTGTCGAAAATAATGAATGTCCTAAACTTATTTATAGCAGACACAAATATATAATTTAAAAAAATTCTTTCTCGAAAAGTTATATCTAGTTTTTGGTTTGTTCAATTCAGTGGAATGTTTCAAATTATTTAGTTTCACTTATAAAAAAACCTAAAAATAGCTTTGAATGAATGTCGATAACTCTTTCTCAATTTTAAATTGATTTTATCTACAGTTTCCATTCATGAATATCATAAATTGTATAAGAATAAAATATGAATTAAATAATTCTAATAGTTTCTTTTATAAAACAAAATAAATTCATTGTGATTTTTTTTTGTAAAAGTAAAATATTGTGCAAATGTAAAATTGCGTATTTTCTGTACTATAGATTTGAAAAGACTATTTATTTTATTATTTATTGCTCCACGACAACAGGAACACATTACAATTATATCAGACACATACCAGACGAAAATTAAAATAAGTCAAAACAAAAACAATAGATTTAAAAACGTTTGGTGACATAATACTACCAAAATTATTAATAAAAAAAATTAAAGTACAAAAAACAATTAAAAGAATAAAAAGCCTACCATACGAATTATCTAAAAATAGCGGGATACTTAGGTTGCAATGTTGAACCAATAAATTGACATGGGCTAATAAATAAGGGTAATCAATATGGTTATTATTTTTATTTATCTTTAAAAAAAAACCATCAAGTGATAACGAGTTCTAATTTAAAAAAGTCTTAACGTTGAATAAATTAAGCATATGTGTTATTAAGTATTAAATGGAATATAATGCCTTTTCTTTAAAACTGATAATAGAATTCTACATTACCAAGGAATTATATAATTATAACAAAAGTGGCTTACATTTAATGTTAACTCATTGGGAGATGTGCCACTTTTTTGTGACGCTAAAAAGTTTCATTGCGGAGCACACTTAAAGCTTCGATCTACCTGTGGTTAAAGAAAAACTCGCGTATTTTCAATCCCCTTTTTTTCAGCGTATGATTAATATTGTCCGATAACAGGCTAGGCTGAAAACATCATTCGGGCTGGGCTGTTGAAAAAACTCGCGAAAAACCGATGATACCCTCACTTTAAGTGATAAGAATGACATTAAAGGATTTTATAGACACGTTTTGGCCCAGCGACAACCTCATCTTACGAACAATGCTTCGAATATCGATAGCCGTGCCTTCTTGCACTTTTTCCGATAGGACTTCTAAGGAACCGCATTGATTTGAATTAAAATTTAAATAGGGGGTGCGTGATTAAATTCAGAAAAAGTTGGCTATTTTTTTAGGACCTTTCACTTTGTCGGAATGCCAAAATTGTAATCAGTATGCTAGAAAAGTTTTCAATTAAATCTAAACTATGCAGTACTATGTTTTAGATAATCTTTGTATTTGAGTAGAAGACAATAAGTCTGAAGTCACTATATAAATTTGTTCCTCCATATGATTCTGTATAAATCTTTATAGCTAACATATATTGCTAAATATTAGCAGAACCTTACGAATCTACCAAGCTAAGAATCTGGACCGTAATCTAGTTTGCGATTGGCTTATTCTCTAGATAACAATGATGAATAGGACCAACCTCAGAGCCTATAGCGGTTTACGGTTAAAACAATAGTCCTTGCTCTAGTACTTATAGTTACAATCTCGTCATACCAAAGCAGAGATTTTTTAAGCTAATGGCGGTATAATAAAAAGCTATGTTCAGAATTACACGCAAGAAATTCTATTCATGATTCTGTTTATTTTAAGAGGCTTGGCGAAATCGACTTCAAAGGACTTGGTTCACTTGCAATCGGAATCCTTTATTTGTTGAGAGGCATCGACACACGACCAATCACTGCTTTGGCTTGACGGAATTGTAATTGACAATTCACCTGTATTTGGTTGAGAACGTCACGATCAGGCTTTTTTTTTTACCTAACTGGGGCTAACCAATACCACCTAGATTAGAAGGCCGGCGAACTAAATGCTTGGCGTCAAATTAGTTGACCGATTATGTGGTTTTGACCAATGATCATTCGTGAATAGATCTTGCATTTGAATAAATTATTAAGATAAGATGAATCAAGATGCGACGTCATCTTAAGATACGACGTTATTGGCCAACATATCGAAATCGGTCTACTAGTGTGACGTTGTGTTGCTTAGTTCTTCGGCCTTCTAATCTAGGTGGTATTGGGCTAACTCGGCAGAGTCTTGCATTTTTAAGTCAATTCACCCAAATTAGATTTAAATCCGCACAGACATTGGAGCCAAAGACCAGTGCTGTAATTAATTGGCCATTCCCTTATTTTAAGTAAAACTTGTACTTGAAGAAAAACTACGTTGAAGATTTGTTGATAAAAATCTTATATTTCTGTTTTTTAGTAATAGCGATTTTTCATTAAAAATGCTAGACCTTACATATTCTTTACCAACGGTGCTCTAATACTTCAATTTTCCAAGACAATATTTTCGAGAATATCGTAAGTCGCTTTTTGTAGAACGAAAAGTCTTACAAATGGAAATTTTCCGTTGAAGAAAGTTTTTTTATCATAAATTTAAAATGACAATAAAAATTAGTTAAGGATTCTAACAACTAGTAAATTTACACTTAAAGAATATAAACATAACTGCAACATAAGAATACACTAGTTTTTTTTACTCCGGAATTTAGTTGGCAATCATAAAAAAAATAGTTAAATTGGAGAACATAATCCTTTAAAATTTTAATTTATTTTCTTCTACTAAAGTTTTCAATTTTTTTCATTTATTCACCGGGTTTTCTTAAAAAAATTACTTTCTTAAAAAAAAACTTTCTTATTAAAATTGAAACATAATTGGTTTAAAGTTTAATTGGTTGAAGTTTCATAAAAATTAGAGACGTTCAAATGTAATATTATGAGCGAATGTTAGTAGTGCCATATAAAACATTAAAAAAGCGCTTGTTACAATTGCGCCTAACCAAAGCCGTAAAATATACAGCAACTCTTTTGCAAACGCTACCAAAGGAAAGTAAAAAAAAAAAAGGTAAAGATTTTTTTCATGAGTGTTGTAAGAAGGAAAATAGGGAAACAATATATTGATATTTTTTGCCTATGTGCTTAACCCTCTTATACATTGATTTAAAAATGTAGAATTTTGTACTGCACAAAAACTAAAATATTGTTATTTTATTTATAATGTATCGCTTAAGTGAAAAGGTTGCTGTTTATTGGGACTGGTAAGAAGAATTCTATTCAAATTTTGAAATTCAATATTGAAAGAGTAGCAACGAAAATTTGTCGTGAATGTATTTCATATTCTAAACAGTAAAAAACAAATATTCATATAAATAAAATCAATTATGTTATACTTTACAGATATATAGATGTTAATATAGATTTTATAGAACTACATTATCACTGAACTTACTAGGCTTTGATGATGAGTGTTTTTATGATCGTTGTTGATGTTGATTTAACCTTCATTTTACAAATGTAAGAGAACACAAATTGGTTAAGTTTTATGCACGATTACACTTTTAAAATGTGCTTAATGAAGAAAGACTTTGATAAAAAAGCTCTATAAGTATCAAAAGTTACTTTGAGCCGTCCAATGGGCCAATACATCTTTTGGATCAAGATCTAAAGTCAATATGATTAAATTACCCAGTATAAATCTGAAAGTTCATCTTCCTAAAAAGATCGTCATCTTCTTAAAGATGCATTAGAGTGGGTTTTGGACATTGAAAAATACATTTTTTGTGAATCATAAGGGCTTTACTCTATAAACGAGTCCTTCAGAAAACCATTTATATAGGGTAAATGGGTGATAACCTAAACGTGATATGTTATCTGATTCAAGAATGCTTTGGCTTGGTTTGAGAATCTTGCAAATGATAGTTTTTTGAAATATTAGTTTTATATTTTTATAAGAAAACTTTAATTTTTTCAATCCCACAACAAGGCTTGATGTTTATATGAAAGTATTTTCCAAAATTTTATATTTTGTGCCATGATCTGTTTCGTTTCGTAATTATTGTAACTTTACTTTTATCCTCCATCAAGGGGGAATTTATAATATTACCACTTGATTTGTGAATTTATATTAGAATATTTTTCTAATTATGTTTTTGGTGTTGTTTTTGTTCATTAACAATATACGATGTAGGGACAGTAATTACAATACTACGGATAAAGGCCTAACCAGATGAAAAACTCTTACATTTCTTTATTATTGTTATTAATAGTTCAAAAATGGATGTTGCTAGTTTTTTTACTTAATTCGACAAGTACTATATTGCAATTATAGGCACGTTTCTTGTTCGCTGGTCTTTAGTAAAAAAAGTACAAATAAAGATATATGTGGATCATTTGATGGTAGTTAATAAAAATATTACAATAGGTAGTAATAAATTGTACATCAAATGAATTATCTCTGCGGTACAATCATGATATAGTAAATTGGTAGTGAAGTTGATAAACGTATAATATATTGGCGACACGCTACATTTCACTATATTTTATTTTTTAGGTACCATTTTATTACAAAAATTTATACGCATTATAAATATTTCTTTGGAAGTATTCTAAATAATAAAATCGTTAATAAAAATGTCCATGAAAGATATTGATAAGAGGTACAAATTCTAATAATTAAGAAAATTGCCTACATATCAAAATGAGATAAAGAATGATACATTAATATATCTATAGTCAACAGAAATCCGTATTTTAAAACTTGCGTTTTCTATATATTAAATAGCTTTTATAACTTTGTCAAATCAACACGATGGGCAGTCCACTTTTATTATAAGGGATATTCCTTGTCTAGTAGGTTGATGTATTCATCATTTGAGGACACTTTAACATAAATGGCGATTAGTTAAATGCATCGTAAAAATATATCAATGGAATACAGACTAAGAAAATTAAATATTTTCAAGTTATTTGATAAGTTATAAAATAGTTTGTTATATGTCATCAATTATCTAAAGGTTAAAATTATGAAGATTAAGCTACTAATTTAATTATAAAGGCAGCGGTTATTTAAAACCTTTAAGAACTTACTCCCAAATCATAGCTAAGACATAGAGTCCAGCCCTGACAATGGCGACCTCGTCCAATTATTTTACAGTCGACAAAAGTCGCCACTGAACAGACCGGACCCTATACCTTAGTTATACCTTGAAGAATGCGAGTTTTGCTTATAAAACCCTTCATTTGAAAACTATATTAATTGCTGCTTTTCAGATATAAGATTCGATCATTAATCAGATGGGTATTCATTAACGCTAGTTTAACTAGCCCTTCTATTACATCTGCTTTTAATTCACTCCCATTAGCTGAATAGGATGAATTCAAGTAAGCAAAGATTAACTCTTAACACAGTTTATAATAAAAGCAGGAAAAAGCCTGCATTGTTTAGAAGTGCCTAATCGATCAAGAGTGGCTGGTGAGGGCCCAATCCTTAGCTTTTTGGTGTGTGATGGATATTTCCAATAACGTCTCCTTATGTGTTGCAGAGTATTAATAATAGCATTTTGTCAAAGGCTAGACGGAGCTCCGTGGCATTCCATAGCCTATTATTCTTGAGATGATTTATTTTCTCCATCTTGCTGGGCCTAATTTGTTGGTTGGTCACATTAAGAACCCGGGAGCAGAACACTTTCCAGTAATGAATAATGGATAGTTATGTGCGAAATTTAAAGGAGACACATTCATTTTATTTTGAATACAGAATACAATTGACACATTCGGTATATCCTGACCAGTTCACATTGGGTCCGCTGCTATGTAGGGCTTATATTAGAATAAGGCTTATGAAATGTAGACTATAGGGCTCAACAAATATACATGGAAGAAATTAACCAGTTTAGAGTGTGTCGCGAGACAGAATTTATTAGAGGAACCTGAATTTGTAGAGGAGGAATGTGAAATTTCTATATAGCTTCAAATGTATAAACATGTTCTTGTAAATAGCTTTTGGTATAAAGATCTGAACTATGCATGGTTCTATGTATGGATCTGAGCTATAAATGGTTCCATTAAAACTTAAGCGTATTTCAACTTTATCTTACCAAGGGTTTGTGAAATCTTAATTTTGTCATGATTTTAAATTATAAATTAACGTTTAAAGTATTTTAACGTGAAATTATTATTATAATACGAAAAATATTTTTATTTGAAAAAGAAATATTTTTTCCCATTCAGGTATTTTAGCTCTAAACTACTCATCTTCAGTCGAATATCAAATTAACTACAGTTTTCCTTCGAAATAGTAATTTTCGTCAACATTAAACCTAGAAAAATACTCATAAATCTCATTAAAAAAGCCTCCATTGATCATTTGTTAGCAATTCATTAGTCTTCAAAAAATCTGAATCTTTGCAATTTTTTTAAGGTTTAAAGTGGTTGCATTCCATATGTTGGCAAGTAAAGTAATTTAACAGAATTGAAGAAAAATAGTTAACCTGCTTTTATAAAACAGTAAATGAAAAATTAGCCGAAATTTTTTTCATAAACAAAACACCTTTTTTACATCTAACACACTCTCACCACATGCTTCTACTTTAATTCTTAAAATGGTTCATATAATAGTAAATAGAGCTAGAATTTGACTTAATTTGTAATAACAATTTTAAATAACAGTAATTAAAATTGAGGAAAACCCTAGATACACGATTCTCCAATATCTTTAGCAAAGTTTTGTTTGTTTTTACATTAAAATGATAAACAATTTATTTTAATACCTGGCTAACACTTGTACGCATAGTTTGTTCCATATGAATTATTATTTGTTTGAAAAGAGTAAGGGGGAATCTCCAACAATCAAATCAATATATAGATAACAAAACAAATAATACTACTACTTAAATTAAATGAGACAGCTAGAAAACTTACTAAATAATTAGTTTATTATAAAAGAGAATTGCAGACATAGGTGCAGAGGAGACGACAAAAGTTTACACACTTCCGGTTCATAGTTAGCATCTTAAGAAACTAGATTAGTAATGAAAATAGTTTTCGAGCAAGCGAATTTTAATTAAGCTATTTTGGTTGCTTCATATGCGTGACTCAATAATTAGTAAGTTTTAATTAATTTTAAAACGCACTTATTTAATTGATAAAAATAATAGACTCGACTAACGATCTAATTAAAAGTTTATGCATTTATGAGTAATCTACTACAGTAATATTTCAATGAACAAGGAAAAAATTAGAAATTATCGAGTTAGGTCTTCATTTTTTGCTATATTCCGAATTTTTTGTCATCAAAATTATGCTTTTGTAACATAAAACAATTTTGCACGAACCTTAAACACCTCCCCCTCCTGCAAAATTGATTAGGTTGGGTTTATGAATTATAGTCGCACTAGAGCTACACGAGGGCTATTGGCGACGGGCGCCGTATTTTAGAACCACAGTCCCGTGACGAGCCAACACCTGAATAGGCACCCAACGCAACCGTTAAGGGTGACATCGTACGCAGCGTTAGGACTTTGAAGGATAATTAACGTGCACTCCCTTACACGGGGTATTATTCGTCGGACATTTTTGGCCGTACGGGCCGTTTATAGGTCGGTAGTTATTTTGGCGATGCCCGGACCCGAACCTGGGACCTTTCGCATGCTAGGCGAGTGCCTAACCGACTGGTCTCCCCAGCCCCCCCCTGCAAAATTGGACTTTGGAGCTTAAAATTCTATACAATTTCTATAATAAATTAAGATATATGATATAAATATTATAGATACAAAGGTAGTAGATACAGGTACAAAGGTAGTAAGATACAGACAAATATTAAATTACATTTTATTTTGGGTGAGGCTATAGATCCTATTATTTTTCAATATCAAATTTCAAACTTAATAATAGATCAAATGTTAAGATTCAGAAAAGTTATGCTTATCTGGCTGATTTGACAAAAAAAAAACCTTAATCAAAATGTCTTTGGATACATATCATTGAAATGAAAGAAATAAGATCACCAAAAAGAAATAGAATTAGTTTCACATTTACTTTGCTATTACAATTCGATGTGGGTTACGTATAATCCATGTGACCTTTGTCTATTTTAAAACTATACCAAGGTAATGTTTTTTCTTTACCTTTTTGTCTGGTTGCCCTGAAGTAGAGCATTTCCCAGTCAATTCAATATAAAGTCAGACGAAAGTATTTTTAGACGTATATTGTTATACAATGTTTACAAGAATTACTCAGTCTTTTTGTTTATAAACATTTAATAGTTTTGCAAAGCATTTGTTTAAACAAAGATTAGAATAAATCTGCAGTGTTTACCACAGCATATTTCTTAGCAATAGTTTAGCGATTTTATAAAATCTTAAAAAAACAACAACAATGTTTAATTCATTTTGTTCGAATACAACTGGGCCAAAAGATAGACCTATTTACATACATATAATCAGATAATTTTCTGATAGATGAAGTTATTTAAATATTATAAAAACACTAAAAATGTAATGATGTAGAGATAGAATATAGTTTTAAAAGACTTTTTTTAGCAAAACAAGTCAGCAGATATTTTTTTTTTCAAAAAAGGGCATTTTTTCACGATAAAAAAATGTTTAGATATTTATGAACATTTTAAAGCATTTTGTACCTCGGCATTTGATATTACGAGTTAAAGAGGTCGAAATTTCAAAAAACATACCCTTTTATTCTAAAGAAAATTTATGAAAATATTTGAACAAGAATTTTATATTTGTTGAGGTAGTAAAACATTGAAAAACCTACGCGTATCACATTTCTTGCCAGGATCTCCATTGCACTTTAGAAACATCATAGTATATCCCCTTTTATTTTAAAAGCACACAAACTAAACTTCTAAAAATAAACCTACCATTAAAGTATCGCTCTCTGATTTCGCCCCTGAATATCTCTACCGCATGTATGTCTAAAATTTTGAGATGTTTTTGCACAATTCAGAATCACATCCCTCAAGCCAAAAGTTGCCACAGTAATGCTTTGAAAAAAGATAAATGGTTACTCGAGCTAAAGCAGTTTACCATTTTTTGTACTCTTATATAAAATAAAACCCACTAGGTTTTTTTAAAGCCTCTAAACAAAAAATATAATTAAGTTATTCGTTAATTAAACATATATTCATCAATTTGAAATTGATTAAATCTTAAAAATACACAAAACGTATGAGAGTCTTAAACAGATAATTAATATTATTTTAAAGCTGATGAAGAAAAACTTCTAAAATTTGCTAAGCTAGCAGCAATTACTATTGCATGAATTTTACAGAAAAAGTAAAATACTCGAATTTTGGACCAGTCCAATTTTGTTCTGCAGCGCATCATATTATTAAGTATATTATTTAATATTAATTGGGAAACTGCTTAAGTTTACAAAATATGCTAAAAACCAAAAATTATGAATTTTAGTTTGATCATGTCATTTTATGTTTGGGTTTACCTTTAATTAAAGTTGAAAAATATGCTGGAAAAATGAGTAATTCACACATGGCGATTCCACTTTTATTCCAAAAGAAAATCTAGGAACAAGCGTACGTCTTAATTTTTGATCACATTCGAGTTACACACAATGGGATCTTAGTAGTAATAAATATCGTAAACTGAAAAATGTTAGGGTTAATTTGCTACAGTTTTATATCCTTTATGTTTGCTTGAAGTTAAAAGAGTAAACAAAAAAGAAAAGAATAAACATCTGAAAAGGACGGCAACTTTGTAAACGTCGCGTCCTTTCAATTACATTTTGTTCAATTTTCTCCCATTAGAACGAAGAGATTTCTGCATCAAAAAAGATAAGACTGGGTCCTTGTGGAACAAATAAATTTACTCCGCAAAATTCTCGCCTTTGGGCAGCATTTTTTTCGTGCTATATCTTGAGCATGGTGTGTCCAAGTCTCGGATAGCACTTACAAAAAAATAGGGTTGAAGTCTGTCTAAAGATTCTTCTGTGTACTTTTGTAGAAGTACGTTTCGGCCCTTCGCATTCCAAAAATCAGAAAGATTCCATTTAAAAATATCAAATAAAAGTGGCAGGTGAAAAAAACACGATCCAATGGAAAGTAACAAGGCTAAAAAAGGCGTCACAGAACCTATGTCGGATAAGAGAGAGTTGAATAAATAAAAAAAACACAGGTCGTTGTGGAAGTGATATCAGAAAACTTACTCCCCCCATTTCCCAGTACTTTTTCAGTAGATTTAGTTGTATTGAATTTCTTTCAAATGCCCTGCCTCGGGACCACAAATATCAAGTCGGTTGCAAGGAAAAGAGAATTCCCGTGTCGAATTCAATCGAAACGTTTCTTTGGCTGTCACCCGCTCATCAGGGTGGCAATTGACACTTGGGAAGGATTTTTCCAATTGCGCAGCCATTGAACTATTGGGAATATGATACAATTGAGGTTTATTCTTGCATGCGAAATGCCTTTGCACTTTAAGATTATTAAAAATCTATAATTTTTTTTTTAAAAAATAGATTGATGCGATCCTAAGTGAAACTCATTTTTTTATTCATGAAAGTTGGCTAAACTTGATGATAGATTTTGTTGGTTAATCAAAGCTAAAAAAAATACGCCTAGCACATTTACACAAGCAGAAATGAAAAATATTTTTTAACATTACCATTTTTTACGATATTCATATTTTACTTGTCTTCAATTAATTAATATTGTTTAATTAAATATATTTATACATAAATTATGCGAAAATATTTTTCCGTTACATAAAAAAATCACCAACTGAAAAAGGATACAAGAATAATGATTTAAGTTCTTTTTTTTGCAATTTTAAATATCAAATTAAAAAATTATGGGTTTAAATTTAACAATATAATGACTTTTAAGGCGCAAATTAATATAGGCACCAAGAAAAGAATTATAATACTTCAGTTGATATTTAACATTTTAAAACTACTATCCATTAATTCCTAATTAATAACCCGGTATTAACTGTTTTACTTGCGCAAGTCTTAATAAAAGCTTGCAAAAGCGGATATTTATATCTTCATTTTATTTAATTTTCTATTATAATATACAAAAAGCTCAAGGGCTTAAAAATTAATGTGTCGGATAGTTTTTTCCTTGTATAAAAAACTACTGATTTATATATAACAATTATGTAAGGAGATTTCACTTCAATAAAACCCTTTAAGATCATAAACCTCCTAATGATATTAATAAATATTTTATATGTATTAAACTGAACTTTTTTGTATTCAATCTTTAAAAATGTATTACTTAATTGATGAAAAACTTTCAAGTAGATTATATAATGTTTTTTAGTTTATTAATATATTTATTTTTTAAGCAGCAACATTCTACTTGCTTTATTGTAGATTCCCGATCAAGTATTTTAACAAAGGAAAAGCAAACTAAAAACTGTAACATTTATTTAGTTATTTTTAGAAATACTTCGATTTTCTCTTTGCTTTTAAGCTGGAATCAATAAAATTTAATTTTCGAAACCATACATTGAAATGTATACATTTGATTGGTTGTTATGAGGTTAACTTTTGAATTTGTATAAATTAGAATAAGAAATTTTTGATGCGAATAATTTTTTTCAGCAAAAATATTTTATTAAAACCAATGAGCTTTTCTTCATTGAAAGCTATTTTACTAAAAAGATGGTAACTATAACCATTTCCATTAGTAAGAATAGTGAGTTAATTTTTAATACGGTACATTTTTATTTATAAAATATTTGCACATGGACAAAAACTTATATTCACTAAAACTTACTTAAAAAGAAATAGATAAAAACCAAAAGTGTACTTTTGCGTACCCGATAATTTCTGCTACCAACAGTTACCCATAAGATAAATTAGTTGTTACAAAATATTTTGTAGCTTAATAAATGTACACAACGTCAAAGACTTGTCGTAATTATAATGAAAAGTATATAAAATCTAAGTTTTAAAACTAGATCAAAATTTTTAAGCATTTGTTAGCATGATTAACTGAGTTGTAGTTACAGTTCATCTAATTTCAGAAACTTTATCAGATTGAATTTTTTTAAAGTTGTCATTGAAATTATTTCATTCGATTTGATCATGGAAACAAGCTATTTTTAAGGGCATTTGTAGGGGAAGTAGAACTCGAATTGTACGTGTTTCTTAAACATCTAACTGAATGTTAAAGTTTAGTTAAATGTTTGGAGTGGTTTTGAATTCTGGTCATTTGAGTGGAAGGAAATATTTTGTTTCTTAAGGGGGGGGGGGGGTACGGGTTGGGTGCGCACTGAAAGCTATTAGTTAGGCGAAACAATTGTCCCAAATTTTTGCTTATTTATTTGTAGTATAAATGTTGTAGTTTCGTTAAAAAAGTAGATATTTTATATGTGCTTGGTGGTTATTAAGCATAGCTTATTTTTTAAACACTGATACAGCCACAAAATAAACTAAACTTGTAAGAAAAGAGAGTACTGTGTAAAACTCTTATCAATTGTAAACTAAGCAATTGTCTTCAAACCATCTCCTGCGAAAAACAATATATCCTACAGGATTGCTTTTTGAATCTCTTAAAAAATCTAACTTGATACATTTTCAAAGCTAAGAAATCTTAAATCGAGCGATATTTTCTAGGTTAGTATATCTCAAGCTAAATCACGCTTCTGTTTTTATCTCTGCTTGGAATCAAATGGACTTCCAAACCAGGCGCGCATATCATTCGAGAATATTAGTTGGTTTTCTTACTGGGCCGCATTGTTATTTCCTGGGTTGTTTTTGATTGAATTAACGCTGCACGAGGGCCATTTTTCTAGCTGGAATTTAGTCTAAATATACACTTTAAAAAAAAACACACATTTTTAAAAAGTGTGTTTAAAAATGTCAACTGTTATGTAAAACATTTTCAATACTAAGTAGTCCAATTTAAAAGATATTTTAGAACTAGGTATTATTAGGAACTAAGGACGCCTGTTTAAAAAATAAATTATTGATAGTTTTATCTTCCAGTTATAGACCGATAATAAATGAATATTCATAAAAATTGATTTTCCTTTATTATAATAGAAATATATAAAATAAATTATGTGCTGTTTCTCTTTTTAAGAGCGAAAATTAGACTTAATAATGGTTACAAAAAAGAACGTTTTTCTGCTAACTGTTTTTAGTTAAGTTTCGTAAAGTTTAAGTGAACTATTTAATTGACGATTAATCTTAAATATTTGGTCCGTACAATTTTAATTAAATTTGAAAGTAAATGTATTTAAAAATTTAAACAATAATTTAAATAAAAAAAATCAGATTAAAAATTATTTGTAGTTTTAGCACTGATTTATATCAAGTTTGGTACAATGGTGGGAAAAAAAACCGTGTATTTTGGTCTTAATTTGTCCCTCGTATTACCAAACATTTACTGACGCATGCCATGTATTACTTAATCATTGTTAATTAATAAAAACCTAGTGTGCAAAACAATAGTAGAAGATAAAAAAATAGAATTAAAAAATGATTTTTACCAATTTATTCCAGGCTCGTAAGAAACATATTTTTGGAGTATAATGAATGCAATTAAGTTTTTTTAAATGCTGTATTCCTTTGATTTTATATGAATGCTCCAAATTTCACTATAGGGTCCCAAAAATAGCCTTTAACATGGAGGTCCCTCCAGATGTTGCCCTATGAGCTACTAACTAACTTCGAACGGAAAGAAGGCTTAATAATAGTTTGTGCTGGCAAGAGTGACAAGAAAAACCATTTCTAAAACTGTCATTGTTGGTTCGCCTTCCGACAAAAGTTACATTTGTTACATTCAGTTGGGCAATTGATGACTTTAGGGCCAAGTAGGGCTGGTTTCATTATTTTCTTTTAAAAATGTGTCAATGAACAATATATATATTTATTTCAAGCAATTTGTTCTCAAATTAGTTTATACTACCACTTGTTCCCAATGGGAGTGTCTACTCTAAGTATAATAGCAAAGAAGACGCGCGCGCGTAAGTAAAGATGCTTTCTACTTTTTGCAGCAACTTTCTAAATAAACGAAATATTTTCACACATTCTCTTTTATTAAATTCATGATATGTTTCATATTTCACATATCAAGGTGACACCACATCTTTCTTTGAAACATAGGGACGCCCTGAATAGTACTTGGTGACATAAAATACCTCCTGTCAAAACAAATCAATTCTCCTTTTGACTGGGCTTCAATTGTAGGCATTGCTGCCATTTTCCCGCGCGATACCAAGTTTTCAGTTGTGAGTGACGGTAGAGATATCGATGAAAAATCGCGTTAAGGCCTAGAAACGATTTGATCTTCGACTTTATCACGAATGGAAGTCCTTTTTGACACCTGCTTAGCATAAACTTCGCACCAAATGAGTTTGTATCATCTATTTTCAACAAATGTGGTTTCACTTTTCCCGAGTAAAGAAATACAAACTTTAAATATTTTTTCCATACAACTTTTCCTAAAAATATTCTGCAAAAATATGATAATTTTATACTTAAGGTCTTATAGTAAACTTAGCATTAAATAAGTAATGACTAGAATCAGTTCTTTATATTTAAGCAATTGTTAACTATTTGGTTAATCAGAGAGATGTGGCTAGAGCGGCTATTTAGTACTACATTTCATCTGCAAGCTTTAGTTGTATTTTAAGCAAATATACTTTTGAAAGAATAGATAAAAGTTGTAATTTTATCTACATCCTAAAAACCTTAAACATTTTAAATTTTTTATAATAATATACCGTTGGCCCCAAGAAACAAAAAATATACATTAGAATATAGGAAGACGCTTCAAAGTCAGATTATCTTCCCAGAGTGTGTGTTACCCATACTGCTGAGAAAGTTAAAGGGTTGGGTTGAAATAACGTCGCATTAGAGCTACGTGAGGACTATATTGACAACGCATCTCTTTATATTGGGCTATGGTCAAGTAAAGAGTTGGAATTGGGAAAGGTGTGTGAAGACATGCCAAATTAATTTTCTATAAATGTTTTAAAATAAATGTGCGTTAAATTTCATTGATAAAAATATCTGGTGCATTATACACCCTTTTAGTGCATTAATACACAAAAAATAAGTTTGAAATGCTAGAATAATTTCTAGTTTTTTAATCTTTATTTTCATACTTTTAACTTTTCAATCAAAAATCAAAGTCCGATGCTTAGGAATAAAAAAAATCCCGTCAAATGTTTTGCTTACGAATCAAAAAGCTTTTAAATAACCCAAATATAAAATTTAGTGTTTAAAATTAAGTTTTAAAGCCGATAACACATTTTTAAAAGAAAATAATGAAAACCGTCTTACTTGGCCCTAAAGTCATCAATTGCCCAACTGAATGTAACAAATGTAACTTTTGTCGGAAGGCGAACCAACAATGACAGTTTTAGAAATGGTTTTTCTTGTCACTCTTGCCAGCACAAACTATTATTAAGCCTTCTTTTCGTTCGAAGTTCGTTAGTAGCTCATAGGGCAACATCTGGAGGGACCTCCTTTCCCAATTATCCATTGCTCAGTTCGCGAGAGCGCTTAACGATCCGTGGACTGCTAAAAATTGGAACTAATATTAACTCTAGATGATGATAAAGTAAAAAGAATTACACGAAAAAACACAGTGTTACTGTGACACAATGCCAACTCTCATTTCGTGACTTAAGTTCCCACACGTGCTATCTTACTTTGCACAACGGATCAGATTTGAGGTACGGTAACCCTTGGCGAACTTTCCGAAGTCGCGCCCAGAGTCCGTATTCTGGAAACATTTGACTTCACGCTCTCTATACATACGCTAATAAATAATGGTCAGGCAGGTTGCCGCAAAAAATTATTTATCGCCGAATCCGAAAAAATCACGCCAAGGGTAACCGTAGAGTAAATCTGATCCGTTGTGCAAAGTGAGATAGCACTTGTAAGAACTTAAGTGACGATTTCTTGTCGGAAATAAGTTTTATGTTAAAACATACCTCGTTGAACATGTTCATTTGGAGAAAAACAAAGATTACAAGAAAAACTGGAACTAGAAATACCTAAAATTTTGTAGTCCTATAGGTATTAATTATATTTAATATTGGCGAATCTGCTGCTAAAAATCACTTGGCAGTTGGATCTGTGTCAAAATAAAGCAGAGATTGAAGGGGAGTTGATGGCAGGGATTGATTTCTAGCCCGGTTTGTTTCAGGAATGTTTTGGGTTCATTGTTTTTATCTCATTTTCGTGATAAGGCCATCGTTAGCAAAGGAATGAGAGCAGTTACAATCGAATCGGAGTTATTTTTTTTATTTGGCGTAGTTTTTTCCCCTCAAAATGGTGGAAAGAGAATTTAATTTTTTAAAAAGTGCGTCATCAATGTGGTTATTTGATATATTCTATAATACGCTAAGGGGTAAAATTTAATTCTATTGATTTATAAATTAGCCATAATCTTAAAAGATGGGTTTGGGGTTGGGAGAAATGATTCTAAATGAGAAGTTGAGAACCAACCTCGGAATTTTTTTTAAAAGTGTATAATAATAAAAAAAACAGAGGGAAAGAAAATGTTAAATCTATTTCTTAAGCAATCTACTGTGTTAAAATATTAAAAACAAATTAGAATAAGAGGAGATTGGGGGCAACAACTCACTAAGGAACACCCCACCCCCATTATAAGATAATTTATTCTTGTATCAACATTTTTAGGTTGTTAATTCGTCGAGTTAACGTCGCACTTGAGCTAAACGAGAGCTATTTGAAACGGGCGTCGTAAGTTAGTGTCAATCAAATGTCCGGCCTAAACATGAGTAGGCACCAACGCAACTTTTAGGCGCGACATCGTATGCAAGATCAGGACTTTGGAACACATTTAACGTGCATTCTTTGTTTAGATTATTCATCGGACTACACAGCTATTCATTTATATTATAGATCGGCAGTTATATTGAAAATGACCAGGCCTGAAATGGGACCCTTCGCATGCAAACGCTGCCTCAGGTATAGTTAAGCGTGACCTACTATACCCGGTCTATCCTGAATGCAAGCTTCGAAAGCATTGCCCTCCCCCACCCCGCATGTGGTTTTCTTCGAAATGGCGTGAGCTTGTTTTTTCCCCACACTACTTAAGTTTGAACTGTCAACCACACAGTAGAACCTCAAACGCGTGGTTTAGAGGAACGACGCTCCCCACCGTTTCCTAGAAACCAAGCGAAGGGATGGGGGAAGAAAGTGTATTCGAAGCTTGCCTAGTAAATAGAAAAGGTATTGTGGGTTACCCCACCCCACTGAACATCTAAGCGTGACCCACTAGTGGGTCACCCACCCTACTGAACAGTCAAGTGGGACCCACCGGCGGGTCACCCGGCGTCAACGTGTTAAGACAATGTAAATCACGATTATTTACATTTGTGGCTTAGATTGAATGGCTTATTGTAAAATGAGATCACACAACATGCAATGTTAACTCGGTTGATAAACTGTTTAAAAAAATGCGTTCAATAATACTTTTTTATGCCTTAATAAACAAACTACGTTCACTATTGATTTTGCTTCCTCAAAGCTTTATTAACACCTCTAAACCGGTTATATTGAAACGCTTTTAAATATTCAATTGAATAATTTGGCAAATATTTTATAAATAAAAATAAATTCATTTCATGTAAATCAAAATAAATCGTAAATACTGAAAACACTATCTGAGATACCGGTAATCGAAATATTATTTGGTCTGCCAGTCCATTATGAATCGGATTGTCAAGAGCAACTCAAACACGCCGAAAAACATATAGCGTGTCAATCGAAAAAGTTCCGAAAGACGAATTCGCTCTAAAACATTTTAACTTCTTTGTCATCTCATGTTCTTTTAGAAAGGCGAACGTTTGAAAACGAAAAAAATATTTTTTTGGAAAATATTTTAAAATCTTTTAGAAAACAATACATTGTTAAAAGACGCAATCTTTTTTCCCTCGTTCGTCTAATATAAGACGCTTCTGATTTTAAGCTTTTAATGTGCAAAATAGAAAATACATATTTATGTACAAGGAAAACACGCGAATAAATGGCTATGAAAACTGTAGTAGGAAGTAGAAGTGCAGTAACCTTTTTCGGCGAGGGACAAAAATAAACCAGTTTCCTTGTCGTTATTCACATGATTTAAAGCATTTGGTGCTAGCGTATTCAGCATATTCGCCAAAATGACTTAAACTAAGATATTTTTTATATTGAGACTTTTCATTTTAAAGTTCATTATGACAATATTATATTTTTTAACATTGTTGAAAGTTTAAAAATAATATTTAATTTTATTATTTAGGCATTCTTAAAATGTAGCCATAAGATGCTATTTTGGCTAGAAAGACACTGTACCACGTTACGTGATTTAAGTTAGTTAATTTTTCTGCGAAGATTGATTGAGGTTTCTGATTTCTAGAAGAAATTAACATACCACACTGTAAAGCTACGCTTCTCTGCCAAAACTGCCAAACATATGGTGGTAGAAAACATAATTTCTGAAAAAATTAGTTAGGCAAACGACAAATTTTCCTGAACATATTTTTATGGAATCTAAACATTACCAAACGCAAGATTTCAAAAGTTTCTAAATATATTTTTAAATTTCCCAAAAGTATGTTGATTGAAAATACAATTCCTGAAAAAATAACTTAGGCAAACAACAAATTTTCATGAACATATGCTTATGGAAACTAAACATTCCCAAACGCATGGTTTCAAAACTTTCTTAATGCAATTATGAAACTCCAAACGTTTGTTGAAAGGAGTTATAATTCTTGAACTTAGGCAAACGGCAAATTTTCCTGAACATATGCTTATGGAAAATAAAACTTCCCAAACGTGTCTTTTCAAAATTTTCTAAATACATTTATAAAGCCCATGTTGATATAAAAGATAATTCCTGAACAAATAACTTTGGCAAACGGCAAATTTTCCTGAACATATGCTTATGGAAAATAAAACTTCCTAAATGCATACGGCAACAAACACACAGTTTGAATGCACCAAACGCACAATGGTTTCAGAATTTTCCAAATACAGTTATAAACCTCCCAAACGCATATCGATATCAAATACAATTCCTGAACAAATAACTTAGGCAAACGGCAAATTTTCCTGAACATATGCTTATGGAAAATAAAACTTCCCAAACGTGTCTTTTCAAAATTTTCTAAATACATTTATCAAACCCATGTTGGTATAAAAGATAATTCCTGAACAAATAACTTGGGCAAACGGCAAATTTTTCTGAACATATGCTTATGGGAAATAAAACTTCCTAAATGCACACGACATGGTTTGAATGCACCAAACGCACAATGGTTTCAAAATTTTCCAAATACAGTTATAAACCTCCCAAACACATATTGACATAAAACACAATTCCTGAACAAATAACTTAGGCAAACGGCAAATTTTCCTGAACACATGCTTATGGAAAATAAAAATTCCCGAGCACATGGTATCAAACTTTTCCAAATGCAGTTATAAACCTCCCAAACGCTTGTTAATAGAAAATACAATTCATGAGCAAATAACTTAGACTAACGGCAAATTTTCATGAACATATGCTTATGGAAAATAAAACTTCCTAAACGTATGGTTTCAAAATTTTCTAAATACATTTATAACCCTTGTTGGAATAATAGACAATTCCTGAACAAATAACTTAGGCAAACGGCAAATTTTCCTGAACATATGCTTATGGAAAATAAAAATTCCCGAACACATGGTTATGTTGCAATCAATGTGTTCAGTGTGGCAGAAGACGGTGTCCTCTCGAGCATCGCATCGGAAAAGAAGGGAAAGTGATGGACACTGGGTATTACTAAGACCACTGATAATAATAATATGGGTAAAAAACGGGAAATAATAGCGCAGCAGTCGGGACGTTATTTAGTGAGACGAAAGGAGCTGCAATTGCATTGGGTCTGCTACCGTTGATTAGCCGCATCGATTCACTGAGAGAATTTAGTCTTTGTTCTTGGATTGGAACGGTCTGGAGGATATGGTCGGAGGAATAGAGAGACTTTTGGATATGGGTAGGGATTCGTTTTAACCCTTCAGATCTGGTTCATAGGAAATTGTTTCTTATTTCAAGTTAAAAATAAAAAGCGTAAGTTTTTTAAACGGTTGTATAAGATTTTGTATTTTATTTCTTATAGAATGATGCTACTTGATAAAAGAGAATTTATTTACTTGGAAAGAATTGAGGCCTATACCTTCACTGGGTCAAATATATTATTACATTTTATGCTTCGAAACTAATTACTGTAGGGTAAAAAAATAACCATCTCTTAGTTTGTGTAAAAACATAAAAAACATTCTGCAGAATTTTAGCTTTTTCAAACATAAAATAAATATTTTTTTTTACATCCTTAAATTTTCAGTTATGAAATACTAATGGACATAGCGATTGGTAATTAGTACGCAAGATAAACTCTTACAGATAAGATTTTATATATATGATAGATACTAGTAGCTCGTACGCTTTCCTGCTGTCTACTTCTTAAATGCAGAACTTATGTATTTGGAATTTATTTGAGATTGAGAGCCAGTTTTGGAATGAATTGTCCCCTTACCATAAAAAATACAGCTTATAATTGGTATCAATACAAATCAGAAACGCTGCAAGTGCAAAGAACAGCTAGGAAATCTTATTATCTTTGCCTTTTCCTTCGTAGTTTTATTTTAGATCATTGATAAACATTAAATTTTGTTATTCCAACGTATTTTTCAATGTTTGAAACTAATTACCAAACCACATAAAAAAATGTTGCTATAAACTACGATCGCCTATTTGCTAACGAATAAATGGCTATCCTTTATAATATCTAACTAAAGTGCATATTATAGTCGCATTGCTTTGAAATTAAATATTGCAAGAATATATTTATGAGAAAACAATCTTTAATAGCAATAAATAGTAATGCATGAAAACTTTGAATTCTGCGTTACATTCAAAATAAATGGCCATTATAGCCAAGAGTCGCTATTAAGCGTATGCATTTGAGACACAAAATTCGAATATAGATCAAGGCACAAAGGAGATAACAAACTCCTTCTATTGCATAGCTAATTTATTACATTTACTTGCATTTCTATATGAACTTTAGATTTGGCGAAACTTCGACTATTTGGCGAATACTTCCATTTTGTTGATGGAACAATGAATTAAAAAGCAACGTTGTGGATATATGCTATATAATAAAGAAAAGGATTTTTCCTGCATATTTTTAATTTGAATGCTGTATATGCTTTTCGTTTAACCAAACTTTTGATTTCTTTTAAAAAATTACCTTAGCTGTTGTATACACATTCCAACCCCACTTTGGTTTTACTAAAACCTTTTGCTTGTTAATTTCAGTTACAATGTCGTCAATAAATATAAATCATATAATATATAAATAACCATATAAATAACTATATAAGTTTATTAGTAAATTATGGCGTTTTGATAAAAAAAAAATCTAAATTCTGCTTTTTCTTCATTTCGTTTCTTTCTCATTACGTTTTAAACCAAAGAAACACTCTTAAACTTCTAAAAAACATCGAAGTTTAAAATAAAATTATAAATTTTAACTCATTAAATATATATTGGCGACTTCTTTCTTTTGCCTTGGCCGTTACAAAAGAGCGGTAACCCTAAAACGTAGACGCAAATTGAGATAATCTAAAATCCTCTTGTATTCCATTCTGTTAACTGCCCCCCATATCGTAAATAATGGGATCTCATAGCGCCTTAATTAAAACCATAGCTAAATCTCCATCCACCCATAGATATGATTTCATTTTAATGTCTACAATTAACTCGTCGAAATGAATACAAATCTGCCCCTTTGTTTGTCATCCGAAGATGTATCATTTGAAACGGACTCTGATGATATTTTAACGATATCGCAGTAAACTAATTTACCCATCTGATCGCCTGCATTTGGCATCACCAGTGCGCTTGCTAATTCGTACCATCTGAATATCGAGCTCAATTGACGATATTATGTACGGAGGGTTTTGAACGAGGTATATTTCTAATGTTCAATTCAATTATTGACTCTAAAGGATTATAGAGAAAATCGCCTTTGATAAATGATCAAGTTGAGAAACGTTATTGGGCCAATCATTGACAGGTGTCTTTTTAATAAGTGAGAGTTGAGTTGAATTATCGTAGCACTAGAGCTACACGTGGACTATTGGTGACGGGAGTCGTAATTTAGAACAACAGTCAAGTGACGAGCCGACACTTGAGCAGACACACAAGCAAATATATAATGGGATGAAATAAGTCAAAATATATCTGAATGCAAACGTTCAATTTTCATTCGTGATATACTAGGCAAATACCTACATTTTTAAACGTTTGCAAGTTTGCATTGAGCATCAAATAAAATGTTTATTTTTTGATTTGCACAATTATTGAAGAAAATAAATCAGGTTTTATTTTAATCTGCTGTAGAAAATATTTTATCAATTTTGACAATATTAGACTATTTCCTCCAAACAAAACTTCAAAATTGGTTAATACAAAGCATATGAAAACTTTAAATAAAAAAAATCAATATTCAAAAGCAAAACAGTCCCAAAGTTCTTGTTGACACGGTCCTTACCTTCTTAGTGAAATTTTAAGATTTTTAGGCTCCTTGTACACATACGAGTTAACATTGTCAAGATAGTGGTTGAGTAAAAATATGATAGAGTGCATGATGCTTCTCCAATCTCCATGGCTCAAACTCGTTTTGAAAACGTTATGTTAGAGAATTTCTACTTAAACTCAAACCTTTATGAAAACGAAGAAAAAGCTGCAACTGTGGGGCATACGTTTGAAAAATATTGTGTAAAGTTAATTTCCATAAAAAAAGCCCTCCAAGGTTAAATAATAAAGAAAATTGTGAGGTTCATTTTTTCTTAACATCACTTATTTTTTAAAATTTAAATTACAAAAAACATGATTATCGATACAATAACCGAGTTGTTACTAAACTCGCATTTTCACTTTGTAGCATTTCTCTTTTCTTTAAATTACTTCAGCTGCCAAAGTGACAGATATCGGAATGAAACAATTTAATGCAAGCAAAACACGCGATGCTAAAGATAGAGGAAGACAAGTCTCTGGGAACAAGCGATTTGCTGCAATTTCATAGCTGTGAGACGCCTGTCAAAAAGACAAAAAAAGT
Organism: Hylyphantes graminicola; assembly: GCA_023701765.1. Lineage (NCBI taxonomy): Eukaryota > Metazoa > Arthropoda > Arachnida > Araneae > Linyphiidae > Hylyphantes > Hylyphantes graminicola. The sequence continues at coordinate 24,203,069 of CM043123.1, read as the reverse complement.
CTCCGCTCCGACGCTTTTGTGTGCCGCTGAAATAAAACTCAAATAAGAAATGGATATTATAGAGAGGTGCGAATGGAATATCCCCAGATATATCTATATCCGAGATAATATATAGAAGAAACGAGGAAAGATAGAAAATAAAATACTGTGAAAAGATTAAAAAAAAAGTGAAATTTTAAATCGAAAGGCTTTCTCTTCGCGGAAAAGAATAAAAGTGTGCGAAAGACAGAATTGTCTGTAGATTCGATGAGATGTAAATTTTCTTTTCAACGGCGTTCTGCTTTGGGAGGAAGAAATTCAATTGAATGGGCAGCTGTTTCGGCACATTCCGAATTTGGAGGTTAATCATACATTTGGCGACCTATCGAGTAAGCTTCAAATGAAATATACCCATTATTTTTCAATTGTACAAGACCATTGTTCCGGTATTACCGTCAAAATAGACCCCGTTGTTGCCAATACTATAAATGCAGCTAATGGGCCTGTTGTAGGTCTTGAGTCGCAACTGAAATGCAGAGTGAAAAAATAATTTTTCTCAAGCCAGTATTGGTGATTTAAGGAAATGGCGATTCCAGACTCACTATTTTTTCATTAAACGAGGACGATAAGTCCGTGAGTAAATCTTTCATTCATACTTAAAGTAAACATCATTAAGATTTATTTGGCATTTTTGTACTTTTCTTAGACAAAATAGATGGAAAGAGACAATTTTAATGCTATGAAACATCAAAACATGTTCTACATGGCATTACTGATAATATATTCCTTAATCCTGCAAATGTTAATGTTTCAACGTTAGTCAAATTTGTTTAAAATCAAAAATATACAAGAATTTGTTTAAAAAATGCAAGTAAACACAGAGGAAAAAAACATTATTACAATATCTAAAATACTCAGAAGTTTATTGCGAAATATTCTTTTCAAGCAAACCCCAGTCGATTAATATTTGAAAGCTTCTAGATAATGTGAAAGAAATCAATATTCAACTTATACTTTTGAAAACCGCAAATAAACTTAAACAAAAAACAAACAAACAGCGCAACAAATTCAAAGCTAATTTTTCAAACCAAACTGTTTGTTTAGAAATAATGATGATTGCTTTCCAACCAGTTAAAAAACCTCTCACCGCCCTAAGAAGTAGTCATTATTGCAGAATAGTCTGTAGCTCTACATGAAACAAAAACGTCAAAAGTTTCCAAATTACCTAACTTTCGAAGCATAAACAACGAGAGCATAATTATGATCTTTACACAATGCCAGGATTAATGATGCGTTTATGAATCCTCGATACTACCCGCCATTGCTAGAAAACTCTTTTTCACACTATCGTTTCTATAGTACGATAAACTGGTAACTGGAATTAGAGTATTTGCGCCTGACAGGGACTATAAAATAACTACAATTAAGTGTATAAAGATAAAACTTCTTAATTAATACTTAATTAATAAGGTAATTGTTAGTTAGAGGGTTAGGTAGAAAATTCTACCTGCTTGTTCATTCTTAGCCTATGACCGACAAAGCTGTTAAATGTTAATATCTTTCTTACATATTTTTTTTAGTGTAAGCTCGAAAGGCAACCTTGTACCGACAACGTATGAGTATGTGAAAGCCGAACCTTAGAGACACGACAGATTTAATATTAACTACATCGTATTTGAACTCAAGGCAGCCTAAGAAGTCCCCAAATCAACGCCTTACAAATTATAGACCCCTGATGCAAAATCAGCTTTTTTTATACTTTTAAGACCATGTAACATTAAGTATATGGTATTTATATTGTATTGAAATGTACGAGGGATACTTTCAAACACAAAATGTAGATTTGGTTCATTGTGCATTCTTTACTACATATAAAGAGGAAAATATTTCATTGTAAACTTTGATTATTAGATTTTGTTAGATAAAATTGAATGAAATATGGACGTCCAAATATATTTTATTGCGCCATAAATCTTTTAATGTATTGTATCATACAATGAACCGTTTATACCAGGAATGAAGTCATCGGCCAAAGCATCAAAAGCAGATCCTTACGTACACACTACTCACTTTATAATCAGATCCTGTTATTTTCAATGTGAGCCACTGAGGATTAGGTTGAGTTCCAACCTAACCAAAACTTAAGATAAAAACATTCAGATGTTATTTTTGTGAATAAACGATAATACTTAAATTCAAAATAAAACTTATATACAAATGATGCTTGTTATTTTAAGTTTCTATTTTCTAGAACTCTGGTATCCTCCTTTTAAGAAATTGCACATTTCAATTTGACGAAACTATTAGTTGCAATTTCGTCAAACTTCTGCAGCGATATCCATAGTTCCGAAACAGGCCTTATCAATCTCGATGCGATCATTTTGAAGGGTTTTATTTTTAAGTTGCCATCGGAAACTTCCCACACAGTCATTTTCAGCAAGTTTTTAGCAATGTATGAGGTCATATTTTAGAGAAAATACTCCCCATCCAAAAACTTTAACTTGCTAAAAATAGGTTTTAGTGGGATCAGAAGTTTGAATATTAGTTTCATAGCCGGGATGGAATTGGCAGATTTTATTTTTACCTGTCTTGTGTATATATAATATATTGAAAACTAAACACTTTTTTCTAAGATACATTTAAAAAATTGATACATATAGTTTAGTTACAGCTTAGTTAGTATACATAGTTTTAGTTAAAGCTTTCCTCTTTTTATTACAATGAATATCTTTTCATAATATTCATGAAAAACATCTCTGTTTGAAACCCTGAAGACGGAGAGTTTGGATCGTATATTTTTACTTTTAGAAACAATTTCATGCTACATATACACTAATAGCCAATGGTTACTTTTTCAATTGTGGCATTTTTTTAAAAAAGCTTTCGAAGAGAATTTTGAAAATTAGTGAATATCACTGTTCGTTATAACCTTGTCTTCCTTACATAATAATGAAACCGCTGTGTTTATATAATTTTCGATGTTTATTAAAACTGTAAAAAAACTAATTCTTCCGAAAAATATCAATGAAAATATTAATATATGCTGGCAAAAACCTTAACAGATAAATTAGTTGTTACATTATAATTGTACATTTAGTTTACTAGTAATAAACCTTTATATTTAGCAAAAATTATTTAATAAATATTAACAAATTAATACGCTTTCTTCGCACGGGGTTAAAAAAGTAGAGCAAATTGTTGTCAAGTGCAGGGGACACCGGGGCTAGTGTTTCCACGTTTTCTTCTTTTAATTGCATGTTTTTTTAAACCTTTATTTAGTTTGAAGTTAACAATATGCCATTGTCTTCCTCACATGCTCATCTACAAATTAGCATGACTACTTTTAAAAATAGTAAATATACCTTTTGACAGCAAGTGCTTAAATGCAAGCATGCTGAGCTGGAAAACGTGCCCCGTAAGAGAGGTAAATTTTCCCAGGCGGCCAAAAAGTGATAGGGTAAATTTCAAGCTAGTTTTCAAAAGAATTAACTATTTTTTTAAATTATTTATTAAAAACTTTCAAAAAAACATTGTGATTTTTATGCAGATTTATTGCAAACTAAAATGGCCCAAAAGAGTATATCCAGAATATAACTATTTAAAAAAGCCAGTTTATTATACTTAACTATTTTAACCAATTTCATTAAACGTAATTATCATCTAGATTCCTTTTAAACTTACATAAAACTCCCCCATTTGTGTTACTTGGGTGCTCTTTTTTTCTAAATATTGTTTAAAATTACCAAAAAACTGATTGACTAAAGTTTTTAAAATCTTGGAAATCTTTTTTCGTAAAATTTTGGAAAACATGCCCCATTTTGACTTCACCTTAACAAATAGAATTTTAAATTATTTTGAAAGCAAATGTATAGTTACGTAGAGAGAGAGAGGAGCCAACGTTTAATATACGCAATGATAAAACTGTAAGTTTAATAAAAAGGCGTTTGATTTAGGTTTGAATGTAAGCATTGAAATTCACTCTGCGTTGAAAAAAAATCTCAAAAACAGCTCTAACGACAATGTTACAACACCAACTGAACACAAATTCTTGTAGGTGACACAAAACGAGTTGCTTCAAAAACCAAGCATACATTTGAAGCCTCCGGCTCATTTCGTTGATAAGGCCTGGTTGAAAACTTACCACACGGGAAAACTGGCCCCGGTCTCCCTTACAATAAATTACAAATTCTTTTGAATTTCATAGCTCTAAAGATCAATAATTTATCCCAAAAGTATGTTGAAATGCAATAACAAGAAACAAAATATTACTGCGAAGCAGTTTTTATTCTCACCCCACTATTTGAAAAAATATTCGATTGTCACGAATATATAAGTAAATCTAAATAACAGAGTAAAAATTCAATTTTAATAAAAGGGGACACAAAAATGTACAAGTAGGTTCCATTATTAAATATTTTCAATGAACTTACTAGTAGCGAATTTTCAGATTGCTCAGGTAACGAAACAGATTTTAGAAAAGTAAAAGAAATGGTCTGAATGTTTTAAACAAATTGGAAACTTTGCACTAAAAGGTCGACGAAATCTTCAAATCCGAAACTGCAAATAACTCACTATCGTCATTTCCAGAGTTGCTGCTCTTTTTCAACGAGATACAGATTTAAAGATACTGCCTTTTCCATTTCCGATACTAAAAACAAGAAACGTCTATATCTTTCATTTAAGAAGAAACGACTGCCCGTTTTCAAAACCATTTCTTTGCGAAAAATTCTATTCGTGGCTTACTTGGATGCAAGTAATATTGCAAATACATTTTTCCCTCTCAGCGAAATGTTATTACCCAATGTGAAAATACTCCTTACCGATAAAAGGACACTACTCGTCTGTGTCTTGAAATCATTTTTTGGTAGGACTCACCAAGTTAGGGCAAAATTCTCTACAACTCTGTCGCTTTAGAAATATTAGATATAATTTATTTTTTTGGTTTAACGCATCAGTAATCTGGGTCGTGCCGTATCTCAGATTTAAGCGATTTTCTGTTGCAGGAAGAATCAAAGTTGACATTTTTGTAGTTAATTGGGCAGCATTCGTGTTTAGAGAATTTATTTATATAGAAAATAGTCGTTTTGAAATGAATCTATCATATTTTAAGTTTTTAGACAGTTCTATCTGTGATTAAAAAAAATAAAAAAGCTTTTCAAAATTCACGCTTGGTTTCTTTTTAAACAATACAAGAGGCCCACAAAAATTGTGTATAAATGACAACATTTCAATATTGAGATGTTTCAACAAAAGAATTGTGTTGATGGCATATACTAATAAATTTGTTATGTTTCAACACAACTAACTATCGCTAGAGGAGACCATTATATCCATCTGCGATTGACAAAAATCTGTATACTATTGTTTTCTCAAATACGTAAAAGCAAATTATGATATTCATTTTAAAGTACCATAAATATATATTTTTTTATCTTTAATGTTTCGGATAAATATCTATACTAAAGAGCAGATGCTCAATTACATTTCGGAAAAATACATGCGAGCTGCGCTTTTAACACAATTTGTGAGCTAGCCATGCAATTTATTATTGCTCGCAATACAATTTTTGTATTATTTCAACACAACTTGTAACGCCTGGGAAAATTGTTTTTTTGTTGAGTATCAACATTTTTTTTCCTGAGTGCACTTAAACCTATATAGTGAAATGTGTCAAAAAATGTATTTTTTAATACACTTTAAAAATGCCTCGTATTTATCAAGTATAAAATAGTTTTGTTTTATAAAATATTATTGATATAAATGGAGAGAGACATCCAATATACTCCCCCCCCTCCAGTTATCAATAATAAATACTCCCAGATTTTCCACTTTAAACATTTGGCGATTTTCACAAATTGGCAGCCCTGCAATGCGCTGTGGAAATATTATTTTCAAATCGTCTAAATAATGCCTTAGCTGGTTTGATTCAGAAAACGGAGGGAATTTAATAAGGCCGAGAAAATAGAAAACATTTTGAGTGAAAGGCGATGTTAAAGAGGCACATTTATTGAATAATATTTTTGGTATTTGTTTCATTGCGAACGGCTCAGCTTTTTAAGCCAACAAATGACAATTTCATTTTTATCTTTTCGTATGCCTAAAATATGTATTCAAATAAAATAATACATTGGGAGTAAAAGGCAAGTAACATAAAAGCAGTAGCGAAAAAGCGGAGAGTGTAATCGCTTTGGGGAAAAACTGCATAATTTTTCTCTTTTTATAAAGGCTGTTTTGGGTGAGGGTATCCTTTCTATCCTCTTTAATGGAACGTCATGGACGCCTTACTAAACTTCTCATTGTTGCGTATTGTGTGCAAGGTATGTCCTATAAGTCTTAACTAGTCCCGATGAAACTGGTTACAGGAATATGCCCAAGTCGGTAATCTTAGTTTCAAGAAAGTTTACTGATGCTTCTGAAATATTTTACAGTCAAATACAAAAGACTATTTCATTCGGTGCTCACTGTTCACTTTGTTTGTAAGTGTCAAAGAGGTAAAAAAAAATGGACTAAGCAAAACTCCTCAGATTAAGATTGGCGCTTGACGTGGAGTTCTCACTTTTCTACTTTTTCTAAGTATCTACCCATCATAGATAAAAACTACTTCAAATATAACATAAAATAAGTAAAAGTATCGCTTCTTTTGCTAATTTGCTTGATTTTTATTTTAATATTTGTTTCTGATTATAATACTTAATATTTGTTAATCGCTTTAATACGATCATATAAAACAGTATTTAGAAGAAAAACGAACCTTTTCTTCGACATAAAAATACAAAAAAGGCAATAAACGTTAAAGGTTAGGAGCATTAGATGTTTAAAAAGAATACATTGCATTGCATTGCTAGAGTCATGTTCATAGATATCCATGAATATGCAATAAAAAGTTTGCATTAAAAAGATACTCAAAATGTACTGAAAAAATCGAAACTTTAAATAAACAATACTATTCATAAAAAATATAAGGGAATAATTTTTTTTGTAATCGATTTAAAATTAACATTTTCATGACAGAAAATATCGTAAACGATTTACATGTTATGGCAACATTCATGCATTGTATTATTTCCGTAAAACCTCTACAAATAAAATACCAGCATTGTAACAAATCTTACAAAAGACGCTATTTAGGATAAACCAAACTTCTAATTAGAACATTCCCTGCCTATTCATTCATTTGGTTCTGTTTTCATGTTTCACGAAACTCTCAAGGGCTATTTTTTCCTTTCCAAAACAACCATTTGTTGACTGAATGAGTTTGTTTTTATTTTTCGTTTATCATTAACTCTTGACTAATCGGGAGGGGAGTTTCAAAACAAATTTTTCTCGGGTACTGTTACAAAAACAATATAAAAGAAACGGAAAGTTTTACTTTTCCCCATTTTATTTCACTCCTAATGCAATAATAATACAACTTACATAAAGCGATTAAAATCTTGTAAAAAGCTATCCAATAAGGTTAGTATGAAATAAAAAAATATAAAAATATTCAATTCACGAATTTGGGGTAGCTGTATACTATTTAATGAGACAGACGTGTTCGTTAAAGTATATAAAGTCCAAGTAGACGAAGCATTACTATGCGATGTCGTATAAATGCTCGCTAAAGCGTCAACCTCATAATTTAACCAATATTCCAAACTACGAATCATGTATTGGCTGTGTTAGAGTGAATATAAGTACGAAAACATTAACAAAAATATTGCTAAAAATGTGTTAAAGCTCCTTATGGAGGTTAGAAATAGGCAGCCGGAAACGATTACACTACACTACTGCTAGAAATATGATTAGTATAAACTCGCACTTGAAGAATCAGTAAACCAGTTTTATAACCAAACAAACCTTTTGTGATGAATTCTTACTGATTCGTAAAATCTAAATTTCGCTAGAGAAATATAGAATCTGAAGAGCTTTGTGGAAGAACGTGCTAAGTGACAAGAAGGTAAAAACAAGTTTTAAAGTATTTAGTCTGCATTCACACAAATCTGTAAAACATGAAACTTGTAAACCTCTAACACATACTAAACCTTAAGTTTACATCACAGGTGGGGACTTATCCTTAAAGAAGTTAGTAATATGTTCATTTACACAAAATCTAAATTTTTCAAAAAAATTACTTAGCACGTTCTTTCACTTAACTCTTCTATTGATATCGCCCCCGCCAATCTTCTGGAAACATCAAATAGATATTTCATTCTCGGGATCTGCTAATGGATGTTTGTTTCACAACATTTCTCTGGAAGGGAATTAAAATTTCTAATTCCTAATACCAGAAATTAGGAATTGTTTCACAACCCAGTGTTTATTTTGGTCAACTGATAAGTACATCTAAAATATATATTTGCTTTAAAGTTCCACGATTTGCTTTTCATACTAGGAAACTTGAATTACTAGTAAACAAGCCTAGGATTATTAATTCTATGGATCTCATTCAGGAAATAACTGGAACGTCCCTATTTCTTAGATTTGTATTTTATAGGAATTTACGAAGAACTATAAATCCTGGTTCCGCAAAGTTTTTGCCAGATTTTAGTGAAATATTATTTATTCGTGTAATAAGAAATCTGTAAACGCAGTAGTGTCAAGCGATAGCCATTAAAGAAATGTTATTACCATGATGTTGAATATAAATGTACCAATCAGAAACGAAAAACTCGTAAATAAAAGCATATATACTATACCACACAGTTTTATCATTCACCAAGCTTCAAAAATGTAATTTATATAATTATAAATATAAGTTATCTTCCCAAAAGTAAAATAGTATCTCATACATTTTCAACGTAGTAACGCTTTATCACAAAAAGCTCAATTCATTAAAGAAACAACTTCTACCCACCAGCCAATCAAATATCCCATATTTGAATAACAAAAAGAATGATATTCGGTTATCCCCCAACATTGTATTCATTTTCGAAAGGGCCTCCTTTCGAATGCGTGGCTCAATCGCCGAGGTCAAGACATGCAATCGATTCCTGCTAGAAGCGTAATTAATAGCTGTTACCGCTATCTCGTGTCGATTGGATAAGAAGCCCTGACAGGAAAAAATGAGTAGGAAAAGTACATCGATAAGCACTCCCGCAGATAACACTCTCCTTGTCTTAACATGACAGTCATAATTCGAATGGAGAGGGCCCCCGGACACCCACACTTGGGGAATCCGTTCACAAATAACGAAAATGTTGACGCTAACTTGTAGTAGAGCCTCGTTGCGTTGATTGGACATGGTTGTCACTGATGTTTTGGACAGCTTGTATTTGTATTGACACTTTTTAAACTCTATTTTGTAAATTTATACAGTTTTTTTTGTTAGGTTTGAATTATCGTCGCGCTAGAGCTACACGAGTGCTATTGGCGACTAGCGTCGTATTTAGAACCACAGTCAAGTGACGAGCCGGCACCTGAATAGGCATCCAACGCAACCGTTAAGGGCGACATCGTACGCAGCGTTAGGACTTTGAAGAATATTTAACATGCACTCCCTTACACGAGGTATTATTCGTCGGAAATTTTTGGCTGCACGGGCCGTTTATAGGCCGGCAGTTATTTTGGCGATGCCCGGACCCGAACCTGGGAACTTTCGCATGCTAGGCGAGTGCCTAACCGACTGGGCTCCCCAGCCCGTTGTGCATAGTGGGTTGTTTGCCAACTCCCATTGCGCCTAAGAAGGGGGGGGGGGTTAGGTAGGTACATATATTTCCTGGTTTGTGTGTTTGATTAGAGACCCGCTTATAAAGCTTCATCAAGTAAGACAGATACAGACAGGATTTTTTTTACAGACACAGAGAGAAAAAATTTACCCAGGGCCAAGGCGGGAATCGAGGCCGCTCCTGATACAGTGTGCACACATCCAACTCACTAGGCCACCGAGCACCGAGATGGGGTTATCCACAAATACTCTCATTATCCCTTAACATATCGAGTTTTCCTCATAGGCTCCCATTTTCCCCAAAGATAAGTCTGTTTGTAAAATTTTGCATTTTCTACCAGAAGTCCTCGCATTAAATCTGGCTTCGACTCTTAATTAGCAAATATAAAGTAAGTAACGTTAGTAAAAAGTAAAAAAGAATATTCCATGTTGAAGGGGTCAGGTAATTACAAACCATCCTGGTCCCATGTCTGGACTCAGCGTAATATGTAGCTGTGTCAGCGCAATAAAAACATGTTATTTCACATTAAATTTTTTACTGTACTGAAAACACAAATATTAAACATATTTCAGTAATTTTCAGGCAAACACGATGAAAAATCGTCTCTCTAAAAGGAGGGAACTTGTATATCAAATTAACCGCAATCAAATGTATTTTCTCAAAATAATAAGACATTATTTACAAACAATAAGAATTATACTTAAGTCATAACGCATTATGTTTAAATTTAATCTAAGAAGTTATTTATTAAATAAAAAAAAATCATTTAAAATTTGATTGTCGGTGTATTTATGTGAAGTTTTCTAAGCAAACCTGTACATTCAGCTTCATTAAACTTTATTTAAAACTCTTAAACCACGTCAAACTATTTTTGCTTTATATATATGACAATTCAATTTGAATAACAGTATCTGAACAGACTACCTAAATTATACAACTCATCGTCAATCTACCGCCACAAATAATTCTTTAGCAAAGTGTCCAAGCTTTTCCCTAATGGTAGTATCAGATTTCATTTAAGCGCCTCCTGGGCTATCTCATGCATATTTGAACCCTCCCATCAAAGAGAGTCCCTTAGACTTGATGAGCAATTCGCTACCATGAGCTGGTGTAACAAAATTGTAAATAGTCCTTTAAAATGCAAGCAAGAACCGTTATCTCGTCGACTTGTAGCATGTGTAATGAGAAATGGTCAATGACAACCACAGGGTTATGTTTTTAGTAGTACCTCATATGAGAACTCGTCAACCGATTTTCTCATTTGTCATCAAAATTATAACAAAAATATAGAAATCAGATAATTATATCTTACCAATTTCCTCCCCTTGCTACAAAACTGTATTGTTTATTTACTATGTTAGTTTTTGTGTTCAGTGTAGTTTTAAATACAGTTCATAATGCCGATAGTTTCTCCGTTAAGGATGGGAGGACATATTCCAACAAGGAGGACATGTCGCAACATGCAAACCTGATTAGAACAATCTACCGCGGTAGAGTTATATTTTACTTTTTTTTTCAAATACGTTTCTCAAATACTTTTTTAACATTTCTTTATTTATATAATTACCATTTTACAATAATAGACATTTGTAAACTCTACATTATTCTGATTAGCAAGCGTCATTGTAAAGACAATTCGAAACGCAACTTAACCACCTTCTATGTCGTCACCTAATCGATGTCGGTGAATTCAGAAACAAATATAAATCCTTTGCAAAAGACGTTTTATTATAATTTATATGACGCACGGCTAAGGTTTTCATCGTATTACAAGACTTTAGATGGGTATAATTTACAAACCTTACCGGGGAATCCAAAAGAGACCCCCAGCTCTGCAGTCCAGAGATAACCGTTACACTAAGAAGGCGACACTACGGGGGTTCTGACAAGAAACTTCCCAAAGACGCAAACATAAATCACATTTGTAAACAACAATAACAGTTACACTTCTAACAAACCTCTTAAGCGAAATCCGCTCTCAAATTTGAAAACGAGTTTCAATTCGCAAAGATGACAACGCCTTCGCCCAAAGCCTACACTCAGGCTAACTAGATCCAACCCCCTCGTCTCAAATTGAACATTGCGGCAAATGTCGCGAAATGCTAACGGCCTGCTTTTATACGTCCTACGATAAAGATATTATTTATTCCACCGAGATTTCAAAGACTTGTCAGGAACACAAGCTGCTAATGAAGTATGGTCTCGCTAATATCGGGTGCTCAATGCTAATGCTATCGACATTGTGGTGGACATAGTAATTAGGGGGGTTCGTATTTCTCTCTAATGAGACTTTGCTGGAGATCTTAGGACACGTGAGGTGCTTGGGAGTCAACTGAACAATCCTACTTTGAGAGTTATACCACCTTTACTAATTTATACATTTTATTTCACGCATTTTAGTGCAAGGCTGCTTAGAAGCAAAGAGATATAAGCACCTTGGGAGTAAATTCAGTACTCTGCTGAACACCTCAAGACATGGTATTGGAAAGAATTCAGTGCAGGAGTGAACCAATTCCCCACTAAGGACTACCCCTAGTATTTATGTAAAACGTTATGAAAGTACACTTAATTAAAAAAAAATTAAAGAAAAAAAAACCATATTTCCAGCAAAATAATGTTACTATCTTTAACTAGTTTTTACTGTAAAAAATATACTGCTAAAAGTAAAAACAGGTTTTTCCGTTTTTAGACAGCGTAAAGAGTAGTAAACTGCAACAGAGCAGACATTTTGTTTAAACTCTGCAAAGGTCCCATTGAATATAGATATCCTTTTAAACTTCTCAACAAGAATTTGGCAGGTTTTATTCCTCAGTAGTAATGTGTATATTATCCCCGTCTGCCTCTGAAGTAACTATATAGGGTACGATTTTCCACCATTGAGAGGTAGATTTTGTTTTTCTTTACAATTTGTCTGTTGACAATGAGCTTTTGAATGAAAATTACAAATTTTTCGAAAATAAACAGCTTTTCTCGGTAAATCATACGTTTTTTATGTCACACCAGCTGGGCTTTGTTTCTGTAAAAAACAAAAAGTGCAGTGTACCTTGACCAATCAGAGACTTTATATAAATGTTGATAGCTGACTTTGCAAACATAGGCGAATCACAAAACGTATTTTAACAAGGTCACTTTATAAGTATCGAGGTATTCTTTAGAATAGGTGTAATCTCGCTGCAGTCTTCCCATGGAATTACTGCATCAAATGTAAGCTTATTTACCAGAAGTTCAAATTAAACAGTTAAAACCCTTTCATGTAATCATTTGGGATTCAATTACTGAATATTCTTCATCATTTAAGGAATATGCTTCCTTAGTCAAGAATAATTAAATAGAACCTCTTAAGACTTGTACTTAAAACTTCAGATTTTTTTAAACTTTTATCTTGCAAGAAACTTTTTTAAAGTTTTGTAATATTCATTTTCATGCGTAAATTCGTAATATTCGTTTTCATGCGTAATATTCGTTTCGTGCGTAAGTCGTAAATTAATCAACTTTAAGTTTTACATATTCAAAAACAAATTAATGATAACATATTTTTCATCGAGCGAAACCGTAATCATGGTTCCTAGAATAAATAAAAAAGATTTACTGTTTAAAACGTAACTAATTGGGTACTGAATTCCAAACGATGCTATGCGTTAACATGCTATATGTGCTATATGTTATGCTATATGTTAAGCCTCCGACAGGATCACTCCAAACGAGTGATTTTAACTCAGACTGAGATAATATTCACTCCTTTCCAGTGTCGAAAATGCACTTCTCCAACTGGAGTGGATTTCACTCTTTTGTTTGAAGAGTGTATCTTTACCTCACAGCGGAGTAATCCTCCCACTCCAAGACTGAGGGAAAGGTGATGGTTTCGAAAATTTTCATTTTTTTTTCAATGGATAAATTGTGTTTAGCCACTATACTACCTTTAGTTGAAGTTAATATAAGAACGTGCAATTTTAGCACATGATAAAAAAAAACTTTGAGTAGAGGATGAGAAGTATCAAATATGCTCCTGGTAAATAATAATGCGTAACCTATTTAGGATGTGTTCTTTGCCTTCCTAGTGGCATGGTTGATATCTACCCTTATGGGCTCAACATTTCAAGGAAAACATTTACTAGCTCTTTTAACCTCTAAAAAAGCTTGAAATACAGTGAAAATAGTTATGAAACTCGAATATATATGAAGATTAAATTCATATAAAAGCAAAGTTAAAATCCGCAGTTTTCATTATCTTATAAAATCAAAATCTTAAGAAAATCATCTACTGTTCCGAAGTTGAAATTTTATATCCCTACACATTCATATGCTGAAAAACGGACTTATCCCTCTTGTTCAGTGAAATACTCTTCATAACGACCCACGAACGACTACCAAGTTATGAATTGGAGAACATGTTTTACCAACTGTGCTTAGAACAATGGCACCGATTTCGATGGGAAAAGAATTTGTTATTAATATTGGGACCATGTTTCAATGTGGAAATGAGACAGTAGTAGATAATTGGATATGTGTTTTGTGACACTGTGCCGTATATCTTTCGGGAAACATTAAACAAGTTTGACTAAACTTTAGAGTCACCTGAAAAACTTTAACCTTTACCTTTAAATTAAAACTTTTTTTAAATAAAATTATTCAAAAATTAGCGTTTGGTATAATACGTAAGAAATAAGTACCCTTGAAAGTGCTCACGCATATATCTTTTGTATTTTTTTTAGCAAATATGAAATTAGAAAAATTAACGATGCAATTATAATGTAGGTTTGGATGTTTTTAGCAGTAAAATATGCGAATAATATATTTGAATGATTAATGTGACTTTGAACAATACTATATATTCGAGGAATCAATCATTAACTAGAAATTATGCAAATTATTTTATATTAAAAAAAATATTATGCTCAACTTTGAAAATGTATACAAAACCGTTTATAATGGTTGGAAATAATTTTAAACATTTTGAAAATTGGTAACAAAATGTGTTTTTGAATTATCAAAAGTATTAAAAAATATTAAAAGTATTAAAAATATTTGAAATACGTATAATTGAAGATTAAGACGCAATTTTTAGTGTTTATTGCTGGATTTATCTTTTTCTTTTGCTTGATATGCAAATTAAAAAAATGTAGTGTTAGTTTTCAACTTAGTTTTTTTACTTCCTACTTTTATTCATTATAAATATAAAGGTTTATATTTTTAATTGTATTTAATTTTTTTTCTACTTAAATGAGTCAAGATGTTGTCGTTAGTACAATAAAACAACCTCCTTAAAAAGTAAAGAAATTCCTTCCAACAAAGAAACCTCATTATATTTCACACAGGCCAATCGTCATAAATACTCGCTCTCCACATTAATTCATCCTCTTTTTCCGTTCATAATAACAACCAACAACTTTGCTTCCGGAAATCTCGAAGTTTCATTCAAGAATCACAGCCTTAACAACATTGTTTAATGACCAGTTTAAAAATAAACAGCTACGGAGTCGTTAAAGTCCAGGAATTATTCCAAGGCAGTGTTAAAAAAAGTAATTTTATTAGTTTGGAGAGTTTTTTTTCACGCTGATTTACGAAGTCCGATCACACTCGATATTTTGTTTCATTTTACCTTGAAAAAGTTGTAACCAGCATTAAGATCAAAAGCGAATTTTGTACGAAAAATTTACCATTTTCAACGCTTTAATCGTTACTAATTACTCCTCTGCATTTTTCAATGCCTGTCAATTATGTACAAAAGTAACATACACTCCAAGTGTCAGTTTTGTCAACACATTTTATAGTTTCGAATATCATAAGTTAAAAATAGTTAATACAAAATGAGCAGATATGAAGATTGTAGTTTCAAAATTCACACACTCCAAAGTTATAAAAAAGTTTAAAGTATTTTTATTGGCGACTATTGATGGTTTTTGCTTCAAATGGGCGAAGTCGCCAATGAACGGACTTAACCTTGTAATATGTGTACGTAGTTGCAAAACTCACATTTTAAAAAGTGCAACTACACCTTTCATATGCAAGTTAACGTTACAATGGTTGGAAGCATGCTATTAAAAGAAAGAGATGAAAAAATGTTGTCAATTTGGAAACAAAAATTTTAATTTTATTCTATGTGATTTTCTATAAATTGAGTAATTAAATTTTTATAACGATTAATTACGCAGTGTACACTCTCAGAAATAACACTTTCATTTTTGACGATTCATGAATCCTCAAACCTCATTTCGTTAATTTTGAGGATTGTTTCGTCAAACTATCACGTGACTTTTGAGTAAACGCGAATCCTCACTTTTACAATCGTGATTTGACGATTCCGTTTCTTGATTTAGAGGAAACTGATTCTCATTGTTGTGCTCACATGCTCAAAAATGACGAAATATTTCTTTAGATTAGACGACATTCAAATCCTCATAAAAATGACGATTCAAATTTCCTCACTTTGAGGAAACGAAAATTCGGAGCAGCAGCCAGTAACGGAATCGTCAAAATTAAGGAAAATTTTGTTGTTTTTGAGCATTCATTTTTTTAGAGTGTAACCACTGTATTACATCATGTGTTTAAAAATGCCACTTCTGTCTGGCTAACTCAACGAGCAAACGCCACAATTTCTCATACTAAAGAAATGACGGGTATACTGAGTAAATTTTACTATTTTTTTAAACTTTCAGCGTATGTTTCCGTTTAACTTTTATAAAATAATAAAAACAATCTTAAGAAGAAGAATCATACGTTGATGTCCTAAGGGATGAGAATTTTTTGCGTACAATTTATTGGGATGTGTAAGTATATCCTTTTCCAAAATTACATTAATATTTATTGAGTTAAAATAGTCTTATTATTTTCAAAATCATTTTTTTTTTCAAAGTTACCATAATTGATATAATTTGTTTACTTCATAGACAAAAACTTAGTCTCAAACGTAAAAAATTTCCAGAAATTTATATTCTCATTAGTTTAGTTTGTTTTGGTTGCAAAATCGCACTAGATCTACACAATGGCTTTTTGCTTATTTGTATGCAATGTACAGTTTACATACATAATGCATACTATTTTCTATTTTAACAAGTTTCATTTTTATGTTTATAGAAAGGAAATGTGAAACTATCTACTTCTAAAAATGTTTCCTTTTGGGACAAGTAACATAAGACGCTTACTTTGTCTAAAAATCCCAAAGGAAAAACCTAATCATCCATCAAGATATAGATCTTGTTTGGGCTTCTCTACTTTTGATTCCATTTGACGTGACAGATATTTTTTTAGCAAAGAAATACTAGGTTCATAAAGAATGCCCTTCAGTAAATAAGTGCATCGAGTTTTTTCCATAAGCCTTTTATCTCTTTCTTAAGTAATAGGTTTATGTATTGAAAATATATAATTCCATTCTCGTATACATATTTATAATAGTTATATTTTCTTCTTGTGTTAAAATTACTGACAGGAAAATGGCATTTCAAAAGTTCGTGTAGTAGCCAAAGTGTAGCTTTAATGACAAGCTAATTCAACAAAACAAAGAGTTTAGTTTATTGTTTTGGAATTTTGTATTAACCCTTTATAAGGCCATTTTTCTAATAATGTTACGTTAAAGTATTTCTGGGGATTGATATTGATTTATAAAAAAGAAATTCATTTAGCTCATTACCTAAAATTAATTTTGATTACTAAGACTATTTTATTTCTCTGGGAAGTATGTTTCCCATCGCCCACTGGGAGCTATTCAAACGTAGGGGCAATTCCAACGTATTGTCCATAGGAATCCTGCATTAGTAATTTTGTTTGTGCTTTCTGAAGTTATTAAGAGATGGCAGCACTAATCAAAATTGATGAAGTTGTTGGGAAGTATACTTCCCACAGCCTTATAAAGGGTTAAAGGAAATGGGATAGATCTATGAAAATTGAAAAGGTGTTAAAAAGAGCTGAATTAATGATACCGTACCTGACCTAATTAAAAAAAAAAACGGATTGTGCGTGCGACGCGACGTTCGTTTGAAATGGCTCACTGCGCAAAAAGCCCATTGATAATATTTAAAAACCTCAATAAAAACTGGAATTTTAATGTTTTTTGTTCTTAATTAACAGCTCTTCTCATACAAGAAATTTTACTTAATCTTATTACATAATACATAATTATTAATACATAAAAATGTTTGAACAAATATACTTAGACAAAAAATTTTACGTCTTGTAATTAGTATTTCAATTAAATTACTTTTTATAATCGATAAAAACTTCATTAAGTGTATATTTAAAAATTTCAATAAGTTAAAATACAATTGAGACAAAGTATTAGAAGATTTCGTAAAACAAATCCCCTTTTTGTATAAATATAATCCTATACGTTAGGATTAAAACCATCTTAAAAGTATTGCTTTAAATTAAGCTAATAATAGCTTTTACAACGCGCAGAATAGTTTACTTTATTATTCATACTCTTTTTACAGGAATTTCTAATTTCAATAATATGGAGCTCGAATATTCGGAGATAAAAACACTTTCTACAAATTGGTTTTTACTCAGCCCTTTGAGGTGGGAAAGTATAAGGCGAATTCGATCTTCAATTAACGGTGTGATGTGAAAAAGAGATTACGCCGCCCATTCGAACAAGAAAGATGATAATAGAATCAACTCTGCAAGCGCGTATTAATCCCATTCTGTAATTAGGACTGCTTAAGATCTCTTTCAACGTTGGAGGCCGTAAATTTCCATCAACCTCCCCGTCATTCGTTTACAACTGGCTGTAATCGTTTGACAATGCTGTAACCACAGATGTTGTTTCAAAAAGTTTTTTTTTATCTAAACGAATAAACATAGTGTTAAAAAAGTGAACTTTGGTAGTTACTCGAAATTTGCAAAAACTGTTTTTCCAAGTCTAAATACCAAAATTTTATTTTTCAAAATCAAACACATTTTACTCATATTAAGTTAGTGATTGAGATGTTCTGATGAGTTGAGGCGTTATGCCGAAGAAGTTATTACCTATGAACGTTTCGTTCTCGTCAATTCATTATATAAAAGGAATGTTCGAAAATTATTCCAACAATAAGCACATCAGGCGTATGGGATAGTTAATATTTATGCTGTCTTAAATACTGATGTTGTTCATGATTTAGTTGTTGAATCGCATTTGATGACCTTTCAGATTTCTGCCCCGATAGTTTAACGCATTTCCGAATTACAATGCCTATACGTAGCTCCAGAGCGACTTTATTTCTGCCAAAATAAATTGACCAAATATTGAGTTGCAATTTTGTCAAGTTAAAGCAAAGAACTTGTATATTGGTTTCGTTTATAACCTGCCCTAAAGCATTGTTGTAGGCGGCGAACCTTTATCGGGTGTCCACAAAGGCCGTGTTTATCGCAAGTTGTTTCTTCCATTAAGGCCCCATGTTTATGGGCCTTTGAACTGTCGGAGTGCCGTCCAATTAACTCGGGTGTATAACAAAAGAGGGGGAAACCCTAATAGACCGGGGGGAAGGGGGCAATCCAAGTCAAGGCACGCCAAATAGGTCCTGCTTAGTCAACACCATGAATGACAACAGCATACTTTTTTTTCCCTTTCTTGAGCTTTTGAATGAAAGAGGACAGAATAGCATTTTGTATTGGTATTTTGATGAAAAGCTTCAACTGGGGAGTATGGGGGAAGAATTTAGGTTTGATTGCAAGTCATTCTATTGTTCGTTCCCCAGCATGGCCTGTTGTGCAAAAATATCCTCTCTCCCTACCTGACTTTTTTTTGCTTAAAATATTTCGAAAGGAAATGAAAAACTGGCAAAGTTTAAAACTACCAGCAAAGTCTACTAAACTGTTCAATTCGTAAGTTTCAGCATTATCCATTCTCGCTATGCATTTGGTGAAGTGTTAGGTTTTGTATGTTGGACTAAAAAGATTTACACCAATTTGATGGTTCTAAAGTGGATTCACGATGGGATTTAGCTTAGAGTTTCTCTGTAGGGCAAAAATGTGTTGGAGCTAAACCCGTGCTGCCCAACTGTTAGTTTTCTGGAGGTTAGGTTAGGTTTGAATTATCGTCTTACTACAGCTACACGAGGGCTATTGGCGACGGGCGTCGTATTTTAGATCCACAGTCAAGTGACGAACCGACACCTGAATATAGTTTTCTGGAGGCTATAGTTCAGTATTCGACCCTATTTATGAAATTCTAGAGCTGAAAATTGAAATCTAGAGTTGAATAATTTCTTCTATAAAACTATCTGCTAGCTTCTCAACTAAAACTAGTCCATCAAAACATGATGTTTGACAACAAATTTTGCTTGATCCCTTTTATTATTAAAAAATTTATTTTAGAATTGACAGAAATTTTTTACTTCGACTTTTTATGATTCTATTGCTTGTGAAAGAAACTAATTTTTTATATAGGTACAATAGGTTTTAAAAAATAATAAACTGTTACATTCTTCGAGTATAAACTGTTTTGACACTCATTTTTATTTTATTGCTTTCTTGTCATTCAAAACCAGAATCATACCAGGGTTTATTAAATAAAAGAAACGTGTTAAAAATAAATTGGTCCTCCTAAACGATACAAGTATTTATCTCAGTGATGCGATAAAGAAAAATAAAATAGAAACCCCAATAAGATATAAAAAAAAACCACTTTCATAGCTTGTCAAAGTGTTACAAGTATTTTTCTCCTGTGACATGATGAAAAGGATCAAAAGCAGAAAACTCAATAGGAAGATAAACATACGTGTTTTTAAACTTGTTTATTAACTTTTTATAAAGTTTGTAGTTCAAAGAAATTCCTTTGAACTCCAATGGATATTATAAATAGTTAAAGATGCATAAAATATTATCTATTTATATTTAGCTTGAATCTGTAAAGGTTGTTTTCCTACTATATTACTCATCTATTCTGAAAACAACTATTTGAATAAACGATAAAGTTCTTTCCCATATGTCCCATGATATGCCACCATATGTAAGGTAATATTAAAGAAGTTAATAACTTTCAAAAGGAGATTTTGTTACTGATTAAATATGGAAATATAAGAAATATGCTTTTTTGCTTCCAATGCTAAACAATTAGCAATACTTATATTGACTTGGAGGAAAAGCTGATGACACTAATAGCTAAAAGTTCAACAGCTGTTTCGGTTTTGAACTTTATGTATTGAATGCAATTGATAGCAACAAGTTCGGTTTTATGCAATATTAAAAGGTATCAAATACATTTTTTAATATTTTCAACTTTTGAAAAAACAAAATTAATTTTTTATACTCAAACTGAAATTATTACTAAATTTGGCTGATGTCAATTTAAAAAAAACACAACATTAGCTTAAACGTACCAGAAGCATATTTCTTATTAGTTAAGTGTCTTTATATATTATTTTGTATTTGTAAATAATGACTAAACCATCTATTTATCTATCACACTTTAGGGGAAAAGTAACACATCTGTCAAATATGTTTTTCACACTTGAATCACACTCAATATATAAGTATAATTTTTTTAAATGTAATTCTATGATATTTATTTATTATAAAACAAGTTTTAAAATTTATGAAACTTTAGCCAAAACTAAAATAAATTATAACAAACATAAAACTATTTGAAAATATTTGGATTAGGCTTGCGCACAGCATTACAGCATTTTTAGGTCAAAATTGAAGAAATAACCAAGAAAATGACTTTATATTGTACAAATATGTACAAACAAAGACTTATACCTAATTTCTAAGCTCAATTTTAAATAGAAATTATTTTAAGATTTTTTAAAAAAAAATTAATGCAAATTTGAAAATTTTGATTTTAATTTTTTTTTGGATGAAAAAAATGTTTTCTTTTTCTTTTTAAAAGGCATAGGTCTTTGTTTGTACATCTTTGTACAATATAAAAACATTTCTTCAATTTTGACCTCAAAATATTGCGTGCAAGCCCAATCTTAATGTTTTAAAGTTTTGTAAGTATAGCTTTATGTTTGCTATAATTTATTTTAGTTTTAGCTAAAGTTTCATAAATTTTAAAATTTGTTTTATAATAAATAAATCTTATAGAATTACATATAAAAAATTATACTTATATAGTGAGTAGTTAAAAAATTATATGAAATTGAAAACTATGCTTTGTAGTACATTCTTTGCACATTTTAAAGACTCCTAAGAACCCTTAAAATTTCAAAATGAAAATGCATCAGTGTAAAATGCACATCCTCACATCACAAAAATCGTCCTAAAAAGAACTTACTTATAGTAATTTTAATGGTAAATAAAAAATGTAGTATAGTATGGAAAATAAAAAATGTAAAATAGTATAATTCTATAATAATGTGATTTAATGTCAAAATCTCAATAATGCGGCAAAAAAACATAGTTCTGACAACATATTTGGCTCAAAAATGAATATTCAACAGCTTTTGATACAGCTCAAAAACACGATAACTTAGAAACAGCCTGGAGAAAAAACCCCAAAACATTGTGGTTATTGGCACATTTTTGGAAATAATTTGGCGAGAAAATATAGATATAGCGACAAACCCTGACATTATACAGCTCAATCACGATTATTTTGGAGCAACCAATGAGCTCAATTATTTAAACAAAATAAATTTTACCCATTTGGCGCTTTTTAGGTAATATTTTAACCATTTTGCAACGTATTTGGCGAAAAAATGAAGACATAAAATCCTCATAAGCAGCTCTAGTGCGATGACCTTGAATCAATAATTTTTTTTAATAAAGAATGTAATTTCGGCCGGTAATGGCAACATTTGACAACATTTACATTTTAAAATTATTTTGTACTTAATTTAAGGGGCCCGGATGGCCGAGTGGTAAGCATCGCAGGCCAGCAGTCTGCGTGCTGTAACGGGCGCGGGTTCGATTCCCGCCTTCGCCCTGGGTGTTTTTCCTATCTTTGTGACAGTAAAAAATCTTTCTGTGTCTGTCTTACTTGACGAAGACTTATAAGCGGCTCATTGAGCAAGCACACAAGTCGGAATATATATGTAAAATACCCTACCCTACCCTACTTAATTTAATTTCTTAAACCAATGGCAACGCGAAAGGAAAAAAATGTTATCAGATTTGAGCGAAAGTGGTGAATTTTTTCAGTTATTTCGAATTTTCTCTAAAAATAGAACAAATATGAAAAAACTAAGACTCAGGTGCACACGTAGGTATCAAAGGGAATCAATATGAAAAATTTCAAACTTTTTAGAGCAGTCTAAGTAGGTCTTTTGCGATCCACAGACATACACACTCACAGACAGACTCTTTCTTTTATTATTATAGATTGAACAACTTACTATTCAGCCTAACTATTATTTTAAATAACCATAGCTAAAAATTTTCTCCAAGTACTTAATAAACAAACATACAGTTTTGTCAAAAAATTGACCAAACGCAACACTAATAACAAAATTACGAAAAAAACCTATTAAATAAAAAAAACGTTACTAACTTAAATATTAAAACACTTCACAAGCATATTCACATTCATTTACATTCATAAGCGCATTCTTATGAAATGAATTATATTGTCCTCAAAATCAATTTTACGTGATCCCGCGTTTAATTATACGTAAGCTAATTTATCTGAAGGCAGTGAATTGTATAAGCAATCATTCGAATACATAATGCGTCATCTGCCCATTGATTGTCTACATTAACCATGGTTATTCAATTTTGACGTGATTGACTTACGCATTATGTTATGTAACATGCATATTTGAATGTGGACACATGCCAAATTATCGATTCCCAAGGCGCAAATTAAGCACAGTGGTGGTGTGTATAAGGAGTTGTGTATCAGATCTATATCTAAACTGATTTACTATTAGAAAAAATAATTCCGTAAATGCTAAAATCTTTTAAAATAAATGCTGGTCTAAATTTAATACACAACTATTGAATGTCTAAAAAAGTGTACTAAAAAGGTTGTTTTTAAAAAAAGGAGTGAAAAAAAAGGATCATCTTTTTTTAAAGAAAAAATGATGTCAATAGAAAGATTTTGGAACCCTAATTTAAATTACGATGAGTTGGATTGTTTGTTCATTCTTTGTTTTACTCAAATTTTAACCCGTTGATAGTTGCAAATACAAATTTTTAAAATTTCATATGCAGTTTTGAAAATTACGAAAATTATACAATTTGTAAATTTTAATATAAACCTTTTAGTAATTTCGTAATATTTAATTCTTTATATACATAATTGAAAAAAAATTAAGTATATTTAAAATCGAAATGTAATACTTAAACTTTTATTTCCAACAAAAACAACTTTACAGCACATATACTTTCCAACAGTCCCCCGCATCTCTAACGGTATAATCTGCAACGATTTCCATACAAAATCTCCAAACGTTCAATAAAAAACGGCGTCGCAGTAAACGCAAAATCCTTTCTCATTTCTCTTTTGGTGCCAAAATCATCTTGGATTTCGGCGTAATCTTTTCAATCGCAAGACAAGACGTGTGAAATGTCCTCTCGGTATCTAAGCTTCCCTGACATCCCAATTGAGAGCGGTAGCCATAGATTACATATGATTGATGGGTCCAGCGGATCCTGATACCGGTAACAAGACGTGTTGCTTTGAAACGGAATCCGTAGAGTCCGTAGGGTACAAGTCCTTACAGATAATATTTCACTTAAGTATTTTAAAATTCATTTTTTGTTACAGGTTGTGTGACGTCTTTTAGAAGATTGTGTGCTTTTTTCATGTAATATGTTTAATTATTAGGTGTGAAAAATCCAAAAGTTAGTTTGCCTAGTTGAAACTTATCAAAAATAAGCTTTTTTATAATATGTATATATTTTATAGTTTTACTTAAGTGTTATAGTGAAATATAATTAAGTTTTTAGATATTAAGAAAGGTAGAAATCTTCAAAGTCATTTAAAATTGATTTTACTCGACAGTAATATTTTCCTACAGTAATATATTTATAAACATTCAAGTTTTATAATAAATGAATTCTAACTGGTCTCTATCGCCAGCGTTGCATAGATAGAAAAAACTACCTTATGATCCGGATAGATTATGCATTCTGACAAGAAGTTATGTTTCAAAGACATATTAAATCGTAAGTTTATGATTTCCCTGAACTTACGTCTAATTTTGCCTCTTAATATGCAACAGATTACTTTCCATGCCCGACAACCACTGAAGTCGTCACAGAATAACTCAAATTCACTTCACTAGCATCACAGCTCTTAGCTCAACATTAATGCTTATCTTCAACTATGATCCGACCGAACACCTCGATTTCCATGGAAGTCATTGATGAATATTCAAGCCTTTCATTTTGATGAATTTCATTCCAAATGGAAAGCCATTTAGAACAATGCGTTTAATTCAGAATGGCAGAGTGTTATGAAACAACAACAGTGCCATTACAGCACCTTGAAATCTACAGGTCTATCGGCGTCTACTACAAATGATTCCATGGCTTAGTGATATGTTTCAAACATGACTTTGTTGATTCTATTCAATGGTCCCCGTTGTAAATGCAGCCGGGTCACGTAATAGACGATTTAAACCTCCTGTTATCCCAATAACAATGCCGGTCCTGGCATTTGACAGCTTTACTGGCGAACATTATCTGATGCATTATAAATGGCTCAATTCGGACGGGCTCATATTTCATTCAAAACTTAACGATCGCTTTCAAGATCCGCCGACAATGATGCCACTATTACTCAGGACCCATCACCCTTTTTGAGACCGTCCGTAAATTGTACGGTATTGACTATTTCTTAATGAGGGACACTGGTTTGGTTTGGGGGACGCATTAATGAGGAAACACTTTGAAGTTAGTAATTACGGGAAGATTGTTTTGAGGGAACGCTCGCAGGAAAGGTGTAAATCAATTTAAAGGATGATCGGCAGTCTAATAGGGCGAGCGCAAATTTCATAATGGAACAGAGGCACTTTGAGCCCAAACTTTCCTTTGAGAGCTCACAAACTTGCTTAGCGCGTTTAACCCATTTTCAATGTTTGAAAGGTGGTAGAAGATAGTTTTAGAGCGGAAATGGTTACTATTTATTCGTGGACGAGCGCTGGCTTTGAGTAGAAGAGTATGACTTTAATGCAATTATAAAGAATATAGCGGTGGCATAATTATGGTTTTCATCAAGATAAAAGAAAAATGCAATTAAAACTATTAAATATCATCGACAAATGTAGCTTTTTAAGTGTGTGTCTAATTGTGGCTATTGAGTATTTTAATCAAACTTAATAATAATAGAGAAAATAGATGTATTGGTAAAAAAAAGCAGTTAAGTAATTATGAGTCATTTTTTTAAAGGGGGGCAACTTGTGATAGTTGATGCCTTCGATTCTATTGAAAATTTCAGGATATGTTAGTAGTACTACGATAAGAAAAAGTGAATTTCAGTTTTCCTTAAATCCGACTAGTTTGTCCTTGAGATTGGGTCAAAAATCGAGGTCATGGACCAATGGTTTACAGCATATCATCCTTCTACTTCTAAAGCCATGAGTTATCCACATTTTTTTAAAATATGGATATATAAGTAGAAGGATGATATACTGTACACCATTGGTCCATTACCTCGAACTTTGACCTCTTAAGGTCAAACAAGTCGGATTTAAGCAAAACTGAAATTCGCTTTTTCTTATCATAGTACTGCCAACATATCCTGAAAGTTTCAAGAAAATCGAAGACATCAACTATCACGCCCCTATTAAATTTGGCCCAGTTTAAAAAAAATGGCTCTTATACCTTAAACACCAACTCAAATTTACATTGCCTTTTTGTTAAGTTCTTAATATATATAATTGCCCAAGGTATCATCACCAAATTAAAATTAAATATATGTTTTAAAAAAGCTTATTAAATAATATTCTTAACAAATTCCTAATAAATTTTTATGTTAAGGTTGTGGGAGCAATTGAATTGAAATGTTTAACCAATTTTAACATATAAAAGATTAACAAAGCAATATCGCACATTTAGTTTGGCAATAGTTCACATTCCTTTTTAAAAATAATTTAAAATGTGTTATTAAATGACTTTAAAAAGAAACTAATTGGAAATAAAGTTGTGGGGGAATGATTTGAAAATAAACATGCTTCCCAATTTAAATGTTTTACAACCGCAACTTGTTTATCTGATAAATATTGGCTTAAGTGGTGTACAAATAACTCGAGAATAAAATAATTTATGTTTGCTCAAGCTATCCTTCCATATTTAAATTGAATTTCTAAAGAAAATTACATTTTACTTTCTCTATGAGATATCAATAAATCATGCTATGAGTTTTTCTCAAAACAAATATTGTGTGAGACTTGTTTAAGGATTTTAAATTTGGTGGTTTGTCTTTAACCTTATCACTGTAAAAGTATAATGTAACTGATAGACAAGAATGTTTTGCAGTTGAATGCGAGTTAAATTATCATGCTGGAGCATAGCGACGGGCTATTGGTGGCCCGCGTCGAAATTCGTAACCACAGTCAACTGACGAGCCGGCACATAAGGAGACTGCTTCCAACGCAACTTTTGGGAGCGACATCGTAGCAACGTCGAAAATTTGAAGCATAATACGCGTGCATTCCTCTTCTCGTCGGAAATTTTAGCTTCAGACTGCTTGTTGCTATTTTAACTTTCAAATAGTATGCCCAAAAAGCTTGATATAATTTAGAAAAGGAGTTCATAAACTATGATTAACTTCCTTTAAATATTACACAGTTTTTGACACCTAAAAATGTGTTATGTATGGAACAAGGAATATTTAGAAACATTTCACACATATTAAAATATTTTCTTAAATTTAGGTTTTATAGTAATTCAGCACTGGTAATCAGTTTTCTACATAAATTTCAAGTTAGGTTAGATTTGAATTATAGTCGTACTAGAGCTAAAACATAAATTTCAAGATTTACCAACACAAATCCTGGCGATGTAAGCGGGAAAAGTTGGGACACACCTGGTTTTAATCCACTTGCTTCAAAACATTTAAGAAAGCCTGCTGCTTTGTGTAAGCAACTTATTCTTTGGTTACTAATGCAAAATTGTGTGTGTTTGGTAAAAAATAATGCAATTGGTTATAGTTGCTCAAAATATCTACTACTTATAATATCACTGAGTACACGTGAAGACCGAAATCATCCCAGTAAGAAACGGCTGGAGAAACTTTTCTCCAACTTATTGCGAGTTCTGAGGAACTCCGGAGTTTTATGAATGTAAAGATAATTTTAGACAAGTGTGACTCTTAGAACACCCATTCTGTTCCCTTAGAACATTAACGGAGGGCATATCCTATTAATCCAAACCTCCTCCAGACACCAGGAATTTTATTTGGAGCCTCATAAATATGAAGCACCCGTGGAGCAAAGATTCCAGCAGATACTTCAGATTAACACGCAAATGTGACACAAATTATCCGACTGTCCCTGCGCAAACTGAATATTTAACCCGCACGCACCACAATAATTATGTATTATCTTCCCTCGACTTCTCGAGGATGAGCTTAGGCCGCAGAGGTTGAAGACTTAGGATAACAAAACGGTAACTATCATTATTATTTCAAAAATATGTCATATATTTCCTATAATACTACTAAACAACTACAATTTTAAATAAGTATACTTTTTCAGTTGTGTGAATCAAAAGTAACTTAAAAATAATTACATTTCTGTATCTCCTTTGGACTCCCATAATAGTTGATATTTTCAAACATATCATAATCAAATTAAGTTATTTTTCATTTACATTTTTGTCAAACCAAGGAATCGAGGCCTAATTAGACTAGAACAAGTCTTGATTAATTGAGAGTTTCTCGACGAAGATTTAATAAGCGGGCTTACGTTTACTTGGGCGGCTAATTTAATACAGCACACATTTCACGCTTGCCCAATGATTTGCCTATTAGTTAGGAGCGGCCACAGTGGGTGGCCTCCTGCGTGTGAATAGACTGTGGCAAATACACTCATGGGGGTTGTGGTTGTCATGCCTTGTAGCACAAGAATTAATTATACGAATCTGATGAGATTTTTCGGCAAGTTCATGGCAACGCTTCAGGCAGCCGAATTCCAGAACTTCAGTGCAACCAATGGAATGGACAACTACCAGCTTTAAGATTTGGTCAAGTCACGAGGTTGACTCCTAAACTTGAACTTAACAATATCTGAAGTAGTGTCGGATTCATGAACCATTAGCAGAATAATTGTGTACTAGACCCTTTTATACAATATACACGTTGTGTTCCTTATGTGATGAAATGTAGATTCCATTCTGGGAGGTTTCAAGCCTTTGTGAGTGTGTCCAACGATGTCATGAATAATAGAAATTCTTTGTTGTTCGAAAAGTTTGAAGAATAATGAAATTAATATCTACAGTTTTAAATGTGTGTGATACGGCTACAATCTTTGCCGTTGATTTTGGTTTTGTAAGTTGGTATTGCACTTTTCGTCAATTTACCAAATTTTACCAAAAGTTATTTTGCAAATTTTGGTCTAGTTCCAAGTTCTTTCATTTGGATTAGACTAATTAGAATCAAAAACTTGAAATTGACCATTCACTTTTCATTTCATTTTTATTTTTCGATTGGTTATGGAAGTAAAAGAAAACATCTCTTGTTAATATTAATGGGGGAAAATAGTAATAAATGGAAACGTCTCCCGATTCAGTCATACTACCGTATAACTGTTTTCTACTGGAAGCAATCTCAGGAATTATATTCGCTGCTTTTACAAATTATTAAAAATTATTGCCATTTTTTTTTAAGGTAAGGAGTTCCGAAACATAAACCTAAAACAAATATTGACAGGGCAACGGCAATATCCTTCTCAAAACCTTATAGCTTGTCACACTAAAAAAGATGAGCTAAAGCTCAAGGCCATGCTTTACACGCAGAATAGTTTGCGTAAGAAATAATGTAATATTACGTAGAAAAGTGGCGCATGTGATATGCGAATTTTTTTTCTAGATGGTAGTTCGAAATTTTACTATTTAAAATGTGCATTTGAATACACTTGTTTTACTTTAAAAGCTAACTGCCATTTAGCGTATAGCAAAGAGTTCTATAATTGGTTAAAACTTTTGCAATGAATCAAAAAATCATAAAAAGATCACGGAACCAGCGAGCAATATGATATAAAGCTCCCTAGGTAATCAAATAAAAATGCATTAAATTATCTACGTTAAAAGTTATTGGATGATTGAACCAATCACAAAAAAAGAGAATACATCAATATATAATATTTGGCTGATTTTTCTTTTTAATTCGATAGAATAAAAAATACAAAAAAAAAATTTCGAGAAGATTTTCGCCCATCTATATCCCTTACAAATTGCCTGCTAACATTTCAATTTTAGAATTATTTTTGGTTAGAATGGTAAGACTGTCTTATGTCCGTCTTTCATACTGTTGTCCGAGTTTCCATATGAATGTTTGCCAGCATTAAGTAGCAAGACGAAAGTATTCTGTTATTTCGGAACTTCTTGTTAAGCAACACATTGATTTTTTTTTTGAAAGAAGCCCAATCGATAACTTAGATCTCTTTTCCACGGAAAAATGCCACTTTGTCTATGCCTTTGTCCAAATTGAAATATGGACAGCTGGAGGGCCATCCTCAAACACGGCGGCGCAATTTACGGCTTGTAAAAACAGTTGAAAGACAGGAAGACGAATGGGCCTCATTTCCAACAGCTTTGGCGTTTTTGTCACTCATCAGTTATGTGTCACAAGACAGCAAATGCGATTACACTTCTAAGAGAGTGCTTTACAACGAATCCCTTGAAGGAAGCATTCTGTCACTTCATCCGAGAATATATTTCTTGCGCCCAACAAGATGTTTTCGGAAAGCACCGACGGATAGGCGTCTAGAGATGGGTTAAAATGTGAAAGTAAATTTTTTAATCAGGTAAAACTTCCTTATGATTGCCTTGCACACCTTAAATTATCTCTATTATTTATATTAAAGCCTTGATTAGATCGTTAAACGTTCAGATAATACTGCAATAGGGTAAGAGATCTGTTGCGTAAAGTTGTTAAGCATGAAATTTAGCTTTTTCGTATCTTGAGCCCCGATTGGGGATTGCATTTAAAGAAATTTCTTCTCTTAAAACGATAAGTCTCTTGCCAGATAAAAAAAATAAAATTGAACTTGCCAAGATTAAATAAAAAATATACTTAAACTTGTGTGCAATAAGACTAAGGATTCAAATTAGAAAAAATTAACAATCTCAATTGAAAATTGATTTCTGAACCTTAATAAAATTAATACAATTAACTGACTTTGCACATATATTTACTAAAATCAGACTTATCTATAATACCTTTTCTACGAGTTGAAAGTAATTACTAAATGGGGAATAGTGAGTAAATTTCATTGCAATGCCTTGCGTTAACTAAATCATAACCTTTCCACTTCTGAAAATAATCATACATATATTTACATAAACATATTTTCAAAAAATAATATACTTAAAAGTATGTTTTTCGAGGAATTTTGAAAATACACGTTTTGCATTTTCTAAAGAGGAACCTCAATTTAGTGTAATTTGCGGTTCGTAAAGTTAAAAACACACATTTTTATGTGTTATGAAAAGGCCAACAAGCTCTGACATTTTTTGAATCTGAAAGTCTATGCTAACATTTGCTTTAAGCAAAATTTCGTTTAAATGTAATGCTGAATTTTTTTTTTGCATTTGAAACCTTCGAAATCTGATTGATGTACTTGCTACATTACTCTATTTACAAGTAATAAATCCGCTATTTCAGTATTTCTGGAAATGTTGAACATTATAGTTTTTAATAGAAAAGTTGGTATTAAGAAAAATTGTAAAACGGAAGTTTTGAAATGAATTTTAAAAACGTCCATGCATATGTGTGTACCTCTGGAGTGATTGAATGAATTCACAAAATATACAAAATAAATGCTCGCTTATTCTAAAATTATTTATGCTGCATAAAAGTAATATTGGTTTAATGAATGCACGATTTGACAAGGATTAAGAAAAAAATATTTCAGGTGATAATGATTTTGCCACGAAAATTACATCACGTATAATATTAAACAATGCAAAAACATTAACTGAATACTAATTAGCAACTTGAAATTTTTTTTGAAAATCGAAAAAAAAGGCTGTTTTCTGATAAACATTTCGTATAAATGATAATACATGTATTTTTTAGCTATTTTGAGTAGCATTTTTTATACAACAAAGCAAGATAGACTTCAATTTCAAAAGAAAAAAAAAACGCTTAAAAAAGTTGAAATGCGGCTTCTTACTATCATTTGCCCCGCACCTTTAAACGAAGATATTTAAGAAGAAAGTGACATTAAGACTTTGGAAGCGATTGGAGATTAGTTTTTTTAGATAATAAAAAATAAAAGCGTATGCATGAATGCAATGACCTTTACAAAATATAAATCTTATCTATGCATTGATGTGCCAATCTAAGTAATTAAGTAATAATTTGTTTTAATATTAATTTACTTCCTTTGACACCATAAAAATGCCAAGGTACACATGTAGATTTAAATTATCCGTTTTTAATGCGAGATAATAATTAGAATTTTTTTATGGCCATAAATGATTATTAATTATGATCAAACACACAGTTATAGCAATGCAGGAAAATAATAGGACCATGTTGAAAATGTAATTATTGTTCATGAAGGGTAATTCAATTATCTCTTGGGAACACTTGCAGTTTTACTACAGGACACATTATTTTATATTTATGTTTTCATAAATTTCTTATTAAAGTAGATGTGATTATTATTTTAAATGTATTTAAAAAATCTTAAATGCTTAGTTAATTTTTTAAATCATTTATTACACAATTATTAATTATGTTGTTATTAAAAACAAATGTTTTGAGTTACGCAAGGAGCGAATTCGGAAACAGCTCGATGCAAAAAAACCTACATATCTATAAAAAACTTATCTGCAACATTATTTTTAAAACTAATTTAACTACAATTTATTTAATTTACGAATGTTTTTTTTAATTTAGTATTTTTTAAATATAAATATGAAATTTCTCATTGACACGCTCAAAATTTCGTATTGCACATCACTTGGCATTTTGTACGATTATTTGTCAATACACAAAAGTAAGCAAATTGATTGATTTTAATTCGTCGCTTTGCAATACGCTGTTTAGCGCTTGATTTTAAAAATAAATTCTTGTTTTCTTTACAAATGCGGATCCAAAGAAAACAACTGGTGAAAACTTCGTCCTACTCAACTCTCAGTTGGAAATGTCCTGTAATCAGTGAGCTTTTCAATCGTTCACAATAGGGAATTACGTATGTTTATTTGGTAACCAACCAGGTTCGTAAGCTTATTTATTTCTCGACTTTTTAAATGAGATTTAAAGAGACATCAAAGAAGGGGAATCCAATAAATTTAAGCCTCTGAGAACTCTATGGTGAAGGATTATTTTTGGTAAAAATCCATTCGATTGAAAATTTTATAGGTGGACTTGGATTAATTTCTATGTATATAAGAATACATAAGTTTAATTTAGTTATTATATTTATCTTTAAATGCATCAAAGAATTACGCAAAGAACAATATTGTAGGTTCTTATTATCTGAATTGTATTTGTGTAAATTTAACTTTAAACAGGATTTAATAATTACTTCATCAAAATTACCTAAGTATTTATAAAATGTGCATCTTTTTTTGTGTATACTGTACTCCCAATATCCATTAGACACAAATTACTGTTGGCATAAATTGCTGTGTTTCCTTGGTAAGAATTACGCACATAAATCCATTTATTATTAACGAGTTTTATTTTATCTAACTAATCCAACAAATTAAGCCGAAATTTGTGATTTTGGTTTTAATTTGGTTTGATTTTCTGCGTTAGTAAATAATTAAAATAGCATAGAAAACAGCATTAAAATTTTCAAAAAGACCGAGTTAAAGAGAAACACTATAAAAATTTGCCGCTGGAAACTTGCAATGATATATTTGAAGTTTATAGTTAAGAATTGGTATCACAAAATTAAGTTATGTTTACATTAGAACTGCTAACATAAATTGTTTAAAAAAAAACATTTGTGCTTTTAAAAAGAAATTGCAAGCCTAATCTTTATCCAAAGAAAATAAAGTATAAAAGCATTGATATTAATTCGTAGCTACTTTATCGTCACATATACCCATTACTAAGTGTCAAATTATTGCATAAGAAAGTATGTCTTCTGCAATAAAATATCATTCAGAAGCAAACTCAAGGGAGGCAGACATCCAAGACTTAACTCAAGGTATTTCCTGACGGGGAAACGTTTTTATAGATAAATATTGTATCCTGTTATGCCAAGAGAAATATTTCATGACCTAAATGGTATGGCGTTTAGTTTAGTTTTAGAAAATGTGGAAATGTATTAAAGATATATAGCTAAAGATATACTACTAAATATAAATATTTGTTTTTACTCTATAGATTATACCTTAAATTACATTTCCCTTAGTATACATTAGTCGTGATTTTAAAAATTAAAAAGACTGCAACTTGGTAGATTTCCAACAATTTTTTTTTCGTTTTTAAAAGTTGGTTTCTATATTTGTATAAACGTTCTTAATGACGCATGCAAGAAGTGTTTTTTTTATCCTAAAAGTAACCTTTAACACCTGGCAGATACGTATAAAATCTTATACTTGACTGCCATGTTTTTCAGAAACATACATCAGGTTTAAAATTTCATAAATTTTATAATCAAAATAAATTGTCAAATTTTCAATATGGTTGAACGTTGATCAGTTGAAATAGTTAATAAGTTGAAAATGTAAATATGTATGATTGCAATAAAATAATGTTACTCTATAGCCAAAATGCGTATTTCTTACAGCGTCAATTTTAGTAATAAATTAAAATTTTATTTTAGAGAGCGAACTTGTAAATATATAGCAGGAGATTTGCATAGTGTAACAGCTTTTTGTCAACGCTAATAATTTGTTGAATTTCTATAAAAGTGTTTTTTGATTAAATTTATTCTTTCGGAACAAAGGGGTTAGCTTTAGAATTTAGCAAAATAAAAATGCAATTAATTTTGTATACCATTTGTTGCTATGAATAGTTTGTGATAGATAAAAATATATTTATATAATTCCAATATCATGCGATTCCTTACTATGTAGTAAAATTATCTTTTTGTAATGCATTCAAACTTTTATAACTTAAATTGGCCATTTTGTTTTTGTATTATGAGCTACCTTTGTATGGCTTCGATTAATTATGTTATACATAATTTAATAAATTTTATGATTAGGCTGTTGACAAAGAGCTATTACACATATTTATAGGAAAATAACTCGTATTTAACTCACGAACGGTGGTGGGAAAAAGAATCCCAACCAAAAATAAGCTTTTGGCTTAAGTTTATCTCAATAATAAAAAATTATAAGAAATCATGAACCTAATAATAAACAACTCATGTAGAACAAATTAAGTTACACTAAAACAAATAAAAAAATAGTTAACGCTTTTATTTGGTAAAGAAGGTGTTAATTATTTTCACAAATGTAATGGTTAATAAAGTCCACTCGCATTAAAAAAAAAGTTGGATTATTTGTCATGTTAAGATCGTAAGAAGAAGCTATCAAAACCCTTACAGCGATAGAAGATCTATATAACTTGCATCATACGCTACACGAAACATTGCAGCCATTAAAAACATTAAATAACATTTTATAAGCGCGATTCCTTTCTAACCAAAAATAGACTCGGCATCCGGGTAAATGCAATTTCCAATCTTTACCCAGAGAAGTTTCCGAGTGTCCGAAATTTGTCACTTTCGAGTGAGTGTCTTGAAAGCCCCATTCCTCAAGTTCATTATCAGATTCAGAGAATCACTAGAGATTTCGAGTTGCTGAGTTTTCCGTTCAGTGATCGGCTAACAAAAGTCCGCATCTATTAGAAATGCCTTTGGTAAGCAGATACGTTTGCTTTCCTTTAGGGGAGGACAGGGACTGTAATCTGGTTTATTAGGATTGACATAGCATTTAAATATTTTTATACCAGAGGGCGCTGCTATCGCTTCAACAATCCTTAGAGAATAGAACATCGCACAAAACTAATATATGATAGATAAGGCAATGGAGATGTTTAAGTCATTGGTTGGAAAACTTTATTTAAGTATATTAAAACTTATAATTTAAGTATATATAGCTGAGAAATTTAATTCCACTGAGTTTCAAAAGTTAAATTTTAACTTTTAGCTTAACATATTTCGGAAATAAAAAATAATCTTATGCCCGATTGTAATTTGATTAGTCTTTATTTTTTTTATCATTGTATTTTGTGTGAGTAGCACTTCTAAAAGTGGTAAAATGAAAAACAAATAGTTACATTTAACTCAAAGAATATTGAGAAGAAAATTTATTTGACATGTGGGGGAAAATAAACTATCTACTTAAGTTTATCAAATAAACAAAATA
The DNA here is from genome assembly GCA_023701765.1 of Hylyphantes graminicola. Taxonomy (NCBI): domain Eukaryota; kingdom Metazoa; phylum Arthropoda; class Arachnida; order Araneae; family Linyphiidae; genus Hylyphantes; species Hylyphantes graminicola. Next base: position 24,167,079 of record CM043123.1, on the reverse strand, counting down.
TAAGACAAATGATATTCTGGTACTTTCTTGTAGAATGATTTGAGTTACACGAAAAACGAATTTTAAAAAACTTAAAAGTTAATGTTGTTATTCGGTAAGAAGGTGTTAATGTTACCCACAAATGGGCCGTTGATGAGTAAAGTGTAAAAAAGTATCCCGTTGAAGAGTTAATTAAAACATCCCACATTGTTAAGCGAACTTGTCCAGTTATGTTTACTGCTTAATAAAGAATAACAAAAAGTTTGAAAAACATTTTTCTGATAATAAAAAGCATATTGTAATATTTTTGTTATGGTACTGTAATCGTTACATTTTGCTAATGATCTTTGTCACAAAATTCAGTTTAAACCTTCTAATCAATTAAAAAAATCTGAAAATTTAAACATTACACTTAAAAACCCCAATCTTTAAATGTTGTAACCAAACTCAAACAGAAATAAAAGAAGAATTTTCATTAAGAAAAAAAAATACTACGAAACATACCCCTATCATATTGGGTAATTTGCTCGTTTTGAAACAAATTTGAGGCTAAAAGAAACTGTTAAGCCTCGCATGGTTTCATCTAGATTAAAAAAAAACGAAGCAAAAAGCCTGTGATACTTTGGAACCTCCATTAAGAAAAAAAAAAGGCGCTAAAGTTGAAGTAATCAAGTTACGATCAGCTCACAAACAGTGGGATTTCTTCAGTGGTGCGATCAGCGGCTGTAATGATTTTCACACGATCAATCTCTGCAGCTGATGTTAACGGTGGAGGCTTTTATTAATGAGAAATCGAAATTCCCACAGAAAAAATAGATAAGCTTAATTTTAATTCAATTATCGGACTTTCTTCATTTGTGTGTGAAGTAGAAAAAATATCCTCGGGAATCCTTATCTAAACTTGATATCGATTCTTAGAGTATAACTGGGAGGTCTGTAAAGGGTTGAACAGTGTTTGAAATATTTATAATGCGGCATTTTTCTGAGTGAATAAGTCAAAAAGCCAAAATCATGGTTATTGAACCACACACCTCCCCTTCAGGGACATGCCTAAATTGTGGAGGTGGCGCGGTAGATAGATAGAAGCATCTGTCACGTATCTATAATAATAAAAGAAAGTCTGTCTGTCTGTGTATATGTCTGTGGATCGCAAAAGACCTACTTAGACTGCTCTAAAAATTCGAAATTTTTAATATATATTCCTTTTAATACCTACGTGTGCACCTGAGGCTTAGTTTTTTCATATTTGATTGCGATTTTTAATTAATATAATTAGTTTAAAAAAACGTCATCCACGTGGGATTGCGGGACCATAACTGGGCTAGAAAATACACGGACCGGGCCGAAACGGGGGCTTGACGCCATCCTCTATTAGTTTGATTGATTGAGTTTGGTTGAGATACGCGCTCGCCCTAAGGCTGCTTCATCCTCTATTGGTGTTTGCTTTTTTAAGTGCGCATGCGCCAACCCGAATTTTTTTTTGATTTTGAGTGTATTTTCACAAGTAAGCATGCCTCTAAAAGGAAGCAATGCGAAGTTAACGGGTTCCCAGTAAGGCGGGACCATACTGCTAGTATATGTATATGTGTTGTGTCTGTCTTACTTGACGAAGGTTTAAAAGCGGGTCTCTGACCAAGCACAAAAGCCTGAACATACGTCTACCAATCAACCATTTAACCAACCAACCAATGAACTACACAAACATGCAAAACATTTGCTGCCAGAAAATATTTTATTGTAACTACCATCTGCATCATTTGGAGCGAAACGAATGAGATCGCTACGGGTGATAAACATTTTTTCATGGAATGGAGTAACGTGTTACTTAGTAATAGCTACTTTTTAATTAGCTGACTTAGATTTTTCAAAAAGCAGCTGCAACTTAGTTACTTTTTAGCTAACGAAGCATTTCATTACTTAACACGCTGCTTTTCACGTATCTCGTTTGTTGCAGACTGAATTCTTGTGCATTTAGTGTATATTACTTTATTATGTGCGCTATAACGACTACAGGTTCGAAGCATGTATTTGTTAAGAAAACTTGTATGTCAATTAAATGCTAAAGAACAGTGGACTGATGGAATAATGGTGTGGAACCTTAAAACAATCATTATGAATGCACTGTTATATAATTCACTCAAATACCGTTCCATTACGAATAGAAAAAAATAATTCTGACGAACATATGAACCGAAACTCATTTCAAATAAGGTACACCGAATCCCAGAGCAGATACAAAGTATAAAACAGTAAAACGATCGATTTTTCCCCTTCGAAGTACGACCAATTACACCCTTTACTGAGTTATTTCCATCATTACCTCCAACTTTGATAAAATAAATATTGCAACTAAAAATCACATTTCATCCATCACCAAATTTTTTCTCAATATATTCTCGAAATCGTTTATATCACTTCATTTGAGTGATAATTCAGCTATATATATTCAACGCCTGCAGTTCAATATAGAAATAGAAATTGAGCTGCACTAACACTATACGCATCTACTCATGATAGAACCCGAGGCTTCAAGACGCACGTAATTTAATCGCCGCAGTTTGAAGTGACGAAATTCATTTCGAGACCGAACTTCGATTCAATCGCTATGTTTAGCAAAGACTTATTGGAAAAAAACCAAATGGAGAATTTGTGTCAAGCCAAATTTTCAAACCTGGTTTTCAGATTTTTCAGTTCCGTTGGACATAATTGCAACTGATTTTTTTTCTCTTAAAACAACTCTCTTAACTTTCTTTCTCTTTGCACTCTTAAAACAAACGAGCGGTTTTAACTCAGTCTGAATTAATTTTCACTCCTCCAGTCTTGAAAATGCACTTCCCCGAAAGGAGTGGATCCTTTGTGTGTTAAACATCCAACAGGATCACTCCAAACGAGTGATTTTAACTCAGTCTGAGTTAATATTCACTCCTTTCCAGTGTCGAAAATGCACTTCTCCTCCTGGAGTGGATTTCACTCTTTTGTTTTAAGAGTGTATGTATACCACTAAAGCCACTTAAGAGTCATTTAATTTTACAATTAGCCGATTGAAAAATTATATGATAGTGTGTTTAGTTGATTTTATAAATCTTAAATAACAAACCCTAAAACAGGTTTTAGAATTTAAAAACGTTGTATATGTTGTCACAAGCTTCGGTTGATTAAAGCCAAAACTCCAGAAACGCAATCAGTTTAACAGCACCAAAAATGTTCCTTAACTAATGAAATTGAATGGGTTTTTTATAGGATATAATGAAAGCTCGATTTTAGATACAAACTCTTAAGCTGAATAGGAGTAAATAAATCTCAAGTTTTATATGTTTCGAAAAACTTAGACCTTTAAGAAATCTGTGCAACTCTTTTTTTGTTGCTGTTGTTGTAAGAAATTGTATTTATGTTTGTATACTCTATTATTGAATGTACGTATGTTTTAAATAAGCTATTTTTGGTATCTGTGTGTGTAGTAGTGAGATAAAAGGAATTGGACTTTATAGAAGCTCGATATAATTCTTTTTTTAGTACTCATCAACAGTTAAAACAGTCTCTTTGCCGATATTTTTAAAGCTTCTGTAGGGATAATTTTGAACACCAGTCGAGAGTCTAATATTAAATAATAAGTTAAAGTGGAAAATAAGTGAATTTATAAGTTATGATTAACATAACTTTTTTTTAAAATCCTTGGAAAGTTGTTGCATCAATTAGTTAATGTATTTTAGCTATAATTAAAAAATATTACTGAGCAGTTTGTTTTTAAAAAGTCCCCTTATTTAGAGATATATTGCAGCTAAAATATCTTAAACATACCTACAAATCGTCTTAAAAAAAGTTCCATATTTGGCAAAAAAATAAGAAGTCTCTAAAAAAAAAAAAACTTTTAAGTTGTCTGTGGCAGGAAATGCAATCCTCGTAAAGAACAACAACTATAGAAGTACAAATCACGCAACTGTATCATTAGTATCTGACATAACAGAAAATTCTTTATCTAGAATTGAATACCATGTCTAAATCCGATATGGGAAGATGCTCGTACCTTGACACACTTTTAAGAAAATGCTTTTTTTTAAGATACTGTTTATTGCAACTTGTTTCCCTCAATTTCCTACAATCCCTACCTAAGTCTATATTATATTAAGTAAATAATTACCTTAATAACAGTCTTATAGTTATAGTTTTTATTTTATTACTAAAATGAACTGTATTTTGCTGCAATAATAAATTTTATTATAATATGAAAGGCAATTTTCTAAAATAGTTTTTATTACCTCTTATTACCTTGTCTTATTATTTTGACATGTTTACTGAATTAGAAAAAAATATATAATTTAAAAACGCCCTAGCAAATTTTTACACCAAAGTAAAATACAATAGTTTTCATTTGTATTTAAATTAACACTTTTTAGAAAAACACACTTGGACAAAGCTGAAATAATATAAAGATGAAAAACAACAATATTGAAATAACAAAATTCCGAATGTTGTTCCAAATATTTTAGAGATTTAAAACGAATTCCATAAAAATTCTTTTGGCGAATCTAAATGTATATTCATTTGCACCAACGCCACGTTTTAAAAGTTTAGTGTATTCAAAATTTTACCATGTTAGAGTTAAAACGCAACGTATTTGTAGAATAAAACTCTTCTTACCAATCTTTAGAATTTGCTTTTAAATTATCATAATCTTTGAACTCGAATTCCGAGAGAACCACTCAAAACGAAATAGATAAGGATTTCTGCTTTTATTTCCATGTTAAAATTTTTGCTTCGCATTTTTATTCATTTCCTAAAACTACACACCATCCTTAATAAAAGCAAACTTACGTTTGAAGCGTAGCGACAAGCATTGGCTTGCTATTCATGTATGCATATTCTTAAAACTTTAAAAATTGCAAACAAAAGTTCGGAAAGATTTTGAATTTAGAGAATCGTCGTAGGAAATAACTTCCTTAGTATTTGATTTTTAATTCGGTTAAAATTAAAAGATGATAATGACAAAACTTATAAACTCAATACTTTTAAAGATTGTTAATTTTATAAAGAATGTTTTATTAGTGTTGTTTTAATGCTGATACGCATTGTCAAAAGTAACTACTACTTACAAATGTTTCAAAATTGTAATTTTTCGACAAAATTATTTGAAAAATAAATTGAACGACAAATTAATTAATACACAGTGTCGATTTAAGTAGTGTGATAATATAATTAGATTTGAATCTAAAAGTACTTCTAGTGCACTTTTTAAAAGGGAATTCCAATTTAAGAATTTAAACATAACAGACTGGCAGAATTAAAACAAAATACACATTTCGAATGTATAATGTTTAAAAATAGAACTACCACATTGAATTTAATCTGTTCTGAACTTCAGCGGTTATATTTTGTTCATATTTAAATACAATAACTCATTTTTGTACTTCATTAAGTTAATTCAAGAATAAAATTGGTTTACATTTAAAAGTCTTGTCGAGGTTAATGTTTTTGTCTTTAAAAGCAGATTAAAACTTTCTAAGTGCTTATATTTTATACTTCAAAAATTCTCTCACTTCTCCTTATATTATCTAAGCTATAAAACACCTAGTTTGTATGTTTGATTAACAAATGCTTCATAGGGCAGACTGACCAGTGAGTGAACAGGCCTCAGTGAATGAACATTTCGTAAATATAATTAAAAAATAAATATTGAAAATCATTCCACTAGATGGATTGGCAACACTGACTTCCTCCAATCTACAAAGAAGTAATCCGACATGTGGTTGGTTGTCCTGTTCGTTATGTCCTGGTGTTTGTTTATTCACTGGCGAACGCAGCGCCTTAAACGTTCATTCACTGGTTAGTCTACCCTAGCTACTGGACGTAGATTTTCCAAAATCGTCCAATCGTTCTTTCATTGCAAAGTTATGATACTATATGAATTGATAATGAGAGTGTGACATCACGATTTCAAGCTAAACGTCTATCGAATACTAAGTTGCATTGGTTGAATTCTGAGTTTTTTGTTGCTTAAAAAAATCCAGACTATGATACAACTTCTTTTAATTACAGTTTCACCACGAAATATTACATTAAATATTTTTGAACATTGGCTAAAATAAAACTGTATAACAAACTGCCCAATTTAAGTGATAGCTGTTTTTTTAAGCATGCAAATTTTAGGAAAGTTAAAAATTCTAAATTAAGATAATAAGATATAGATGATCCAAATTTCATTTGGTTAGGGTTTGATAGAGTAGTTAAAAGAGATAGAGTTGGTCTTTTTAACATATATATACTGTGTCGATGCCTGTCCGTATAGTGGCCACTTTTGACAATCTTAAAAACATTAGCATAGGCTTTGCCATACTTATAAATTGTGTTGAAGTGGACTGTTTATCATATTCGTTCCACTTCATTGCTTGACAACTTAAAGCGAATATCAAAATTAAGACTTGACGCAATAATATAACTGTCCCTTCTTTTTGTATCGAAGTTGTAATAAAATAAATTATACTAAAGAACCAGGTCATGTTATAGAAAAAATTCAATTTAACTAAGCAAACAATAAACATGAGCAAAATATGCAAGTCAGGCAACTGGCCGAACGAAGATTGAAAAAAAAAAATAATCCAAAGGGACCCAGCGAAGCGAGTAATTTTATCTAGAATATATATAGCTTATATAGAATCTATATATCTATTATCTAGAAAATGTATAGCTAAGGACTTTAAACCCTTCTGTCAAACTAATATTTTTTTTAAATAATAAAAATGACACAAAAAAAATCCATATGACGAACTTTTAAAGAAAATCAGTCACTCATTTACAAGTTTTACGTGCCTATCCTTATCTTTTTGACAAAAAAATATAACAAATATAAAAACTGAAAAACTGACAGCGGCGCATCGCCCTCCACAGTAAATATTTTGATAGTCGTGTGTGAGGCTTCTCTTCCTCTAAATGCAACGACATCAGTTAGATAAAAGTTTAACTGATATTGTTTTCAAAATAGCTTTACGATGGAAAGATCTAGTTAAAAAAAAAACTCGCATTTTTAATGTAAAATCTACATATATCGGGTCTGGTCCGTTCATTTAACAATCGTCAAAAGTCGCCACTGAACAGCCGTATAACTTATTTATACTTTGGGAGAATGTTAGTTTTATAACTACACACTTCTAATTGTGAAGAATAACACAAACACTTATAATTTTATATATAAGTTTTTTAGATAGTTGGAAAAATTGATACGTGGATCATTATAAACAATACGGATTTTAAAAAAATGTCATTTGGGATGAGAACAGTTCTACGTTTTCGTTTAGTAAGTAAATGTCTTGTATCTGATTAGTTTAAAGTGCTGTCTTAGTGCCTGTGATTGTCTCCGTTCTCATTGTTCATGAATTAGAGCCCTCCTTTTAATGTAGGAAATTATACTTTTAAAATGTGACTTAGTTTTTTATGGTTCACGACAACCCACATAAATTTTTAAATAGTCGATTATTTTTTTCGATTACAATTATATTCAAGATCATTTTATACGGGAAAAAAAGTTAAGTGTTACTTAGAACTTAGTCAAAACAAGTCAGCGATGTGGCGATAGCACCCCTCCACCCCCTCTCTTATCGACTTTTTCGGATGAAGGGGTGCCACCCTCTGTGCATAATAGGCCTATCCACAAAATCGCGGGGTGCGGAAAGGAAAAAAAAATCCATCAAAAAGTAGCCAAGAAATAAAATAAAATGCAAAGTACCCGGGTAGAAACCTAGACAAAAGATTGGTCGATAGTTTATATGTATGAGGGACTTTGTTCAATAGCGGTACATTTTGATGTCTGAAGACAAATAAAGAATACTTAATATTAATAATGACCTCAGCATGAAATATTAATTTCGCATTGCTTAATTTCAAAAACGGGGTACGGAAATATTTATTTTATCTTACAACGCCATAGTGTCATTTGGTGAAAAAAAAATAGTGTGTACTATGGAACTGATACTAACATATTAAAAGGATTCGGTCAACTATAATTTTTTTTTTTAAAATGGATCTTAACCATTTCAGTCCTAATGACTATTTGGCCTCATCATTTTAGAAAATGTTCTTTGATCGTCTATAGCCATTTATGATATCAAAAAGCACATCATTTCGATTCTTCAAACTTTTTTTCTATAAGATTTTTTTTCATTAAACCCAATATATGTTGGCCTTGTTTTTTTAAAATTATGATCAGAACATGATGATTCCAAATAGCATCACTGGGGCTGAAAGGGTCAATTAGCGATAGTTTTTCTCTGGATTGATTAGCGAATGTATAGCATGCTCAAGAAGATACAAAATAAAGTCAACCTTTAAAATTTTCAACGGGCTCATTATATAAATCAAGAAATGTAGTTAGTGAGTTTATGCAAAAAAAAAATCTACTGTAAAACGACGTTAATTACAGAAATACAAACAAAAATCTAAATTTGGCAGAAAATGTAATATACAGCATTGTCAAACCATCTTTTTCTTCGGTTGGACTCAATTTCCAACTAAAGCCAGCTCTGCAATATCGAAACTCATAAAAACCTCTATATGTACCACTATTCAAATAAGCCTCTCCATCAAAAAGTTAGAATTCTCTGACAGTGCAAACTAAATTCGCGAAATAATGATCAACTGTGTACTTTTGAAGGATGTGCCTGACAGGCTCATTGTTAGTTTTCCTCGACTGGTCACAAGGGGACTTAAAAGGGACTAAAAAGGGGGACTAAAGACTGAGAAAGTATAAAATATAAGGCCAATTGCCTCTCCCTTTCCCTTTTAAATCGTTCAGTGCACGTCAGCCGTTTTGGGCCGTATTTATTCCCGGAAAAGATGGGGAAAGGTATATTTATGGAAATACATATTTTACGACAATAACCATTATGACAGGAAAGTTTCTCGGGACATTAGAACTTTGATGTGCTCAGATATCTTTTTCTACTTTCGGGACTTTTTCGGTATTGGGATTTTTTTAAAGTTGCAGTTTTAAAATATGCTGAAAGGAGCCAGCTGTAAGTAAAATATTGTTTTTTTAAATTGAGGAGTAAATTTATATTGTAATTCAAAAAGGTAAAGAAAAGGATGAATTTGTAATTCTTTGTGTTTGTTATTTCACTTCATTAATTAAATATATTCGATTGTTACTGTAAAAATTGACCAATACTGTCATTTAACGTTTAATTGCTTTATTTCTTAATTTGTATTAGAAGCTTATGTTATGATAAAAATGTTTAAATTGTAAAGATTTTGGGTAATAAAAAACTATAATTTTCTCAGTAAAAAAATTCTTTAACGATGAAAACTATGATGTAGAAACTAATAATAAATTGTTAAAAAAAACTTTAAAATCATTTGGGGTTTGGTAGAAAATATAAATTCAAATAATTTATGATATGTAACATTAGAATACGAATTTGAATGTTTTTCACATAAAATGATTTTCACATAAAAATATATTTTAACCAAAAAGAGGCTATTTTTGTTAAATATTGTAGATCAAAGATATATATTTAAATTGTACAATTTTGGAATTAAAATTTCCAAAAAATAGATCAGTCTTTATGTTTGATCAATATTAAATCAATATTTTTATAAGATTACTTTGAGCAAGTTAAATATTTGGCCTGACGAACACGTATTTTAACCATTTGCCCTACTGAAGTAAAAATTTCAGATTTTTCTATAACCCTGGCTTGTAATGTATTGTTTTAAACTAAAAGATCGGGTTTCTTATCTATATTTGTTGTGCTGTCAGTAAGATCTGCATTATTAAAAATTAGAAAAAAAGTCCCCCGTATTGTTTGAAATGAGTTTGAAAATAACCGTTTCTGTATTTGGCCGAAACGTTCTGCCTATGACAGGCCAGTTGACAGCGGATTTTCTGCCACAATGAATCTAAGAAATGCAATCGAAAAACGGACAGACAAAAAAGTTTTATTCCACGATATATTTATTAAATAAAATTCCCGTGTGTTATCTTTTTATAATTTAAGTTTAATTTTAAACTTTAGCATATTTATTAAAGTTATCTTTAAAATAAATGGAAGCATTTCGGCTCTAAATATCCCCAACACATGTACATTCATTAAATTTCTGTATATTTTTTTCTTAGTATTTTTTTCTTACGTGGATACATCATAAAGCAAAGGTGTAGGTTTACTTGTACTTACGTTGGATTGGATCTGCAAAAATATTCTAAAGTGCATTATGTAAGCCATGATGCTTAAAATTTCACTTATAGCAAAATTATATCATAAAAAAACTTGCACTAGTCAGTTCTCATGTCTATTAAAAATGTTTGAACACTTAAATATTTTTTTAACTTCCAATTTGTGCACTATTTTCGTACATGGTAATTGGTATTATCGTAATGCGTTGTTTTTAGTGCAGTATAAAAATATAATGTTGGTAAAAAAGGATAAGTTTTTCTCGAATATTGGATAAAAAAGGCTTTCAAATTTTATAAAGATTTTTCATGTATGACTGTATGCATCTATTTTCAGGATGATAAACACATGTGATTCAAAAATATTCAAGTTATTAAATTAAAGAATATTCAAGTTATTAAATTATAGAATTATAGCATAAATTACATGCAATTAAAATATTTTCAATAAATAAAAGCCTCAATGACGTCAATTTAGAATACATTTAAATAACAATATTTTACTATTTTCATTTATTTTGAAAATTTGAAATTGTTACTACCCACACATTGAAGGGATTGTAGTGTATTATAATTGCATGAGATTATTTAACACACATATCATTTGTTCTTAAAACAAATTAGGTTCGATAAAAGAAACAAACCACGTACGTCATATTTATTAACAAAATCTCTTCGTAATTTATATAGCCCGAAGTGCAAATACAATTAAAATAAT